>JAOWBL010000026.1:0-18643 GCA_028564865.1 Zenarchopterus dispar | reverse complement strand
AAAAACAGCAATTAATTTAGCTCAACACTTTGGAACTGACTGCAAGCCATTTAAACCTAAGGATTAATTGAAATGGTGCAAAAAAATTAAACGTCAAAACAGATTTATTTTCTTTGACAAGTGTACGTGCATTTTTAATTTAATGGCCTTTCAGAAAAATCAGGACAAGATTTTAAAACAAGCCAGAAAGGAACAAAGAAAAACGTGCTAGAAAAGCTTAACTTTAGTAATGTTGACCAGCAACGTGTGTTTAGCTTTACTGGGTAAAAATTTTTTTACATTTATAGATTTTTATACATGTACACATTATATCTGGACAGATGCAGTCTTAACACCTCAAAAAATTTTAAAAAATGTAAAAAACACATGAATTTTTTTGTCCCCCTAAATTGCAATCAAACCACAAATGGATGTGACCAGCCCATCATGCTACTCACTTCCTGGTATCCCGTCCATTCATGGCTAATTCTATTGGTACAAAATGTACCGAGCAATAGCAAAAAAGTGGGCTTTACAGGAGCATCTAAGAGCAGAATCAAACTTTCTAATGACACCTGTTGAACTGTTAAACTCTTACCAGCGTTCGTGCACCACTGCTCACTATTTTAAACATCTTATTCTGAAGCTAGTTTGGTCGTCACCCTGCCTACATCCCACGTCTTGTTTTTTTCTTATAGATGGGTGTCTACCTTCTTTTGTCCACTTACCTTCCGTTAATCCATATACAGATCATGCTTCTTGATGCTCAGCAGAATGAAGTGCAGTTCTTCATGCACGCCACGGCAGAGAAACTCACTCTCCAGTTTCTTGCACTCAACACTTACCACCTGCACAATTTCACTAAAACAAACCATCAAGTGTTGCTACAACCCGGCTGTCTGAGCTGGGTGTGAGCCTTTCAGAAGTGATTATGTGCACTAATTCATCATCCTATGAAAGACTGTACTGACAAACACTGTCTCATCATGTCTGGTAATAATTGTATGGTGAGTTGGAGAATTCAGAGAAACGTTTGACAGAGGCCACAAACCAAAATCAAACAGCTGAGGCATTAAATTATGATAATGTGGCAAAAATGTTAAGTATGTACTGGCTATTATCACTAAGTTCAAGTACCACTCCATCCACAAAAGCAAACTTAATTACATGCAAAGAAAATCTAATTTAAAATGAACTGAGACCAAGCTCTGTTTTCTGGAAATCATAAATGCCACATTATCTAAGCTGGAAATAAATTATCTGGCTCATTATTATTTCACACTTCCAAGCCCATCATGGACATGTATTAGTGCCCACTGTGTGGGTAACTACCATATCTGCTAGGTTACCTTTAATACTCAACAATAAAGACTAGTTTTGGGTCAACTCATGCTCCCTCCTCCCCCTCTAAGTCATCATCTGTATCATTCATCTTAGTTAACGTTGCCTCGTGTTATTTTAATCTCTTTCTCCCCTTTAGCCTTTCTGCTCATATTGTTTTCTGTATTTACCAGCTTCACAGCTGTTTTCAGTTCTGCTGATTTCACCATTTCTCCCACCACACACCTGTTTACCATTAGAAACCATGCTCCTCCTTGGTTTTCTTTTTACTCTGTCATATCCTCATTGTCATTCTTGTGTTTCCCATGTCCCATCACATGCTCAGTTTTCTGCCATCTGGTATTTATGGATTTATGTTTGGGTGTTGATTTTATTGGTTTTATTAAATACTTATATATATATATGATCCATTTGCCTCCTGTATCCTGGAATTGGATTTGCATCCAAGTAGCATCAGACATATGGTGCATAAAAAAACAAAGGGGTTATGGCATTACTTGTTCTTTTGTCGGGCAGGAACTGTGTTTGCATTGCGTTGCCTCGGGATGAAAGACTGCAGAGGGATGACTGAGCAGGGGGTTCGGGGTGTCACACTTCACTGTGTTTTGGCTCCTCATTTAAAAGTGATCGGATAAAGCAAAAAATTCAAATAACACAACCCGAGCTTGTATCCTTCTGGAGCCTCTGAACGTGGTCTTGCAAAGATTTCTGAGTTCCAGGCAATTCCGTGTATTTACCATGCGAATGAATGCAACACAAAGGACTAATTGCTCTGTCTGTAAACACGTGGGTAACTTAGCAGCAGCATAAAATGATTCTGCCTAAACCACAACATTTTGAGTTTAATCCACAGCAGAGCTCGGAGTTGAACGTGAATTTTGTGACAAAGAAAGGTTCAGCTGATCTTGAGCCAAAACTACACAACAAAGTCTATGTTAACCCCATGGTGTCATCCCCACGCCCATGAAATCAATTGTTTTATGTACACAATTGATTTCACGTCTTCTACAAAGTAATACTTGTCAAGGTAATCCGTGAATCCTGTTGTGTTTAAAGTATTTGAAAGGAATAATGGCATGGTGATTTCATCTCAACCCTCTAATTAGGCACTTTAGACTGGATCTAGCTGGAATCATAATTACTGACATGAACTGACACATGAAATTACATCCAAATCATCTCAATGAGTATCTCAAACCTGGTCCATTATTAACACAATTTAACAAAAAAGATCAAGACTTAAAAGTAGGAACACAACAGTATGATTATTAGGCTAAAAAGGCTTAAAAGCTGCAAAATGTCATATCTACGCCCAAGAAATGAGTCAGTCATTACCAACTACATAATTAAAGTCTACGGCTGTGCAAGCGAAGGTAGAAATAAGGAGAAGGCGCAGCTCAACTGTTTGACTCATGCATTAGATGAGTTTATTGTGAAAATGTTGAAGATGGTAAAAACTGCAAATTACAGGGATGTCTTTGACATGAAAAGACAACACAGAGCAATTTAACAAAAGGTTCACTGAGTGCAGACTCAGCAGCACCAAGAACTGAAGTTTGATGTGTGAAAAGTCTTCAATGACCATCATGCACTGGACCTACACCCAGTTAGCTAGTCACTGGTCTTGACTCATCTTTTGGGGGCAACAGAAGGCAAGACAAGATCAATCTTGCCCCCAGCTGGAAAAAAAAATCTTGTGAGGTGTTGTTATCGTTGTCCTTTTTGAGTGTGTACACCAGAGACTGTATGAGAAGAAGTGGACGAGCCCTGTGTGATGTCACTCGTAGGTTTACTGAATAGTGTTTCTGAAGCCTCTTTAACCCTTGTACTCCAAGGTGCTACGTTGCAAATGAACGGATCAAGCAGGCCTGGAACGCTGCCGCTTTGTTTGGCGTCAGCTACTTTACAGTTTAGTTTGTAACTTTCATTTATCTGTCTTATCTTACACTAACCAAGGGCTACCAAGTTTCACAAAAAGTTCAAGGTGAAATTAAATGTCTTGGGGGCAGAGTTTTCACCAGCAGCCCCACCCATAAAGAAATCTTTTTTGTAACATTTAAAAAAAACAAAACAAAACAAGTTCTGGTTGTGTCTGAAATCACGCTTTACTCACTATTATAGTGTATTATTCAACAGTCACTCTGTAGTGAGTTTAGGGTAGTTCTGTGTTTGAACTCACATGGTAATAGCGTTATTTTTGTCAGCGCTGTGTCTCTGCTGTCACACAAAACATAATGCATCAGTTATGCACAAATCACAATGCATCATGGGATTCTTTGAGTGCACTACAGAGGGTATAATAACTCTCACTGCATTTTTGGACAGCACTACAAAATGGCAAATGCACTATTTTTAAGTAGGGGGTGATTTCAGACACAGTCCTTATGCGTTCTTTAGGTCCAATACTAACTTGTACAAATAGAAATGAGAGCAATCAAACAAAATGAAATGCATTATTGTATTTATAAAATCTCAGAGAACAATGTCTTGGAATAATGTGTGGTACTGTGTTTACTGTGTCTTCTCTGAGTCTTTGAAGCTTTAATGACTTCAGAGGGAGGTTTCCACTTGAAGCTCTGTGGTTCAGGTTCTGCTGCCATCTTGACCTTCATTATTGATGACAGAGTTCCATCAAATGCCAAGATGTTGTATGTTTTTACCTTGTTAACCCTAAACATCAAGTAGAGCAGAAGAAGTTTAGCTCGGTGGTTGCAGGAAGTCTGCTGACTCTGTTTATACCAGTCCCTTCTTAAAAATGTTTGCAAGAACTCAAAATAGCCTTGCCAATATTTTCAGATAAATGAAATTACTGTCTGTGTGATATGTCATAGGATACAGAAAAGAATGTGTCTTTGATTCTTCAAAAGTCTTTAACATCTATATTCCATAATCTGATAACTGATGAACCTTCTCAGTTTTTCAAAGTCATGTATTGTGGCGAAGAAGTTCTGAATATCTAAGCAAGATCATTCAGTTTCAGTTAATCTGTATCATAACTAAATAATTTATTCTGTGACTAAATGAAAATAAACAGCTTTTGCATAGATCAAGATCAAATTTCCACACTTCATTGCCTCTCCTGGAAGAAGCGTGTCTAATATACACTTTAACGCATTTTAATGTCGGGATTGTCAGCAAGAGTTATTGGTGGAACCATGTGAAAATGTGTCAATATTACAAATCCCAATTGACCATCTATTTTTAGACAGCAGCCACGACAACAGGAAATAATTACTTTAAAACAAAACCTTTACTTCATTATCACTATAAAAACAAAAAGGTTGAAAGGTAAAGAAAATGAAGAGACAATGCAGTATTACTAAAGACTTGACAAACTGGAAAGAGAAATAAGCTGTCAAGTAACAGTGTAAGTTGATGTGTGATGTTAAACCAATTAAAAAGAAATATATTAGCAAATAAAGTTTAAAAAAACTCAATCAGGGAGTAGATAAAAAGAATCATAAAATCAAAAAAGAAGGAATGAAAAAGTGAAGTTGGCTAAAATTTATGGAATAAAGAACAAAATGATCCATTTAAAATCAGACCACAAAGATTGGTCTTGAGTTTATTTTTTAAAAATATTTGCACTAAGCTGCACTAAGGTCTTCAGGAGGATTTTTCCACAGACGGTTCATGATAAGCAAAACCTCGTGGGTTTTAGTTGCACTTGTAGCTTGTACTCTTCTGCGATATATCATCACACAACTGAAAGATATTTGTTTTTCAAAAGTCTGCTAGCTATGTTTTGCTGTAGCTAGCTAGCACTGGATGCTAGCACAATGTATAATTTTCTTAAATCCACCACATATGTTGAAATATTTCGACTGTGAAGAAACTAAGGAGTGTTAGGAGGAGTTTCACAACTGGAGATTAAAGAGCTTTTTATAGAAATAAAAGGATTTGTTGACATGAAACATGAGAAGTGACTGTTGACAGAAGGACGTTGAAGCAGCTAAACTGGCCTGCCTACTGTCCAAATATGTGACTTTTTCAAAACATATGGTGTGTTTTGACACATAGGAAGCTCTGAAATGTTGAGTGGTTGTAATCCTACATAAAAATATTATTCACAAAGTAAAGGGCTTCCACAGCTCCTCATTTCCCAAAAGCAGTGTTGTTTACAGAGGAGGTGATGCAATGCAGTGGTAAACATAAGACAATCTTAAAAAAAAAAAAAAGTGGCTGCAAGCCTCAAATTCACCGTGAGCATGTATTTTAAAATATGAATAAATACAAATGATAATTTTCAGCATTTTTATCTTGTCTTTGTACCATTACTCAAAAACTATTGCTTGTGTTTTTTTTAATCTATTTATTTCACATATATTCCCAGTGAAAACTGTTTATGCTCAAAATAAAGGAAAAAATGCATGATTCGGGGGTTTAACACAATATTAGACTCAAAGCATGAGGAGAAAAAAAGTCTTGCTTTCTGTGTAAACACTGCTAGTTTTGTATTTATTCAAATAATTATTCAGGCTGTGAGCACATGCAGAGTAAGAAAAAGGATTTGTCTTGGATGTCTTCTGACTACACTGCTGATTTTAGCACCTTTAATCTTATTATTATTAATGGAAGTTTTCTTAATAATAATTCCACTGATACTAACAGAACACTGTCTTAGATGAATCCACAGTTGACACACCTATGCAACAATATTGTGTGATTAATCTCTGACATTCTCATTATTGGGCTCTCCACATCAAATTCCTACTGTTAAAATTGATCTTTTGTGTTGGTTTTTGCTTTTTTAAAATCTCATTAAAATTCATATCAAGTTGTCAGTACCTTCTGACATTTTAATTTCCTTCCCACTTGGCCGTTTTATTGCTCTGGCACTACAGGAAGTTACTGAAATAAAATAAGTGAAGCCAGAATATCACACATGCGGACCTGACGTCCACCAGCAGATGGCAGTGTGGTAACTTGGTTCAGGTCTGAGAGTCTGAGGGACTGAAACGTTCATCCAGTTGTCATGCTTTTAGGTGCAAGCTTCAGTTTCTAATATATATGATTTTGTCTCCATAAATTTTTAATATAAATTACATATATGAAGAGAACTTAATGGTGAAATTAAGCTCAAAACACTTCTACAGGCATTAAACTTCTCTAACCAACTATAGCTTCAAAGTTTAAGATTTTCTGAGTTTCATTTTATTTTAACAGACAATATGGATACACAAATGTGAGGAGCTTTTCCCAACAAACATCTTTCACGGTGATGAATTTGCGTTATTGTCAGACAGATGTGAAATTGTCATCAAAATCACTGCTTTTGTAACAGTTTTGTGGAATGTTACAAACACTTCTGTGTAAATCTATATAAAGCTGTAAATTCATGAGCATGAAAGGGGGGGGGTCAATGACAAAGCAAATGGCAAAGCAAAGCAAATCAGCAGATCGTGTTTCATGACAGGACCTGTCTGAGGTGTAGCTACTTCTGCCTCTCGCCTGAAGACACCTGAGATAGACTCCAGCAGACCTCTGTGACCCTGAGGAGCATGAAGAGGATATAGAAAGTGAGGCTACTATTGAAATATCAGTATGAAGGGGACACAGTAATAATTATTGCTCTGTGTATGTGCTTGAAATCACGTTTGAGGGTATTCAGTGACTACCAACTCAAAAACATTGTCACAACACAACCTTATCAGTTTGTCTGGGCTATCTGAGTCTGAAAATGTGTCTACCAGCGAGCTGTAAAGATTTCTGAGCTGGATATTGTGTCAGCACAGACCCAGAGCACAATAGACTTATCCAGCTTCCTCATCTTTATCTCCAACCACAACAGAGTGCATTTTCTCATTTTGTTACATTTTCTGCACTTCTGAAGTGGGTTATGTCGAGTTGTAAAACTGACGCACTCGTTTAGGATGAGGGATTTCGCCAAGGTTGAGATTTGACACAAAGTGTATGTAAGGCTCCTCAGCTCGTCTTTTATTTGTTTGTTTTGTTTTTGAGTGAACTGGAATTACTTGAATGGTTAATTAATGTTTATTCAAATGAATTTTATTCATTAAATCCCAACAAACTGGACTGAATTGGAACATAGGAAGGCTCCTGGTTTGGGTTTTGGCTGGGGTGTTTCCTTGTGGAGTCTGTATTTTCATCTTGTTCTTGTGTGGATTTCCTCTGGTTTCACCACTTTCTGCTCACAAGACATATTTTGATATGTAAGTTAGTGACCACAGTGTACATGAGCGTGAATACATGCCCCAGCACACTCCACAGACAAACGGGTAGAGCTGCGTCAAGTGGCTGACTCCACCCCTTTAAACCAGCTGCTATGAACTGAGGTGTTTAGTCATGGTTGAAAAGGAAACCGTTGTACTGCAACTCTGTTGTATTTTAACCAAAGGATGACACAGAAATTCCATTAAAATTAAAGCAAATTGTGTTGCAACAAAAAAAAAGGTCAGAATATGTCTCCTTAAAAGTAAGAGTTGGGGCAGCACAGTGGGTTAGTGATTAGCACTGTTTCCTGGCCTGCCAGGAGTCTTTCTGTGTGGAGTTTGCATGTTTTCCTCATGCTTGTGTGGGTTCTCTCTGGGTACTCCGGTTTCCTCCCACAGTCCAAAAACATGTATGTAAGGTTGATTGATGATTCTAAATTGTCCGTAGGTGTGAGTGTGAGTGTGCGTAGTTGTTTGTCTATGTATATGGCCCTGTGATGGACTGGCGACCCATGTAGAGTGTACCCCTGCCTATCAGCAGATCCACGTGACCCTGTACAGGATCCAGGATCCAGTGGATGGACAAGTAAGAGTTGGATGAGGGATTTAATTTAACACCTCTGAATTACTAGTCTCTTTTTGTCTACTTGCAATAGTAGTGACGTGCAAAGGAAGGTGTGTTTTTCTTACAATAATCTATTTTATATGAAAAAAATAATAAATTCTGTCCCTGTAATGACTGTTGGTTCAAGGCATTTAAATATAATTATTTATGCTTCAAGATTGTGATGTAGTGAGAAATTATTTCTGAAATAAATCATACTGAAAACTAATTATCTTCGTGACATCAAATAAATATTCATCCAAGGGAAGATAGTCATGGAAATGTTTTAAGCTAAATACGATGATCTTTATGTGTATTTTCACTTAGGTGGAGAACATCCATCCACTGTACACCAAAGATCTCCTGCACACGACAGAGCAACCCCATTTCTTCACATCATCACATCGCCTCTCACATAATAATTTCTCATCTCTGCTGGGTGGTGTTTGAATTTACGGCCCATGCTCCCAATTTAAAGCTGTATTTATACTAAGCCGGGCCGTGTGAGTGATGAGACCACCAAAGAAAGAGCGAGGTTCTTTCCACACCTTCATGTTTACCTTTCCTGTCAGCTTGTTTCCACAAAGGCATCGAGGACCCCGACTGCTTCGGATCAGAAAATCTGCAGCTGGAGGGAGAGACGCATTCTCACCTCAACACCTCCGTCTGGGGTGGGGTTGGGGGGAGCAGGGAGACATCCAACAGCTGTGGTCATACAACACCACCTCACCTGTAGCATGCTGTGCACAAATCTATTTTACAACTCAGTTTTTATTGCGTACATGTTTTGTAATTGTTGAAGCAGACTCAGCAGTTATAAATGTCATAGGAATATGATTAAGTTCACCCAGGCCACATTTGGTAGTTAAATCATAGGTGTTTACGTTTTAATTTTTTAAAAAGATGACATATCATGATGATTTTTCCAAATTTCCAAAATTTTTTTAAATTAAATATTTATGACATGTTTAAAATGGCATCAAGAAACAGTTCAAAAAGAAAAAAAAACACATTTTCAACCTTGTATATGATGTGCATGTGATTCAGGTTTTCTCACTACACTTTGACCTGGCGGTACTGGCTGAAGCTGATACATAGAAGGAAAAAAATGTAGAAAAGAATATTTAAAATGCATAAAACTGTGAGAGTCTTTAGTTCGCTGTTCGCCAGTGTTCCAATATACTTTAGCCAATTGGCGTGTTGCATCACAGGTCAATTGGAAAAGTCCAGTGCTAGCAAACAAAAAGCGGGCATACTGGCACCAAGGGGCAACTTCTGCTTTTCAGAGTTGGCTCTAAAAGCAAGTCAATCCCCACTGACCTCAGCATTACAATGTCCAGCTCTGAAGTAAAAATAAACATATTTACAACATGGTTCAAAAAACATTCCTCAAAGTTCTGTACTGGGTCCACTATTATTTACTATTTGTATAATGATCCTCATATCCAATTTTTACTATTTGTCTGATTTTTTTAATATGGAATATTGACATTCACTACCTCCAGTCTTCAGGTATTCATCAGTTTGTCATCTCCAAAGTATGAACTGAACTGGGAAGAAAGGAGTTTTTCAGTTTTAGGCACCTAATGCTTGGAATAAATTACAATCTGAACTTCAGCTGCACGTCCTTATTACGTTGAATGAGTTCAAAGCTTTGGTGAAAACGTTACACTCTGCTTTGTCTGTGTGAAAGTGTTTTTTGTGAGTAAGTTTTAATGATCTTATGTTATCTGGTTTTCTAAAAAAATAATTTTAATGTAACTACGCCGCTGCCCTCTTGTCAAGGTCTCCCTTGTAAAAGAGATCTTTGATCTCAGTGGGACTAACCTAGTTAAATAAAGGTTAAATAAATAAGTAACCGTGCATCAGCTCAATAATCGCAACCTTGCAGTCCCCTGTGGCTTCATCGCAGCTGGATCCCGCCTCCTCCAGCTGAGCCACCCTTTAGTGAGGCTGCTCTTTCATATTCATTAACTTTGCCTGGACCTCAGCTGAGACCTGACTGTGATGAAGCCATGGGACTACGAGGCTACGTCATTTGTGCATGTTGCTACCGAAGCGATATTTGAAATGGGAGATCTTCAGTGGGACCTCTGCCTCTCAGTCTGCAGCATGTCCCTTGATGAGCTGAAGCAGCGGCCATTTCAGATACCACTGACACAGAGCTGGCAGCCAACTGTGATGAAACCCCAGAGGACTGCACTGATGCCATGAACTAGTGTCAGCTCAAGTGTCCCACTTGATCAGACCGTTACCTATCCGACTTTTAAGTCTGAATTTAGTCATTTCCATTACTACTGGAATTGCACAAAACCTAAATATAGCACTGAAAAACCTGTAATGGAAATACAGAGAATTCAAAAAAAAAACAAAAACTGTCAAATGCTGCAAAAGCTTTTTTACACTTTCATGAGGTGGTTTTTCAGATGTGTGAATTGTCCAGTTTAGCCCAGAAGTGTAATGGAAACCCCTTTTTTCCATTTTCACATCTCTAACATCACTGGATGTGGTATAGCCGGTCTTATGACCAAACCATATGACAAGAAGAAAACCAATCATCCACTTCCTTCGTCTTCTGTTGACCATTTTCGCGTGAGCAGTAGTGGTAATAAATTGTCCAAAGCTAAAGATGTTTCTCTCCACCTTCTTCAGAGTAGAGATCTTTTCTTTCTTTTGAAAAGAAGTAAGATTTTAGGAGAGTTACACTTATAAAAAGAAATCTTGCGGAACAACATTTTATGAGAATTACACTCATCCGCAAAACTTCAGGCCCTCCTCAGCGGTACCTTGTCACAATTTCAGAATTGTTGCTTTTCTTTTGCAAAAAAAGTCTCATGGAAACTCATCATTTTAAAAGACATTTTGGTGGCGACATCAAAAATGAGAATTAAATTATTGCCTTCATTTACTTCAAAGGTTGGAAGTTAGAACCTGAGAATGACACGTCATAGAAGATAAACTTTAACATGCTTGATCATTGACCCTTTTTGATATGTAGGGCCAGTCTCTTGGGTGTTAAAGGTCAAGAATGAGTATTCTGCCTGAGTCAGAAATCACATTTGTTGGGGTGTTCCAGTTGTAATTTCCAAGTGGGAATCTGGGAACCAAACCTGCCTCAGGGTCAGGGCTTGAATAGTTTTCTCTCAAATTAGCAAACAAAAGGTGAGTTTGGAGGTCCAGAGGAGGTGAGACAAAGAGCCAGCGGGGGCTTATGGGGGACAAAAGTTGGATGGAGGTTAGGGTTAAGATTTTGAGTCCACAGGGAGCTGCGAAAGCAGAATATCCCACTGATAATGTTGACGTTGACTTGCTAACTATTAAGAGCAAAATATATTTTTAAAAATGGATGAAATAGATGTAAATTTGGAGATTCCAACAATTGTATTGGCTGATGTTAAGTCACATCCCCTGCAGGCTCTCAAGATTGTCTCCATCAGATTTGCTAACTTCCTCTTTTCTATTCAGATGATGCACTCATTAACAGAGCATTGTTTTCAGAGGTGACCGTTTTAACACATGGACCTAACAGTCGTGGGGTGCTTGCTCGCTGAAATGCAAGTCTGAACAAACAACAATGTGGTTTCCCAAAAAAAGGAGGTCCTTCAGAGCTCTGTCCAGCAGCTGAGATGGATCATTCGTTTTTGGATGATTTGCTGACTTTTGACAATAGGTTTGAACCTGTTGTTTGGCCTGGAGGCTGCTACTGAAAAAACTACAGAGCTCAACTGTGTGATCCCAGCTTAGAGTCGGTTTGTGTCCTTTACTTTTGTTGTTGTTCTCGATGAAGTGGTGATGTTAAAAAATGATCTTAGACCTGTGTAAATATATGAAAAGGAAATTCCATGAGAAGTATTTGGCCCTTCAAAGTCATGCATTTGACTGACGGTTTTTTTTACCCTCATCATTCTGCAGTTGTTTGTTAGACGTGACCGTTGATTTCTACAGCTGAAACCAACTGACGTAGTCCTCCCAGCCCTCCCACTGTGCTCCATACAGCTGTACCCACCACTAATTCTTCTTGGTATGTGAGGTGAACAAAGGCATTACAAGACTTTCCAAAACTACAAGAACCTTATTTTTAGTGTCCATGCTGGAGAAACTATGGTCAATTGTACTTTATAGAACTACTTTTATAGCTTTCCTTGCATGTGGGGAACCATCTGCCATGCCAGTTTACGGGGATGCGCCCACACTAGTGTACAGTTGTTAAACGTACGAGCAAAACAAGAACACCTGCCATTACAGAAGAATTTGTAATCACACCTGTTTTTTTTTATTTTTTTAATTAAGTTAAATTCAACTACAATGTGTCATTTTTTTCCTTCAACAATCAGAAATTTAAGGGAAACATTAAGAGCCCAAGCCAACGAATCACAGCTCCAGAAACACTTCAGTTAGATCTGTAACACTGATGTATATAAAGAATAAATGGAACTGTTTTCTCTTAAAAATCATATTGGGTAGGTACCTAAACTATGACCCTCATCATTGCAGCTATTAATTAACCGTAAGATGTTAGAAAGTATTGTTGAATCATCAAAAAATATCTATTAACAAATGTCTTCAAGAAACCTGTTAAAACTGACACAGAGTCCAGATACTGTGTGATCAAAAACAGGGAATTGATATGCATCCTTTGAAATTTGATTACAAGTGGCAAGTGCTCAGTGCACATTCTCACACCTGGCATTAAAATGTGTACCCAAACAGACCTTGAGTCTGCTGGTCTATACACAAAAAACATGCACACAATTCCCATCTGCAAACATCAAATGCATTCTTCTTTTTTTTAATGGCTAAAGGCAGCAGCTGGAGGTAACTTAGCATTACCTGCAGAACCAAAATAAAATAAAGAAGAAACTGTAAATACCAAAATGAAGAAGATCTTTTCCTTTCTCCAAATTCAGGGTGCAGAGAGCACTCTGTCACAAAAACAAAGAACAAATCTATGAAGACTATGAAGATAATGCAGACACAAATGTCCTAAACCAGCTATTGGAGTTATCGGTTATCTGAGGTGTCGGATCTGGCTCCATCTTGGAAAGTGTTTAGATTTTGCATGAGTGCTGACTACTTCTGACTGGATTTCCTCAAATACATTTTAATCCCAGGTCTGAAAACATCTGGGACTCACCAGATCTTTGATTATGTGGGTTTCTTTATTTCAGTCCTAGAGCCTTGCAAGTGAGGACCTTAACATGCTCACTGTTCAAATAATCTAATAATAATAATAATCTCTATGAACAGCATCTTTAAATTAAATAATTTCTTTAAATTTTATCTCGGCTTAAACTCTTATCTCACCCTCAGCTTCATTGTGCCAGCCTAGTACATTTATTTATTTAAGATGCTTATAAGGTAATTATACCGAGCAGCAGAAATAAATGTCAGTGAAGTAAAGTGTGAAAGGTTGATTTAGAAGTTAAATTGGATATTGAACTGACTTGTCTGCATCTCATGCAGGGTGGCCACATGCAAGAAGGATTGGATGAAAAGCATTTTTTCTTCCTAATAAGAGCTAACAAATTCAGGACAACTGGGTAACACACGAGGAACAATTCCAGCTCGGGGTAAAAGATAATTACAATCAATACCAACCTCAGGCTGAACTCCAATATGCTATGTCCTTGATACGAAGGGGACTGCCTCCGCTGTGTTTCTCCACATTTCAATAACTGGTATTGACATCCGTAATGATTACCATGTTAGGAGTTAAATTTCCCTTCACACTGGTGTCAAGAGCAAGACAGTCAAGTTGAGGATTAGAAACCTGCTCGAAGTTAAAGCCGTTGTTCAGAGTGGAGGGTGAAGGGGAAATTTCAAGGCGAAAGAACACATGTTGACAAATCACATGTCCATCATTCTGGGCCACCACAGGCCCTGCCAGAGTTATTCGTCCCATTAATTCTAAGAGTCAGGTATCCTAACTGAGCTCCCCACACTGCCCCACTTATTCCAGTTGACCTGTTCACACAGCAGACATTTTGTTTTGGACTCTGAGACTTGTAATTGGCAGCAGCCACACAACGCAGACCTTAACATGGGCCACTTTGGAGGCTCTCAGCAACCCGTCACCATCAACCTCACACAGTCTCAGCCTTGACAACAGCCGCTCTGTTCTGACGATTAAATGCCCCTGTGTCTGGCGTGGAGAACATGAATACGATTCGGCACCTGGAAGAAGCCTGAGTGCAGCAAGGATTCCCTCCTCTTCAGATATCATGTACATCATCTGCACGTCTGAATGTAACTGGGTTTGAAAAAATGTATGAAAAAAACACAAAGTTTGTGGTCGATCTTTATCTTTTTTTCCCCCCAAGTTTCTTCCTCTTTTTTTATTTGCATGTGGAGTGGGGAAGTTGAATCCAATCTCAGGATGAATTTGGGTACGCATTTTACTGCCAGGTGTGAAAACATGCACAGGGTACTTACACAATAAATAAAGAAGCAACAGATGCAGATGTGAATAGGGCTGAAGAGAAAAGTGGACTTTGTAGGGGTTTTTTGATTAGACTCTGATGTTATCTGTGGACGAAGAATACGTGTAATGTAATGCATACTGGGCAACGTAAATGCAAGATGGGTTATTACTTCTCCATGGCCTGAAGCCACGTTGAGGCAAGGGAAGACAGCTCAAGAGGTGTTGTTGAGTCCCAAATAGACGGCCTGCTGTCTGTTTGGTTGGCCTTGCTGGCTTCACCAACATCAAAAGAACTGGCTGATGCAGGAGATGGAGCGGGTGGAGGATCCATGCTGAATAACAACGGGATTTACATAGTGACTTCCTCAAAATCGTGTTGCACAAATATGACCAGCAGTCTCCCTCTGACACGCCAGCTGTTTTGTTCGTTGACCCCAAAGAACTTCTACCTGAGCCTCTTCAGCTTGTTAATGACCCAAGTTCAGTTTCTTCTTTCTTCCTTCCCTCCCATCTGTCATTTTTGTAGTCATCCTTGTCTTGTCATCAACAAATCCTGCCCTTGACCTGTCACTCTGCATCAGTCCTGTTTACATTAGACCTGAAACGTGATTAAGAGTTTTCTCAGAGGTGAGTTATTGTCGGGGCCAGCTCAACATCCCACCTAGAGTCAGTTAATGTAAAAAAGACAGAAGACACGAATTTCAGCTGTTAAATCCAGCGTATTCATCAATGTAAAAGGGGCTATTGACTTGATTTGAGTCAATCATGATCGCTGTGGCTATGCTTAACATAATGGAGGAGTCTCCACCTGCTGAACCTGGCGTATCATTCTCCTCCCGATGAAGCCGATCAGCACTTCTCTTCCCCAGCTGCACCTCAAAAGCCAGCCAGTGACAGGGAAGCCGAGGTCAGCACGTTTGCTTGTGTCCCACTAGAACAACCAGGTAGAAACTTTATTTTTTACTGCGGTTTGATTTTCGTTCCCATGTTTCATTCAACGGCATCTGAGTAAAGCAGTAGAGACTCATTGCTGACTGTGGACCACAAAGTAAAGGAGAGGGACCGTCTTCAGACTTTCATGAAAGCACACACTGAGGGTGGGGTATGAGGAGGGCAGTTTAAATGTGTTCATGTGTGTTACCGTGCACATGGACTTTGTCATACTACGCTGCCCCCATGTGGATTGGAGTGGTCACGCTCGTAAACTATGGCTTTAACTACTCTCAGTTTAAAGTAACCATTATAGACTATTAACACTGTTTATTTGTTTTGTTTTTTTCTCATTTTAACAGAAATAACTGTCCAGGCCTTACAGACTACTCTCTTTGGTCCATCATAGTGACATTTAAAGCACCATGCTACACTTTTCTCTACATTAAGATTTCAGACACACAATGCTCGATTCAAATAATGAGTAAAGACTATTGAAGATGATGATCTTTGAAGAAAAAAAACTACCAGAGATCGATGCATGCATCTTATTATCTAATAACCAATGTGTAATTTTTAAAAAAGTGAAGCTTGAAGCAGCCTTGCTTGAAAACACATGTGCATCCACAGCCAAACCTTTCCTGCCATCCGTCTCCCTACTGTATGTTGTTACTGGCAGAGAGGGATACCTGGAGCAAAGCATGCTGGGTCACATTTTTCAGCACAGTTGCTATTCTGAGTATAATGTCTGGCAGGAAGCCACACACAGCATTAGCAGCTCAGCAAAGCCTCTGCCAACATCTGTACGTGCTTCAGACAGACTCCGAAGAGACTCTGGCACAGTTATTAGCAAAGACCCGCAGACTTTGCAGGTCCAAATACCTCCAGTGATGAGAGGTGGGCTGGGGGTGGGGGCTGAAGAGGGGAGGGGTATTTCACAGCCAGAATAACGTCTATCATGCAGGCGCCGCTATGACCAAACAAATCGGTGGTGGGTAGAAAATATGATTTCACCATGAGAAGAATGTGAGGTCTGAGGCACGCTTCAAGGCTGGTGTGCAAGGCATCATGGGATCGGTGCAGAGGACTCTGGGGCCTCTGTGTTCTTTAAATGGTCACAGAAATCTCCAGTTTGATTAAATACTCAAGAAAAAGGGGAGGAGGAGTGAATTTATAGACAGTTATTTCAAGAAAAAGAAAGATCTTTTCTTTGGCTGCGAAATCAAACGGCTCGTCGATCTTGTGGGAGACGTTGCTGTTCGGTGTTGGTTTCTGGCTCCGGGCCTGAGCAGAGCAGGCCATGAGGAAGCAATCAGTCCATCGATGAGTCGGCCTGATTTCCCCCTGCTGCTTTCCAAAATTCTCCGGGACTCAATCAATCACTGCGAGCAGGTAAAAGAGCGAGACATGCCACTGCCGCCCCACATTCCTACCAAGTTTGTGTTTGCTTTTCCCCCTCAGAAAGAAGTCAACACACAGAGGGGCACCGAAAACAGCAAATTCCTTTAAAACAGTAATTTATTATCAGTAGTGTCGATCAGCTGGGCCTAGTGGAACATTTTACTGTGGATAGTTATTCAACTGCACAAAAACTATTGAAATTTATGAAGCTTTTGAAGTAAGCAGATGAGACAATCAAGACTCTTTCCTACTGAGCAAAACAACCTGCTTAAACCCATTAATCCCTGGTTTTGTCATCAGTAGGAGAGGCTTGCATCAGAAATCATTCCCAGGTCAAATGCTTGCTTGCAGTATTAATGGCTCTAGTTTAGATCATTACCAACTGAAATTAAAAAACAAAAAAAAAACGTAGCGGTGTTTTTAATGTCCACCGAGCGAATGCAAGCATAAATGCAACCACCAATCAGGTTTTAAAAACATGTGACCGAAGAGTCTCGGATGCTCTCACAGAGATTTTCATTACTCTTCAGGACAACAGCATCAAATCACTTTGCTCTATATCCTGATCCCATTAGTGCTGGATCAATATGCTATTCAGCAGCACACTTTCTTTCTAGCGCAATCCAATTTATTGGCACGTTTTAATTAAAAATGACCAAACACAGCAGTAAATGGAGCATCAGGAAAACGTTCCACTTTTCTTCCCCATAATAGACGGCTGATAGGTTTTTATCAGAGACGTAAAGGTCTAAAAAGTTGTTCTTTAAAAAGATTTGGAGGATGCCGAACACGAGGACATCTATTACCATTTCGAAGGTTGTGAGTAATCCACTCTTACAAATGAATGACCTACACACTTTAAGCATCAAGTGGTGGGTGGGTGGGTGGGGGGATTCTCTTTTACTGACGTCCTTTATTTTGGTTAAATCTGAGTTTTACTCAGCAAGTTTCACTCCTCGGGAAGGAGGAGGAGGCAACAGGCCATTAACAAGACAATTTACAGAAAACAATAGAGCTGCTTATCTTCTGTCACCGGCTTTGTGAGATCACAATACGACATCACACCGGGACCATCCAGTCTGCTCAGCTACATTTATTTCTTTCAACTGGTTGAAACAAACAGGCAGTGGCGGAAGGTGTTTTTTTTACGATTTGTAAATTTAGTGCCAGCAGATAGATACAGCAGATTATTTGAAAAGGTGACTGGTAAATAGAAACTTTAGACTCCAGTTAAATCTTATGAAGCAAATGATTACATTCAACGGCTAAACATTTGGTGCACAAAAATAAAAGGTGGATTTTGGAACATTTATTTATCTGACAAAACACTATTTATCACCAGATTTGAACCCATACCGAGTGACATCGCAACAATTCCCCTTAAAACCTTAACATGGTGTCAAAAAAGAAAGCTGGGTCAAAGTTTATACATTTGACATATGTAATACTGTAATTTGTTGACAATAAGTCTTAGCTCCCCTTTAGGGCTTCAGACTATGATGTTGAAAAATTATGAAGCCTTTGAAAATAACAGACCTCAAAGAAAACCTGTTACTGCCTCTAAAAAGACCTTAAAGAACTTTATAACAAGTACACATTAAAACTGCCTGCGATGGACTGGCGACCTGTCCAGGGTGTACCCCTACATATCGCCTTAATGAGCTGGGATTGGCTCCAGCAGACCCCGGGACCCTGTAGAGGAACCAACGAGTAAAAAGGATGGATGGATGGATGGATGGATGGATGAATGGATGGATGGATGGATGGATGGATGGATGGATGGATGGATGGATG
>JAOWBL010000025.1:0-18647 GCA_028564865.1 Zenarchopterus dispar | reverse complement strand
CTTGACACCTGTTGTTTTCACATAGCAAGATTGTTATGACGGTCAGCATGAAGCTTCTGCCTCTGTTTAAATCTCTGAGTGTTCTGAACAACTTTTAGGGATCCCATAGAAAATCCCATTTGTGTGTGCATGTGTGTGTGTGTGTGTGTGTGTGGAGAGTAGAGTAACCACCAGAAAACTAAGCTGCTCTGATGTTTCCCACACAGAGACACTCCTATGTCAAGCTAACTTCACACGTGCTCTCTGGTCATTTAACCAGAAACAATGAAGAGCTTCGTTTTCTGTTGTGGAAGGACGCATCAACAAGGTCCAGGAGCCTGGATGCATTAACCGATAAACTAAAATAAACAAACACACTTCACCAGCAATAACAAAGAAACACAGTTGTCCGGTTAGGCTCACAACGTGTGCCGAACTGAAACACATTGGCACACCTAATTTTTCTGTGTGTGTAACACAGCAAAATAAAACTAGTTAAATGTGCTAAGTAAGTTTCTCTGCCCAGACATAAAACCAACCTCTTACATGGATCACTTTGCGAGTGATGGAAGTGGTGGTTTGTTGTTGTCAGACCAGCGTTCCTCTCAGTTTGGTTAACAGCTGGATGGTTATGCCCCGCCAGTGGTCCTGACGAGAAGCGGCTCCCTCTCTCTTCTCCTCTCCATTAAGATGAGGAGATGTAGTGTCGGTACAACAGCTGAACTTCCTTTGTTCCCAGGTCGGTCTGAAGGCTTTCACATCATCGGGGCATGCATGGGTCCCTCATTCGGCTCGTCTGGCATTCAGAAAGTTCACGGGTTGCTCATTGCAGAGCTGGAGCCAGACAGACTGCAGCTCCCATTTCCAAGCAACTGGACAGCTTCTTCAGAGGCGATAATGGAGGAGGCAGGCCCTTGGCTGCTAGCTTGTAACACTAAAGTTGGAGCTGTGGCCTTTACAGCTCCCAGGATCAGGAGAGATTAGCTCTGTATTGAAGTCAGTGAGACCTTGTAAGAGCAAGGTCTTCTGAGAAGATCTTCCAAGAAAAAGAGGAGCTGAGAGAGAGGAGGGAGAGGGAGTCGCTGCCATTTATTGATTGGTGGAGCTACTGTACATTCAACCCTTGCTGGGTTTTGGGGTCCATCACCAATAAGGATGGAAATTCTGGAACAAAACCTGCTGGAGATTTTCGTCTTTTAGAAGTTTTCTTTTAAACCATGCAGTCAGACCTTGCTGCTGATAGTAGGCCTTCTTGGTTTCAACACATGACTGTGCCCCACACAGCGTTTCTGTCCACCCACACAAGGTAAAGATGGGTGTGCCTGTAATTTCCATCCCAGGACCCAGGTGGGGTCATCTAAAAACACATTTTCATAAACAGCTTTACATAACAGCCCAGCATCCACTGATCAGCAGAACATATGAGATGAATATGACCTTTCAACTGACTGAACATTTATACAAAATAAATGACATATACTGACAGGTTAGAACTGGCATTTGATTTATTTTTTATTATACAAAACAATTAATGTAACCACACATTAAAGAACATCAGTGAATGTTGAGAATATTCAAGAATGTCAGTGAGGGTTGAAAATGCTGAAGAACTTCATGAATGTCTGCAACACCTGTGGACTTTGATTAACATCACAAAAATCTATGGATGCTGGTGAATGTCAGAAATGTCTATGAACATCAGGAAATTTCCATATGTCAGGAACATCTATAAATGTTGAGAGCATCTATGGGTCAAACTGGAGCAACCCAAGAAAATTTATGGATGTTGGTGAATTTTAGAAATGTTTATGAATGTTGGTGAATGTCAAGAACATTTGTGGGTGTTGGGGAATGTTGGGAAGATTAATGGAAACATCTATGACTGCTGGTGAATGTCTGGATTACTTTAGAAAAAGTCATTTTTAACTATGCAAAATGAATGAATGGACTGAGGTTCACCATAACAGAAGACGACAAAGACGAAACACAAAGACATGAAATACCACGACGAAGGAGGGAGTATTTCTCTCCTTTTGCTCAACCAAGGTATCGGGGTACGAATAATCGCCGTAACTTCCTGTAAGGACAGCGGAGAAGAAATCATGTTCCTGCACTAATGACAGTAGGCTCTCGATGAGTTCCGACATAACGGATGGACCGTGCATCTTCCCCTGGAAGATATTTCCCTTCAACAGTCTTTGAATGTTTTTAGGGTAGCAGAAGGCAGATTTGATGGTGATTTTAATATGAGATTGAAAGGAAAGGGCGAAGTCCAAGATGATGCTCAGGTTGTGAACTTTGGTGGATGAGATGAGAGAGCAAGCACAGATCCCTGGGAACCACAGAGTCTGTCCGAGAAGCTGATGACCTAAGAGAGATGGCTGAGGAGGATGGTGTGAAAGATGGTGTCAAAAGTCAAAGAGAATGAGGAAAGCGAGGTCAGCAGTGCGGAAGTCATCATTAATAACTTTTTGATGAATGAAGCTTTACTATTTAATACAAGCATAAATGCAGAAAAACAGTCTTGTGATGTTAGTTTTAACAGAAACTGATTTTTCACCATGAGACCAGGTTAAACTAGAACTCAGTTAAAAATTGTACCATAATGCACTGTTTTTCAAATATGGATTTACGTCTGCTTTTTTACATCATCTCCCAGTTGCTCTGATTAGATATGGCATAATTTCATCACCTCCTATTCAGGATAGGTGAACCCTAGAGGTGTAGCTCATGAGTTCCAGTTGGTAGTATGAAGAAGTCTCTGCAGTGGGCCACCAGAGCTACATCGCTGCTGGTTCTAGATGTTTGTTCAGTACCTCAGGGTCTTCACATGTCAAGGCTGTGAATGTCCAAAGACGAGCCCAGCAGTCCAAAATCAAAGGATGTACTACATCCAAGCCTTCCAACATCCTCTTCCACAGAAACACTTTCACCTTGAAAGACCCTTAGGGTTTTCAAAATCTGATTTTTCTAGTAACCCTAAAAGATCCATGTCAAGCCTTGCCCCAATGGGTGTGAATAAGAACCCAAAAGGCACACAATTCCCACTAATGTCTGATCTGAAAATGATCCTTAAACTTCTTTCAGGTGTGTTGCTACAATCTCAGGATCACTAGTGGTTGGAGCGATGGGTTTCTCTCAGTTTGAACAACATACCTCATGGAACACTAACTCCCCCAACACTGAAGGAGCAAGCTAATGTTGTCTGGCTTCAGACCTGCACAACACTCCATATGGTGCTGGAACATCTGCAGAAGCCAGCAGAACCATCACATAAGATTACATTTATCAGATGCTTTTATCTAAAGTGACTTACAGAGGAATACAATAAAGATACAGCAAAAGTGCCACTAAGATTATATTAACGTTCTCAGAAAGTTAAACGAGGAGCTCAGTTCATGACAAAAGGTGTTCTTGGAAGAGGATGGTTTTCAGCACCTCCTTGAAAGTAGAGAGGGACGACTCTGCTCTTGTCTCCACTGGTAACTTGTTCCATCATCGAGAAACTATGTCTGGATTAAAATTTCCTTGAGTGAGGAGAAGACGAGGCCAATCTGTGTTCTTGTGAAGAGTGCGGCACAAAGGGGTGTAAACCTTTACAAGTTCGTATAAGCAGTTGTGGACCCTGAAATCACCTTGTAGACAAGTGGTGCTCCAATAAAAATTGGAGCAGTCACAGCTATCCAGTGAAGATTAACAAACAGAGGTGTAATGTGTGCCCGTCTGGGTTAATTAAAGACCAGACAAGCCACTGCATTCTGGACCTTTTGTAGGTCCAGATGGTCTGCTCACAGATCCAAAGGCTCTTGAATATGCACAGGTCAGTAATACAACAGATCAACCCAGTGTCCAGCACCAGTCTTGGTGGAGAGTCACTGAGGGTGTTCAAAATGGTGTCAAGGATATGGATAGAGGTCTTACTGTGGCTTAACAGGGGTTAGATTTAAGATGGATGCCCTACTCCTAGGATGGAGGGGGGTTAAGATGGAGCCAACCCTCAAACTACCCTATTCCCCTGCCTCAAAACTGTGTCAACTTGTGATTGTGTCAGCCTTCCACCACATGCTCTTATTTTGAAAAGAAAGCAGTCTCACATGTTTAACAGTGGTAATGGGCAGCTTAGATGTCTGAATTAGACTTAGAATTAGACTCCTGGGGTTGGTATCTATGAATACCAGCTGTGGAATTATGTCGGTATGGATACAGTCAGTTCTTGATCAGCTTAGCAGTGCTCAGGAGGAGGAAAGTTCACGCAGCGGCGGCTCTGAGGGGATGGATCTGTCAGACACAGCAGCACTGCTTCCCTCCGGTTCTTCTGTGCCAGGTTTGGTGATAGCCAGCTCAGCAGGGAAGCTGACCATCACCCGTCGGTTCAGTTGCACAGCAGTGATCTTAGAGGGCATGGAGGAGGGTCCCAGCTCCATCTGCTGGTGCCGACAGTGGAAAAGGATCAGGAAGCAGTGGTAAAACTAAAACAAACAAACAAACAAAAAACATGAACTGTCACATGTTGTCCTGATAGACGGGCCTCTAGTTATCCCTGTTAAACTTAATAAAATATCAACATCAAGCAAAACAACATAACCTAAAGTATTAAAAGATGAAAACATGTTCTAATTTCTAGATTACTGCTACATTTTAATTTTGGGGCTTTGGTACTTAAAATCAGATCAGAATCAGAATCACTTTATTGCCATTGCCAGTAAACAGGTTTACAGACTAGGAAATTGCTCTGATGTAACGGTGCAGGTAAAAAAAAAATTAAAAAAAAAACGGTGCAGATGTATATTATATTACATTGTGTGTTTATTGTGACATGGTGATGAATTGAAGCCATGTTCAACGTAGAGGTTGGAAGCATTGGAAACAATTCTTCTGAACAACTCTAGAATGAAAATATTTCAGGACTCAAACTTTAGGACAGTTTTTATCCTGTTATGTTATCTTCTCTCTTTTCATGTGTTCACCAACTACCCTGAAGAACAAATGCAGCATCTTGAACTATGTAGGACACTGAAACATTATCAGGTACAGGACCGAGACCTGATCAGACCTCTGGTTATGGTTATGTTGCAGCCCCGTGCTGTCTCAGAAAAAAACAACATTGAAACATGACTGAGCTTCACAAAATTGAGGAAACCAATGTCCTGTGGACACATGAGACCAAAATGGCGATTTTTGATCTTAATGTCCAGAACTATGCTTGGAGAAAACCCGCAGAAACACCTGAAACCCACTGTCAAGCATGGTAACGGAGGAATGATGGTCTGGGCCAACCCTTCAACTCCCCCATTCCCCTGCCTCAAAACTGTGTCAACTTGTGATTGTGTCAGCCTATGTGATTGTGACAGATGTCAGTTATTGAGAAGACCAAGAACTCTTCTGCAGACCAGTCTTCTGGAGACAAATGTGAAATCTTGGCTGAAACTGGATTACATGACAGAAAATTATCCCAAACACAGCAGCAGATCTAGGCATGTGATCTTTTGATTGACAGTTGGTTATGGCTAATGGCTAATTAGCTATATATTCAACATCTTTAGCATTTGCAGCAAGATGTTGAATATCTTCTAAAAGTCTGTTGTGGAGAGTTCAATCACATCTGGAGTCATCTGTTGGGCAAGCAGCATCAGAGTCCTGTGACTTCAAGAAATTGAACAAATTGATAAAAGAGGCTGGTTCTCTTCTGGAGTTTCTGGACATGATTGTGTGAACGAGGATACTTCATAAAATGAAGGTCATGAACAAACCCAAGTACCTTCTTCACAACACAGTAATTTAGTTTGAGCGTCTTCAGTCAAAGATTTCTTTAGATCCACTGCAACACAGACTGCTACAGGAGATCCTTCAGACCAGCACAGGAGATCCTTCAGACCAGTACAGGAGATCCTTCCTGCCAACAGCAACAATGCTCCAGACTCATTGAAGTCATTTTTCATTCAGACTTCAATGGGTCTAGAATGAATCACTGAAGTCTTAAATGATTATTGCAAGATTTAACTTCACTTCTGGGAATACAAAAAAAAAAAAAAAAAATTGAACTGAATTTGAATCAGTTTTGCTACTTAGCTCTGTCTTGACTTCTAAGCTGTGAATGAAAAGCAAACAGATCACAATCATTCCTAATTTAAAGACAATATGTCTTACTGTTCTGTGCTAAGAGGCCACTGAGACCATTTCTGGGTTGGTGTGGAAGGTTCTGGGTTGATCTGGAACTTCTAGGTTGGTCTGGAATGTTCTGAGTTAGTCTGGAAGGCTTTGGATTGGTCTGGAACGTCTGAGTTGGCCTGGAATGTTCTTGGTTTGTCTGAAGTTTCCAGGTTGACCTGGAAAGTTCTGATTTGTTCTTAAGGTTTTGGGTTAGTCTGAAAAGGTTTAAACTGGGCTGGAAGGTTTGGAGTTGGTATGGAAGGCTCTGAGTTGGTCTGGTAGGTTCTGGGTTGATAAGAAAGTTCTTGGTTGTTCTGGAGGGGTCAGAGGATGGATCTTAGATCAGCAGTAGGCAGCAGCTACCTGGGCTAACCAGTTAGCTGGTTGGCTGCTGGTCCTGAAGACAGCCAGGACAGCTGTCTTCAGGACAGGGTAGCTGGTTCTGCTACCCGAGACCTGGCCTGGACCCTTTTAGACTGACTAACTTTCCCAGACCTCCACCAGGACCTAGTTGTGTAAAATGTAAATAAAAACAGAATGCAATGATTTGCAGATTTCATTATCTCATATTTTATTCCCAACAGAACATAAATAACATATCAGATAATGATGCAGACATTTTTTCCATTTCATGGACAACATTAGCTCATCAGAATTAAATTAACCTATTTGTTGCTGTGCAAATAAAACAAAAATGCCATGTAGATTATCTTCCTATTAGTGCATTAATAGAATAGAATAAAAAAGACAAAAGAAACATAAATAAAGAATACTCTGGGTTCTCTGAATTGCCACCTTATCGTAGTGGAGAAGTTGAGAGCAAATGCCAGTGACATGGTCACCCAAGACAACTAGGGAACAGGCCAGACAGAATAATTCATAGTGATTCATGGAAAAAAAAAACAAGGACACTGTCCCTCACTTGGGCGTGGGTTACTAGGGCTCCACCCTCCAGCATGTCAGCCTTGGGGAAGGGACTTATTCGTGAATTCAATCCTGGGGTTGCCCATGGCGAGATGCATCAAGCCAGAATGGGGTGATTTATTTTCCCCAGGCTGGAGACCTGCACATCAGGGTTCTTCCTGGTAGATGGGAGGGTAGTTTCCCTGAGCCTGCGGTTTGGGGAGCGAGCTGTTGTTGTGCTTACATACCAAACACCAGTTCAAAGTACCCAATTTTTTTCACGGAAGTGCTAGATCACTGCTAAATGAGACTCTGCTGCTGGAAGACTTCAATGCAGATATGGGTAATGACACTATTACATGGAAGGATGTAACGGGAAGGAAGGGCCTCTCTGATCTGAGCCTGAGTGGTGCTCTGTTGGATTTTTGTGCCATTTTTGTGTCAATAGTGAACATAGAAGAGTACATAAGTGCTAGTGGCATCAGGACATCCTGGGCCAATTTTATAATCATACCACATCATTAGATTTCATATGATTCTAATCCAAAATCTAATATGATTATATTAGATTTGTAGTCACATATTCTGGAAACTTGGCTGAAGAGATAAGCTGTCAACTGATCACTACATGGTGGTGAGTTGTATGTGGTACTAAGGTTGTCAATGCCTGTCATGGTGGTAACTTTTGATTCTGGTATTGGAGATCCCAGCAGAGGGGGGCTGTCAGGTTGAAGAAGGAGTCCCACAGGACTTGGTTAGCCTGTCAGATTGCAGAGGCAGCTGACCGATATCGGTAGCTGAGGCAAGCACCCTGCTGATGCAAAAATTCAAGTATGGGAGGCATTCGGCAAGGCCATGGAAAGCCACTTTAGGTCAGCCCAAAAAAGATTCTGGCAAACAGGTGGCTCAGGCGGGGGAAGCAAACTGTTGACCTCAGCTGGGAGTGATATTGGAAAGTGGAAGGAATACTTTGATCATCTTCTCAATCTTGTCAACACTGCTATCATGGAGGAAGCTGAGTCTGCGGATTCTGGGATGGGCTCACCCATTTCTAGAGTTAAGGTTATTGAGGTAGTTAAAAAGCACCACGGTAGCAGGGCTCTTCTGTGGAGCAGTAGAAGGACACCAGCAGTTTCTCAGGGACGTTGTTTTTCCTGAGAACCTTCAGGAAGTAGAGTCTTTTTTGGGCCTTCTTCCCTAGCTCAGGAGAGTACGTTCCCCAAGGTCAGGTCCTCGCTGATGTTGACTCCCAGGAAGCAGAAGTCTTCAACCCTCTCCACATGGTCCCTGTTGATGGTGAGTGGCTGGATGTTGTTTTTTTTCTTCCTGAAATCCATGATGAGCTCCTTGGTTATTACTGTGTTCAGGAGCAAGTTTCTGGTCCTGTCCGCTTCTCCACCTTGTTCCTGCAGGATGAACTCATTCCTTCCAGAGACAAGCCCTACTACTGTGGTGTCATCAGCAAACTTAACAATGGGCTTACTGTGGTGGGCAGAAATGCAGTCATGGGTGTAGAGGGTATAAAAATCCAGTGATCCTGGCCACGAGCCAATCGCTCATTGGATTTTTACGCTCCACCGGTAATCCGGATGTGAGTGGCTCCTTTGCCCCTCTCGCTTGCTCCTCGTCTCCGTTAAGATGAGGGGATATAGCATCGGTACAACAGCTGGACTCCTTCATCTCTGGGTCAGTCTGAAGGCGTTCACGTCGTCATGGCATGCACGGGTCCCTTGTTCAGCTTGTCTGGGCTCAGAACATTCGAGGATGCTCATTACAGCTGCGCCAGACAGACTACAGTTGCCATATCCTCGCAACTGGATAGCTTCTTCAGACACGGTGATGGAGCTTGGCTGGTAGCTCGTTACGCTAAAAGTTGGAGCTGTGGCCTCCACAGTTTCGAGGATCAGGAGAGATCAGTTCCGTATTGAAGTCGGTGAGACCCTGGAGGGTGGTCTGGACAAAAAACTGAAGAGCCAGAAGAGGCAAAAAGAGACAAAAGAGCAAAAAGAGGCAAAAGAGAGCGAAGAGAGGGAGTTCCTGCTATTTATAGACAGGTGGAGCTACAGCACGTCAGCAGAGACCCCTGCTGGGACCCCTGCTGTGTTTCAGGGTCTGTGCCCAATAAGGATACCAATTCCCTATCTCAAGCCTGCTGAAGGTTTGAGCCATGTTAGCTTCTTTGTCTGAAACCATGCGGTCAAGCTTTGTTGGTGGGTTTTAGGCTTTCTTGGTTTCAACACGACTGTGGCCCAACACCCTCTCTAGATTGGTATGAGCTGTGCTGTAGAACAGAGGTCTTTTTGTTTATTTTGCTAGCTTGGGGGTTTCAATTTAGCAGTAATGTGTTATATACCAGTCCCTTTAAAAAGGTAGCGGATGTAGGTAAGACATGTGACCTTGGCAAGCATCTTGATACCCATCAAGAGTGAGTCATAGACAGATGTGGTAGAGAGAATTTGGTAATTTTCCAAAATAAAACATTGTTCAGAATCAGAAAATAAATAAAACGGAAATAATGTAAGGTATTTATTCTTTCTGTGTGGCCCGGTACCAAACGACCCACGGATCAGTACCGGTCTGCATCCCGGGGTTTGGGGACCGCTGCTGTAGAGAGCCTCATTGCCAGATCTGAAGGTGATGTTCCTCTTCTTCAGCACTCTCTGAACCTCCATGGTCATCCAGGGCTTCTAGTTAGGATAGAACTGGAGGCATTTATCTACAGTGACAATGTCTATGAAGTACTTAATGTAACACAGTACGGTGTCATTGAACACCTCCAGGCCCGGATGTTCAAAAACGTCATAATTAGTCCTCTCAAAGCAGTCGTGTAACTGCCGAGAGGCTCTGTGTGGCTAAGTTTTGACTGTCTTTGTGGTGATGAGAGCGGTTTTCTTGAGTGGGGGGTATGCCGGGATCAGAAACGGAGACGTGGTCAGACTGGACCAGGTGTGGTAGCGATTTGGCCATGTAGCACTCTTTGATGTTAGTGTAGACTATCCAATGTGTTAGCTCCTCTGGTGGCACACGACATGCTGATAGAATTTAGGAAGCACAGTTTTTAAATCCACATAGTTAAAGTCTCCACCAATCATGTGCTCAGTATTATGGTGACTTGTCAGCTGACTGCTAACACTATGATGTGAAAGTCCAATAGCTGAGTTAGCATTAGTCAGTCTGGAGCTAAGTAAAGAACAGTAATCATGATCACAGTAAACTCTCTGAGAAGGTATATGGGTCTGCATTTAATAGACTCCAATAGACTGACTTTAATAGACAATCACTGCCCCCTGGACTCCAAGTCCAGGGAGCAATGATTGTCTACAGTTACTGTGTTTGTGCACTCTTTGTTATTTATATACACACACAGTCCCCCTCCTCTGCTCCTACCACAGTCACCGGTCCTGTCATAGCACTGTGCAGTGCAGCCTGTTAGCTGGATAGCAGAGGCGTGATCAATGGGCGAAGCCAGGACTCTGTTATCAACAGAATGCAACCGTTCCTGATGACATTATTTGTTGCTATCTGTAGCCTCAGCTCATCGATTTTGTTGGTGATGGATCTGGCATTGGTAAGGACAATTCTGGGAAGTGGTGGTTTAACAGGCTGCCTCCGTACTCTCCTTAGCAAGCCAGTCCTGCAACCTCGCTCCTCTGCTGTCTGCCTGCAGCAATGGTAAACCTGAGTTAGCATTAGTCAGTCTGGAAGACAGGACTTCTCACTACATCCCCAGAGAGTTTGTAGGAATGAATAAACTCCTCTCGCTGCAGACACCAATCCCGAGAAGGTCCTGCCGGCTGTGGATGTAGTTCACTTGGCAAATAGTTAACAGGACAACAAACAATACTAATAATAACACACACTTCCATTCATGAAACCAAGAGTACTGAGCCGTTGTGTCTGTGTGTGCTGCCATGACAGTCCACCACTAGCCCTGGTTTCAGTTCTGCTAGTCCTGGATTCAGGTTCTAGTCCTAGTTTCCCAGTCCTGGTTTCAACTCTGCTGATCCTGGTTTACTAGTCCTGGTTTCAGCTCTGCTTTTCTGTTTTAAGAGTACTAATTTCATGTTCTAGTCCTGGTTTCATGGTCTAGTCCTGGTTTCTGATGTTGCTTCAGAAGAGACACAGGAGAGGATGTTTCACAGATTAGATGACAATGAAAGTAAAACAATATTAACATCAGAGGTTGGCACGCCATAGCCAGCTAAGATGAAATGGTCATCTTCCCTTAACCAAACTGAAATGGCCATGTTCTAGTGATTTTCCAGACTTGTTTATTCTATATTTTTTTTTTTTTTTTTTTTTTTTTACCTTAACTAGGAATAGGTGAAATTAGTTTAAAAATATGGCTTTAAAAGCCCTCTTCAGAAATCTGTGGATGACATCCAGGTGCGCATGTCCAGTTCTTTTATTCAGTGGGTGGACTCATAGGATGTTTGTTCCGCTCCAAAAGATTCAGATTTTCCAAACTTTTCTGCTCAGAATAAATATTAAGAAACTTACTTCTCTGAAGAATTACGGCAAAAATGAGCAAAAAGTAGTGATTCAGTTAATAATAAAAAAAAGATATTTAACCCATTCTTCCACTTTTGACGTCCAGAACTCACCTGCTTATTCATCAAGATATATATGACCGGGTTGATGACAGTGCTGCTCTTGGCAAGGATGGACGGAACAATGCTGGCAACAGGGCTGACGAGTCCTGGTCGGCCAAAGGTTGCAATCATGGCAACGATGCCATAAGGCATCCAGCAGAGGAGATAGCACATCACCGTGGTGATGACCATGAACAGGATATGGAGCTCTCTACGACGGGATGCCGACTGCCTAATATGACGCACCTGACAGACAAAACACAGGGGCAAGATATCACGTGACTTGACGTGCATGGCAGACTAAACCAAGCACCAACCATCTCAGATCTGGGTTGAGTCTCATGGAGAACTAAGTTTCATTCGATTTCCTTCACTGACCACTAGAGTCTGTATCCAACGATGAATCAGTTTCCATTAACTTCCATGTTAAAATAAGTGGATATACAGTCTGGTTAAAAAAACTGTTTTGGTCTCAATCATATGACTTCACATCCATGACAACTGAGGGGGAGAATTGTTCTGTAACACATAAGAAGAGTTTATATAATGCAATTAATTTATGCGACTGACAGGTGGCTCAGCCAATGTCTAGCCTTTATCACTTCCTCATATGTAATCGTCATGCTACCACATTTAGTGAAGCACCCAGCTTCTTGTATTAACCAGCATCGGCTAATAATGATGGTCATGTTTGATTTCACCGTCTAGTCAACACGTTAAATGGTATAATCCACTGAACGTCTGACGGCAGATAACCTCTCTCCAACACGGAAGTCCTGACATGTGAAGCTCTTCTACTGGCCACCAGGGTCTAGATCAGGGGTCGGCAACCTTTACCGCTCAAAAAGCCATTTAGATCCATTTTCCACAGTAAAGAAAACACTGGGTGCCACAAAACTATTTTGACATTTAAAATAAAATAACACTGTATATTACGTTTTTATTTATTTGCTTTGATGCTATGTATAAACAAACTACTGTATAACATCAATAAATGCAGAGAAAACAAAATTACATTTCTGCATGCAACAAAAACATTTTCAACTCCAAACAAAAAGATGTTGCGTGGAAAGTTCCTTCCAGTATTTATCGGGGGAAAGAAAACCCCCGCCAAACTTAAATATCCACCTGCAGCAAACTAAAAATGCAGTCCTCTCTCTGTGTGCTGTCATCCTTTTACTGGTGCGTGCAGTCAGCTGTCAACCTAAATAATAAAAGAACTATTTCACTTAACAATGAAAAAAATATGAGTATAATGAAAATAATAGGCAATTAAAATATTTATCATACTTTGTTAATGTGATTTCTGCTCTTGAACCTCAGCGTATAGCATCTGCACATCAGGACACCATCTTTACACAGGATCGTAAGTTGTCATCTGTGAGGCTCGTACAATGTATGCTTATTATAAAGTTCATGGTGGAGAACACCTGCTCACATACATGTGGATCCAAAGATTGACAGGACTCCAAGTGCATACTCACAAGTTTGTATGGTTTGGGGAAGTTCTCAATATCATGTCATTTGTGATTCTTGGAGATTTTTGCTCAGATCGACCTTCCTTATGAGTTCTGGAACAGCATTTTTTCTCTTATCTCCATCCGTATAATTTTTGGGCAAAGGGTGCGTGTTTTTTCTGGAAATGTCTTGCAACATTTGACTTTTTCTTGTTCGCTAGTATCTCATTACATATTAAGCATACTGGTAAACCAGTCTTATCAGCAGTGAAAGCAAATGAATCTGCCCATGTAGCATTAACGTTCTGTTTTCTTCAGACACTTTTCTTGGAATTCCCCATAGTTGCTGTACCTGGGGTTCAACAAGTTCAAGAAATCGAGTACTGGGGGGTGTCGCGCACTGGCAGTGGTGACGCATATTAAGAGCGACAAAGATTTTCAATACGTTTTATTTAGATGTTACAGGATCATTATAATCTTCAAATTTAGAATTACACTTTAAAAATTAATGAACAACAAATTGAACATTTCATTAAAATATATTTTAATTAAATACTCTATTTTCAAAAGCCACAGGGAGCTCTTTCATCAGAGTGATGAAAGAGTCACATGCAGCTCCAGAGCCGTGGGTTCCTGACCCCTGGTCTAGATCCAGACCTGCAGTTCTTCTATTGGCCGCCAAGGTCTGGGTTCAGAGCTGCGGTTCCTCTGCTGACCACCAGAGTCTGGATCTAGACCTGCGGTTCCTCTATTGGTAAATGTTCAGCAAGCTGGAAGTAACCTGCTAATAAAAGTCTAGTAAATCCTTTCTTAGTCAGAACAAAAAGGTGGGGCATTTTGGCAACATTCACCGTTTTAATCAAAATGTCTTTCACGTGATTCAAGCATCAAGGAGCACCTTCACAATAACATCTTTGGTGGAATAGAACAAGTTGAAAACGAAACTGTTTAGCAAGTCCCTACTTAGCTATCTAACATCAACTGAGACGGCATATTATATCATTAGAGATTGAGCTCGAAAGTAATGCTGGCATCCTTTGAATCTAGTTAAAGTTGCCTTTATTCCACCACTTAATGGGAAGGAAACCACACCCTCACCTTGATTGGGACTGACTGAAAGACCTGCATGTTGCCTTCCACCAAAGATGCATAATTGTGAAGATGCTCTTCTCATTTACATGAGTCACATGAATGCCATAGAAAAGTGACTAAAAGGAAATCGTGTGACCCACCTTCTTGACGGTGTACAGCAGGCGACCATAGCAGTACACCATGACGAAGACAGGCAGGCCCAGGCAGAACACGAAAAGGCACACGATATAGGAGTGAGAATGCGATGTCCTTTCCGTCCATGTGACTGAGCAGCTTGTCCCTGCTCCCTCTAGGCCGTAATTGCTCCAGCCCAGCAGGGGGGGCATCGTCCACACCACGGAGTACAGCCACGATCCACCAACTGCCAGCATTGGCTTCCTGTAGTCCGCCGACCGCTTATTGTACACCATCAAGGTGCTGTAACGCTCGTAGGACAGGATGGACAGTGATATCAGCGACACAATTCCTTTGGATGAAGAGCCAAAGGAAAAGCTCAGGTTACAAAGAAAGTAGTCTGAGGCTGCTAGTGATGAGAGCACCCTTAAATTAAAGACATTTTTTTTGAGTCTGGTCAGAAGCTTGTTAACAACAGAAGATCCTACTACAGTTTCAAAGAAGGACCAAACTCCATTCAATAATATTGTGTGTTGCACCTCATGTCTCTTGTAAAGAAATCTTGGGAGTAGACTCAAAAGTGATCAAAGAGTTCTGATTAATGATCATCAACAACTGCCTGATTTCTAACAAGAAATTCTAACAAAATCAGTACGGTCTCAAAGTTCAGCCCTTAACATACATTAGACATACATTATACATCATGGTAACAACCATGATGTATAATGTATGTGAAAGGGCAGCACAGTGGCTTAGTCGTTAGCACTGTTATCTCACAGCAAGAAGGTTCCTGGCAGGAGTCTTTCTGTGTGGAGTTTGCATGTTCTCCCCGTACTTGTGTGGGTTTTCTAAGGGTACTCTGGTTTCCTCCCACAGTCCCAAAACACGTATATAAGGTTGATTGAGAACTCTAAATTGCCCGTAGGTGTGTGTGGTTGTTTGTCTATGTCTGTGGTCCTGCGATGGACTGGCGACCTGTCCAGGGTGTACCCCTGCCTCTCGCCTGCAATAGGCTGGGACTGGCTCCAGCAGACCCCCGTGACCCAGTAATGGATTCAGCAAGTATAGAAAATGGATGGATGGGTGGATATACATGTATTTATTTCTTCCATTAAATTGGTTTCATTTCGCTTTTTTAATCTTATATACACAATCTGACATCCTCGAGCTTTTATTTTGGCATTTCTGGTTACAGGCTACATGAATCCCTATTTTCGCTAAACATTTAGTTTCGCCTCAAATGTTTAAATTTAACTTTTAGATTTTACATTTCACATTTAGATTTAACATTTAGTTTAAATTTAACATTAGAGTCAGATTTAACAGTCAGTCACATTTAGATTTAGCATTTAAATAAAACATTTGCCATTTAAGTGTTACAAATTAACAAATATTTTTTGCAAATTTGCTAAAAGGTGACGCACAAAAATTCAAGCCATTTTTTAAAACATGGTTTGGAACTAAATGCTGTTATTTTTAGATAGTTATTTTCTGGCCCACTCGAGAGAGTTTGGTCCTGGACTCTTTCTGGTGCCGGACTCTGGAGATACTGGACTCTGGTTACCCAGAGGAACCGGATCCTGGAGATACTCACCGAAGCAGGAGTTGATGAAGCCGTACCACATGCAGCCGCGGCGGCCGTACAGCCAGCGTGCCCGCAGACTGGACGCGAAGCTGAGTGTGGTTCCGCATAGACACACCAGCATGTCGCTCACGCTGATGTTGAGCAGCAGCACGTTGACGGGGGTGCGCAGGGTCTTGAAGCGGCAGAACAGAACCAGGACCAGCATGTTGTTCACGATCCCGAGCACCATGATGATGCCCAGAAACACCGACACAATGCGGTGCCCTCCACGGGACAGCCGCTCCGGCGGCGCGTCACTCCATTCCCGCAGGGACGACTGCGCCAGGCTCAGGCTGCAGGTCGCGTTCGAGTCGCTGAGCTCCGTGAACATGTCGGGACGCTCGCCTACGCTCCTCCAGGTGTCTTAGAACCGTGAAAACCAGCTTAAGGTCACACACTGGAGATGAGACAGGATAGAATCCCTGAGACCAAGAGGGGAGTAAAAGTTGTTAGGCTGCCTAGTCCAAAACTGTCCACGCAGAGTCCAGAAGTTGCGACTGAGACAAGATGTGATCCTGCTGAGAGAAGATCAGGTCCTACTGACAGACCAGCCAGTGCACCAATCTTTTTGTTCTACTGACAGACCAAAGAGAGACTGGAGAGGTAGACGTTTAAATACACCACACACTGGAAGAAGTGTCACAGAGAGAAACACACTGTAGAAGGTGATGAGGCCAATAAACAAATTAAGTTCACATTAAATATTAGTTATTAATCACATGGATATGAGTAATTATTACATTAATACCATGAAAATTATAATCTAGTGGTCAACACGTATATCACACTGAGAAGGTTCCTGGTTCAACTCCCAGCAGGAGGGCTTCTGTGTGGAGTTGCATGTTCTAATCCTGCTTTAGTGGGTTTTCTCCAGGTTCCTCCCACAGTCAAAGTTAGTTGATGATTCTAAATTACTTGTACGTGTAGTTATCTGGATGTGGTCCTGGGATGGACCTGTCACCTTTACAGGTGTACCATGGTCCAGGTGAACTCCTGCCTTTCATCTAAAGAAAGCTAGAATAGACTCCAGCAGATCCCAGACCCTGGTGGTGGACTGTGGTGATCAGTAGAGGAACTGCAGTTATTTTACTTTTGTAGTAAACTCATCTCTGAAAACCAGATGTTTTTCCCTGGAGAAGATTTGTCCTCCTTCCTGACAAACCTGTGGTGAGGTGGGAGGGAAATGAGATAACAGCAAATCACCTCAAACTCAGATTCTCTTGTTGGTTTAAAAAACAGAGAGAGAAGAGATGTGATTGTAACTTATTCTGAAAGGTCACAGAAAGTTTATGATTTTCTCACCTGTGGTTGTATTTTACTGTGAAAGGTTACAGGAAGTTTAGTAATATAGTCATGTGTAGTTTTATTCTGAAAGAAGGAATTGTCTCGCTGCCTTAACTTGATCGTGCTTCTTGAGGCACCAGAATGAGGAGTCCGTGAAGGAGAAGATCTTCAGTTATTGCTCCTGCAGCATCAGGCCTGGACCCAGCTGACCCATCAGACCTCCCACCCTCACTGATCCTGATGATCCCTGCGGCTGGGAACGACCTCAATATAGTGCTCACACACTCAGACATAGACACACACTCCTGGAATGTGTGTGGACCAGAGTGGCTATGTTTGGTATCTTTATCAAACCCTCAACTTCTCCACAGCCTTCATGAGGAAGACCACCACCTGAGAAATCCTGTTGGTAAGATTTTAGTTTTCAACTGCATTTCAGGAGCAGACGGTAACAGTCCCTGCACACAAGAAATTCAAATCTTCAAACAGCACGGGGTGGAAACTGAACTCCACAAAGACCACAGCCAGGATTTTGACCAAAAACCATCAAAGAGGTAGCTCTGAGGAACCTGCTAATCTAACATACAAAAATAAAACAGTATTTTTTTCCTCATGTACACTGCTTTGTCATTTATTTTGATAAGCTTAGAACGGTATTCTGAAATATTTTTTTCAATCCATCCATGTTTATGAGAGAGAGAAGGGGGAGTCACAGCTGCTAGACATGAAGCTCTGTCATTTCTGTTCACACCAACTCTCCACAGGGTTATTTTTACTTCCTGCCGCTGGAGCATCTCAGCAGGAAGTGAAAACAGCAGCTCTCCCCAGGAACCTTCAGGAAGCAGAGCAGATTTCAGATTTCTTTTAGAGGAGAGACTTGAGTCCAAAACTTAACAAACATTATCAGTCTGCAGTTTTCAGGTGGGTCATCCCCATGTTCCCGGTGGGGTTATCTTTGGGTTCCAGGTGGACTCGGCTACAGGTTCCATTATGGTGCTACTAGTGATGGTCTAGATGGACTCTGACTAGGATCTACCTGGATTTCAGGTGGACTCAAGTGGTTAATTTAGTGATGTAGGACATGTGACTGGAGCTACACACATTCCTCTCATTTTTAGTTCATATCTATTTCATCCTCTATTTTCCCTAGGGGCTGCATGTTTGGTCATCATTGTCTTCCCATTTGGGTTCATAATCCTAAAACCATGAGGGACCGAGGACATCTGACCATTTCAAGACCACTCTGGAACCAAGTAGACCCCTTTTATCCCTGATGAGTCCACATGGACACATGGGCCAATCTGGCTGCTGTCATAAGAAACAAGTAGAATTCAATTTTATTTATATAGCGCCAATTCACAACAAAAGTCGCCTGGAGGCGCTTCACACTGTAGGGTAAAGATAAAACAGTGTTACAAGGAAAATCCCAACAATCCAATGATCCCCTATGAG
>JAOWBL010000024.1:13708378-13719132 GCA_028564865.1 Zenarchopterus dispar | reverse complement strand
AAAATTCAAATTATTTTGGAAAAAAAAATTCCCAAAAAATTTGAAGTCCACAGGTGGTGGCAAAGATCAAAAGTCAAATTTTTTGGAATTTTTTATTTTTTTAATGTAAAATCCAAAGATCCACAGGTGGTAAAAGTGAAATTTTTTTGGAATTTTTTTTTCTTTTTTTTTATAAGATCAAAACTCAATTTTTGGGGCGAAATTTAAAAAAAAAAAAAAAAAGTAAAATCCACACCTCCACAAGTGAACACAGAGTAGATCAAAAGTCAATTTTTTTTTTTAGATTTTTTTATTATTTATTTTTTAATATAAAGGGTCCACAGGTGGTTGCAAAGATCAAAAGTCAAATTTTTGGGGAATTTTTTTTTTTTTTTTTTAATTGTAAAAGTCAAAAGTCAAAAATTTTTTTTTTTTCTATTTTTAAGGTCAAAAGTTAAATTTTTTTAAAAAATGTAATAAAAAGTCAATTAAAAAAAAAAAAGAAAAGGAAAAAAATTCCAAAAAAATTCCACACCTCCACAGGTGGTCGCAAAAGTCAACAGTCAAATTGTTTTGGAATTTTTTTTTTTTATGTAAAAAAAGAAACTTTAAAATCTATAAACCTAAAAGTCAAAAAATTTTGACTTTAAAAAAAAATTTTTTTTTTAAATTCAAAGCTCCACAGGTGGCCACAGAGATTAAAATAAAATAAAAATTTTTTAAAAAATAAAAAAAATTTTTACATTTATCTTAATGGTTAGTAGCATAAACCTTTGTCCAATGGATATATATGTATATATATATATAATAATGATTAATTTTAATCAAAAAAAAATTTTTTTTAATTTTTAATTTTCTTTTTGTTGTTTCAAACCCATAAAATCGCCGCGTTTCACAAATCGACCTTAAAAACAAACTTTTTGGGGAATTTTTTTGACTTTTCGACTCGGACTTGTTCATGTCATATAAACACACACACACACACACTTGAGTCTTGTAAAATACACACAAACCAGAACATACACACGTTTTCTTTTTTTTTTATAACTAAATGTAAGACCTCGTTTTTGGGAAGTTGTGTGTGTGTGTGTGTGTGTGTGTGTGTGAAAATGTGTGTGTGTTGCCCCCGGTAACCGACTTCACAAGGACACACACACACACACACTCTGAATAATCACGTCCCCTGTCGGGCCTTATAAATCTGTAAGGGCCCAATTAAAGATGGCCTTTAGCGTGCGCACCCCTACCGGCACGTGCACGTGTTAAAAAAAAAAAAGACTCGGGGGGGGGGGGGGGGGGGACAAAAACACTTTTTTTTTTTTTTGTCTTGTTTTGTTGTATTTGAAACAAAAGATTACAGTGTCAAAACAATCGGACTACATATAAAAACAGTGTAAAAGTTCAAAAAAACGGTTAAAATTTTAAAAAATTTTAACTTTTTTTAAAAATATATATATATATATTTATGTATTTTGGTGTAAAACACACGCACATGTGCAGCTTGGTGTGATTTTTGAACCGTAGTAAACTTTAAGGTGCGGCGTTGGATACGGGAAGCTAAACAAGCTAATAAAAACATTTTTTTGCAAAATTTTTTTTGCAAATAATAATAAAAAAATAGTGCATGCTAATAAAATTTTTTTTTGTTTTTTTGTTTTTGCAAATAAAAAGTTCGAAAAAAAAATTTCAAAAAAAAAAAAGAAAATATACAAAAATATTTTATTTTACCAAAAAAAATTTTTTAAAAAGTGTATAAATTTTTTTTTATTTCTCTTTTTCTTTTTAAATGCCTCCGTTTGTGAGAAATTTCCAGAAAGACGTCTTTTTTTTTCAAAAAAAAAAAAAAAAAAAAAAAAAATTAGCCGCTAAGCTAACGGCGTCCGGGACGGTCCGAACGGGACACAAAGGAATAATTAAAACCCGCCCCCACCAGACTCCACCCCCCCCCTCCGCTTTTTCTTCCAACTTGATGGTTGTTGAACTTATTTTTAGTGTCATTTGATACGCTTCCCCCGTTGCCGCGGCGACATCCCACTGACCCAGCCACTGGTCATTTGTCCATACCGCTTCGCGTCAAAGCCGCCGCCGTTGTCAGGTTTTCCGCTCCGATATCCGTTGCCGCGTCTCAGGGTCCCGGTATCCGAAGTGACTGGATCATTCGAGCCCCGCCCCCCCCCCTCCTCCCCCTCCCCTCCGTCCCCGCGGCGTATTTCACAGCGACGCCGTTCGGGCGCCATTTTGTTTTGGAGGTGCAAGTGGGGCGGTATAATTTCTGGAAATGAACAATACTTATCCGTCCGTCGCATCCGTTGCTTTGCGTTCCGGACGGCGCCGCGGCGCCGTGTCCTCCTTTTTTTTCCCTTACGAGGGGGCGGGGTTAGTAGGTCACTCGAAAAAAAAGAAAAAACAAAATGGCCGACTCTTTCTTCACAGGCTGCTGCTCGCTGTTGCCTTTAATTATTTTAATTAAACTTTGATAACTCCGGAAGACGGGTGGGACCGGCGGCGCTGGACGCCCTCCCCGCCCGCCCCCCTTGATGGCGTCGGGGGTCCGGGAGGCATCGAATCGGGCTGTCCCCGCGGTCCGATAACGCTCTAATAACTCGAAAAGAAAAAAAAAAGATGTCTTCCATTACCTTTGGGGCGTCCTTGTCCAGAACCCGTCAAGCGTGAGCGCGACCGGGAGACAAAGCGGAGGCGGGTGGAGGTCGGACCCGGGACGAGACGTCGCCGAGGGCCGGCGAGGCCTCGCACCGGGTTTCGCTCCGACCCCTCCCCCGCTTTTTTTTTGTGTTAAGTCGTGAAACAAAAAAAGGACGTAACAAAATGGAGTCCTGGACCGCCGGTAAGACCAAAAAAAAAAAGGTAAGTAAATAAGTTAAAATATGAACATTTTTTGAAGGTCAAAGGTCAAAGTAGGATGGATAGTGGTTTGTTTTTGGGTTTGGGAACGCTTGTCTGGGGAAAAACCTGAAGACCGGCCGCCGCCGCCGCCGTGTCGGTTCCCGCCGCCGGTGGTCTACTGGTGCTGGACCCGGCTGAAGTGAATACAGCGACCCTGAAAGACACACACACAAAAAATAAAATAAAATAAATAAATAAATTCAAGAGTCAGAATGGGTCGTTTTGGAAATTGCTGATGCGGCAAAAAAAAAAAAAAAAAAAAAATTTTAAATTAAAAAAAAAAACAAAAAACCCTATTTAACCATCTCAAATGAAATTAAGAGTGATTAAGTCAAAACTATTTTTTTTAAAATTTTTTATTTTAAATATAAAAACCATAGAAGAAGAACGAGAGGTTATAAAAGGAAACTAATTTTATTTTAAAAAAAATTTTTTTTTTTTTTTTCAGCTCCAATCAGGGACCGTGCACGGGTTGCCGGCTCGTGCACGTGTTTTTTTTCACCAGCAACAGTCGACTGACACCAAAGAGGGAGCTCTCGCACAGCGAATCCTCGCCGCCCGCCGCCGCCGGCTCCAGACGTCCCCGAAGGTGATTCTTATCCCACTTTCACCTTTGACCCCCGATTACCCACAACCCCCTTCGCTTTCACACCGTTTTTTTGTTTGTTTGTTTGTTTGCTTGTTTCTTCTCAACCCTTTCCCCCCCTGAATCAGGTCCGCGGACAAGTGTAACCATGACGACCGCCACCTCATTTCCTTACATATGTTTTCGGTTTTAGGGGCGGTTTCCCTCCGAGGTCACATGACCCGCCGCCGCCGCGACCAAAACTTCCTATAAAAGCAAAAAAAAAAAAACAAAAACAAAGGAGCACTTTTCGTGCACCGTCTTCCCTTGGTTACTTGGCAGGGGCTGCTGGGTATTTGGTTGGGGTGAGTGGAGGGGGTGGGGGGAGGGGCTCGGCTCCACCGCCGCGTGGTAAGCCCCCTCGACGCGTTACCCTCTGCGGCTAATCTCGCACAGTCAACAAATAAGGCGCATCAGATGCTGTTTTGGCTGCGGCCATCAGATCGGCTAAGTTCAGCGGATTTTCTGGGTTTTTGGCGGGTGGGGGGTGGGCGGTGGTGGGGGGCGGGCTCGGCGAAGAGGAGAAGGGCGCTCTCGGCGGCGCGGCGGAGCCCAGGTGGAGAGGGCCATGCCGGCGAGCCGGGGAGCCCCACCTGTGGCCCCGCCCCACCCCTCCAGGGGTTGTGGGTGGACGGTGGGGGAGTGGGTGGGGTGGGGTCCAACATGGCAGCCGGCGCCCACAAAACCCGAGTCCGATTCGATATCCTGACTTTCTAAAAAGAAATGTTAAATCTATTCCAAAAAAAGAAGCTAAATTAGCAGAAGAAGCTAATCGCCGACTCGGCGTGGCGTCGGGAAAGGGGCGGAGCTCCGCTCTCTGCCCGTCGCCCAGGCGACGTGGTTTTCCCCACTCGGACTCGCTGGCTCGAATCTTCCAGTTCCCACGAAATCGGGAGTTCGTGGACATTCGGGAGGCCTTTCCGCTGCCCGTTCCTAAGTTCTTCTTAAGGCTGCCTTAGGACCTGACCTACTGCACACTTAAGGCCATCTTACCACAAATGTCGCAAGCTAGCCAACTTACGGCGTTCTCAAGTCGTTGGTAAGAAGATCTAACGGCTTTCGGCTCATTTTGTCGCGGGACATAAGTGACAGCTAGCGGTTATTTGTAGTTCATTAAAAAAAAGGACACGGAGAGACGACCATGACGCTGGTGGGTGTGGCCACGGATACAGAGCCGGTACCTCTACGGCCACTATGTCACTCACGACTCGAAAGATGACTACATGACATATTTTCCACCTTACAGACGATGGGAGGGACCTATTCTCATACAGCATTCTTAAGAACACTGGAAGAACAACTTAAGGTGTTCTTCTGGCATACTTACAGCCACTGTAAGAACACGGGATTCTAGAACGATCCCCTGACCCTAAATAATCCATGAACATCATGCACTGGTTTCTTAAGTTGTTCCTAAGGCATTCTTAAAAATTCCAAAAGCCTTCTTAAGAATGGTAGAATTCTTAAGGAATTCTGATGAGTTCCTAAGGCCTTCTTAAGAATGGTAGAATTCTTAAGGAATTCCTTAAGAATTCTACTGTTCTTAAGAATTCCTAAGAACAGTAAAATTCTTATAGAATTCTGAAGAGTTCCTAAGGCATTCTTAAGAATGGTAGAACTCTTAACGAATTCTTAAGAAGGCATTCTTAAGAATTTCCATGGTATTCTTAAGAATGCCTTAGGAATTCTTTAGACTGCATTCTTAAGAATTCCTAAACCATTCTTAAGAATGGTAGAGTTCTTAAGGATGGTGTATTCTTAAGAATTCCTCAAGAATTCTACTGTTCTTAAGAATTCCTAAGACATTCTTAAGAACAGTAGAATTCTTAAGAATTCCTAAGACATTCTTAAGAACAGTAGAATTCTTAAGAATACATTTTTAAGAATTCCTTAGGAATTCTACTGTTCTTAAGAATTCCTAAGACATTCTTAAGAACAGCAGAATTCTGAAGAGTTCCTAAGGCATTCTTAAGAACAGTAGAATTCCTAAGGAATTCTGAAGAGTTCCTCAGGCATTCTTAAGAATGGTAGAACTCTTAACAAATTCTTAAGAAGGCATTCTTAAGAATTTCCATGGTATTCTTAAGAATGCCTTAGGAATTCTTTAGATTGCATTCTTAAGAATTCCTAAACCATTCTTAAGAATGGTAGAGTTCTTAAGGATGGTGTATTCTTAAGAATTCCTCAGACATTCTTAAGAACAGTAGAATTCTTAAGAATTCCTTACGATGTTTTTCATGCTGCGTTCGTAGAAAATCTGAAACAAGACCATCAACTTGGCCACAATGTGGATTCTTCTTAAGGCTGCCTTAAGGAGGCTGTAGGAAACGAGACCACCCACAGTGAAAAAAAAAAAGAAAAAGAAGGAAAAAAAGGGTCTAAACCTAAACAAATCCAGCGCCTCGTCTCGTCTGTTTACTCAGAGCGAGTTCCTAGCGGCTTTTTCCGGGGAATAAACACAGCCGACGGCGCGCTATAGCGCCCTTCCCCAAATGTTTGGATAGGCTCGGCGGATTAATCGATGGTATACGCGTTGATGACATAAACGACAAAACAAAAACAAAAAAAAGAAGGGGGGGAAGCTTCGTTTAGGTTAGCGAACGAAATCCCCCATCTGGACCGCTAGCGGCAAAAACACTTGCAAAGCACGGGAGTCGTAATCCGGTGGCAAGATGCTTATTTTGCAAGCGATAAGCTACGCGGCTTTGAAAGATTTTACTATCAGAAGAGACTTTTTTTTCCTTTTTACTGTCGCTTAGTTGCCATGGGCAACCAGTGACCTCCGACCTTACGGTAACAATTTACATATCTCCGTCGGTACGACTAGTGGAAAGTGGAATCATATACGATGATTATTTTGAAAAGGGGGCGTGGCTTCGACGGAGGTAGCTTTTTAAGCTAGCTCCGTCGGCGTTATTACCCAGAGGCCTCGGTGGTGGATCCCAACCCCCCCCCCCGCTCTTCGCTGCCCACGCGGCGCTGCCATCTGGCCCGCTGGGAAATCGGAGCCACCTGAGGCTCGGCCAAGCGCGGCGAGTGGCGCCGAACGAGTCGGGCGCCGCCGCGGATTGTAAAGAGATGAATAAAGATCATGCGCGCGCAGAAGGTGCATCGGAGGACGGAGGAGAAAAAAAGAAGAAGAAGAAGAAAAAAAAAAAAAAAAACACCAACTCCTGTCGCTGCTGCGAAGTTGAGCGGACATCTTGGAAAATGCTGGAAAATATGTCGCGTTTGCATCCAGTCTCGAATTTGATGGTAGAAGAAGAAAAAAAAAAACAGGCGTCTTTTTTTGGCGTGGGTTCAATGCCCCTAGTAACACAGGTGACCATGGGTTCAATGCCCCTAGTAACACAGGTGACCGTGGGTTCAATACCCCTAGTAACACAGGTGAGTGTAGGTTCAGTGCCCCTAGTAACACAGGTGACCATGGGTTCAGTGCCCCTAGTAACACAGGTGAGTGTAGGTTCAGTGCCCCTAGTAACACAGGTGACCATGGGTTCAATGCCCCTAGTAACACAGGTGAGTGTAGGTTCAGTGCCCCTAGTAACACAGGTGACCATGTGTTCAATGCCCCTAGTAACACAGGTGACCATGTGTTCAATGCCCCTAGTAACACAGGTGACCATGTGTTCAATGCCCCTAGTAACACAGGTGACCATGGGTTGAGTGCCCCTAGTAACACAGGTGACCATGGGTTGAGTGCCCCTAGTAACACAGGTGACCATGAGTTGAGTGCCCCTAGTAACACAGGTGACCGTGGGTTCAGTGCCCCTAGTAACCCAGGTGACCATGGGTTCAGTGCCCCTAGTAACCCAGGTGACCATGGGTTCAGTGCCCCTAGTAACACAGGTGAGTGTAGGTTCAGTGCCCCTAGTAACCCAGGTGACCATGGGTTCAATACCCCTAGTAACACAGGTGAGCCGCTGTGGGTACCCGAGCAAGACCCTTGACCCCCACAATGGGTTAAAAAAAGCAGAGGACGACGTCGCCACCGCGGCGCTAGTAAGAGTTTATATGTCAGAGGTCACCGCGGGGACACGGAGAGTCCCTCCTCCAACCGTTTCCCGGGTGACCCACAAGCGACAGGAAAAACGGACTGGACCCTGCCAGGTTCCCGCTCCCCCGCCAAATTCACTTCCAAGTGAAGCCGGCGGTTCCATCCACCCTCCCCCCCCCCGTTTCTCCGCGGGGTGGGATAGGTGGCACCAATCGAAGCTGGAACCTGGAAGCAGCAGGAACTACGGGTACAGCTGTTTCCTGCCTGAGCCCCCCCACCCCCTACTCCACTCCACTCCACTCCACCCCCTCCCCCGCCCGCCCTCTCCGGTTTTGTCAGAGCAAGTGCACATCATTGGCAGCTAAAAGCTCCTGGGCACCGTCCCTCTGGTTGTTCCAGAGAAATGCCAACCGATTTTGGCGCCGACGGGGGCCCCCTCACAGACGACGCGGGGAAGGCGCAGATGGCACTAATGGACGAGCGGAATCCAACCGAGGGACCGGGACGGAGCCACGCCGGAGCGCCGTCCAAATAGCTGTAGTGCGAAAGGCACCCGGCGCGGCCAACGCAACCGCCGGTGCCGCGGCGATGCGGCGTAAAGAATTTCAACCGATAAAATAATCGTAAGGGCGGGGGGGGGTGGGGTGGGGGTGGAGCGGCGCCAGCGGGGATCAGACAGAGAAGAGATTGTTCTCGGGCCGAGACGCGTCCAAGGGATTCGGACGGGCCTCGGCCAAGTCGGGCCCACTCCAGTCAGACGAGGGGAGCGTCGGTTTGAGGGCCGCGGCGGCGGCGGCGGCGCTCCGAAAAAAAAAGCCACTCCTGCATCTGCTCGGCGTCCCGGGAGCTCAGATCTCCAGAGGAAACAACATGTGCAGGAACTCCGACTCAAAAATAAACAGGACGCCGTTTGCTAATTTCCCCCCGCCACCCCCGTTCGGCGTGCCACGCCGAATCAGCATTCGCGGCCGAGCCGGCCGGCGGGCTCCGTCTGTACGCTCGGATCAGGCGTCACGACCGTCCTCTGGGGGGGGGGGGAAAGGGGCCGGCGGAGACGCCACAAACACTCAGGACTGCGCGGGGAACATAAGCTCGCGTCACGGCGGCCATCTTTTCAACGCTCGGCCTTTCTCATCGGAGCTGATGGGGGGGAAGCGGAGGTAGCCGCCAAAGGAGGATTGTGGGTAAAGTGAAGGTTGTTGGAGCCTAAAAAAAGGAAGATGATTTGGAAAACAAACAAACAAAAAAAAGATGATATAACAAAATGAAGGCGGATTTTCAAAATAAAACTGTTCTTTGAAAAAGTGCTCATTAAATTCATGCAAATTTTTTCGTAGGACTGAAAATACTTTACAAAAAAAAAAAGTAAATAAAGTAGAAATAAACTAGGAAGCGATCGGGCACACTTTGCAAATTTATGAGACAAATTATAAAATAAAATAACTTCTCTCAAATTTTTAACTGAATTTTTACAATATTTTTAATTTTTACTAAGGCTTTTATTTTGAAATTTGACATCAAAACAGCTGTCTGCACCCGGGGGTAACTTTTTAATTCTTCAATTTAAATAAATAAATTAAAAAAATGACAAATATGCAGATGATTCCCTCTTTTCTTACAAATTTTTACAACAGTCGCTTTTATTTTGAAAACTTTCGGGAATAAAGCTCTCTGATTGGCCGAAATATTCCTTTTAAAGTCTATTAGGAAACTTGCATGGGCTTGTCCCCACCCCCCCCACGGCCACGTGACAGGGAAAGGGGGTGTGGGGGGGGTTTGCACGTACACGCGCCGCCCACGTGCCAGGACCGCTCCCCTGATGAGACTAACACTGGGGGGGGTGGGGGGGGGGACTTGGCGCCGCGCCCGCTCGGGAGGTGAAAGGGTCGCCCCGGAGACGAGCTTTCACGTGCACGTGCGCCATGGGGAAAAAAGAAAAAAAAAAAGGCGTTTTTTTTGTTTTGTTTTGTTTATTTTGAAGTTTCGTAGCTTTTTCGTACGTAACGTTTGTAAAAATTTGCACAATTTTCGACTAATTTTAACGCTTTATTTATTTGTTTATTTTATTTTCCGCTGAGTCAGCGGAATTGGCCGCTGATTTACGCGTAAAAGTTCCGGGGGTGGGGGCGTAATTAACGTCAACGTCGTCTTCGAAGTTTAATCTGATTTCCCGGCAAAAAAAAAAAAAAAAAACAGTTTAAATCTCGACGGGGGAAGGGGGGCGGGGGGGTCGTTATTTACGAGGCCGTAAACTAACGGGGCGGGGGATGCGAGCTAGCGGCGGCGGCGGCGATAAAGCATCTTGTTAGCCGTACTGAGGAAAATATGCTTATCATGCCGCATGTTAATGCGAGCGGTAAATAATGTGATGCTGGAGATATATACACCCCCCCCCCCCCCGTTGGACGACACACACACACACACACACACACACAGCTTTCCTAGCTAGCTTTAGCCGTTTCCTCTCCGGTGACTGTCACTTCCACCGTAGCGTCTTTTTGCTAACCGTCCAAAATAGCGCCCAAATAGCGTCCAAATAGCGCCCAAATAGTGCCACTTCCCCGCCCCCCGCTCACCTGACCTTTTCACCGCAGGCGCCGGCCCGCTCCGGAGCTGCGACACGACGCTGGGGTTGCCGAGTCCCGCGAGTAGGCGGAGCTTCTCTCCCACATTTGCCGAGTCATCGTTTTTTAATCTGATCTGGCGGTGGGAAGGGGGGGGGGGGGGTCTCGAAGCGACGCGGGAAGCAAACCGAACTCTTTGCCTCGGCGGAGGCGAGTGTTTGTTTGGCAGAAGGGCGCGAAACGGCGGCGCGAGTCCATCAAATCAATTAGGGTCTTGCGCCGAGGCGGCCTGGCTTGGCCTGGGCTGAGGGCGCCTGGCCCCGGTCTCTCGCGAGGGGGTTATGTGAGTCAGAGCGCGGCGCGAGCCAGCAGTCATGACTGAGGAGAGGGAGGGGGGGGTGGGGTGGGGGGGTGAAAAGCGTGCATATGGCCGGAGCCAGCGTGTCACATTTGGGCTGGAGTTCACGTCGGGCTCAGATGCTCACACCCGATGAACTGGAGAGGATTGTCGAGTGGCGGCGGCGCGGTTGCGTTTGAGGTTTTTTTTACCAGCTTATGAGAGGCGGGGGGAGGAGGGGGAGGGGGGGTGAAGAGGGGGGAGGGGGTGAGGGGGGGGGGGGTGCACTGAGTGTGCTCTGCTGCTGAAAGCAAGAACAGACTGTTAACGGATACGCTGCCTTGCTGT
>JAOWBL010000024.1:13670940-13682304 GCA_028564865.1 Zenarchopterus dispar | reverse complement strand
GAGTCTGCAACATTTTTCAGAAAGTTTTTCAATTTCTTTCAGTTGTTTTTGCCGAGTCAGCAACATTTTCAGAAAATGTTTCAATTTTTTTCCATTTTTTTTGCCGAGTCAGCAATATTTTTCAGAAACGTTTTTAAAGCGACGACTGAGCGGTTTAGAAATTCACTGAGTGTGCTTTTTGTTTACCGAATCAGCAATATTTCTCAGAACATTTTTCAAAGTGACGACTCAGCGGTTTAGAAATTTGCTGAGCGCCCTTTTTTTTAGCTGAGTCTGCAACATTTTTCAGAAAGTTTTTCAATTTCTTTCAGTTGTTTTTGCCGAGTCAGCAATATTTTCATAAAATGTTTCAATTTTTTTCCATTTTTTTTGCCGAGTCAGCAATATTTTTCAGAAAATTTTTCAAAGTGACCACTCAGCGGTTTAGAAATTTGCTGAGCGTGCTTTTTTTTTTTTTTTTTAAATCAAGTGTGGAGTCCCCACCTTCTCCTGGAGCTTCCTCGCGAGCAACTTCCTCGACTCCTCTGCCCGCTCCGCCCGCTCGGCGATGGCGGCGAGCACGCCCTCGTCCCGCCTCCGGTCCTCCTCCTCCTCCTCCTCCTCCTCGTCCTCCTCCTTGTCCCGCTCCCTCAGGGTCCGGAGCTGCTCCTGGAGGGCCCGGAGCTCCTCCTGCATCTGGTCCTGGCTCTCCTGCATCCTCTGACCTCCCAGAGCGAGAGAGAAGAAGAGTCAGAAACGGGTGCGAAAGCGTGGGGGAGGGGTCGGGTCCAAAGTCGGGGTCCACGGACCTGGATCTGGGCCCCCAGCTGGCTCTTCTCGGCCTCCGCCTGGCTCAGCTGGAGCTCCAGGTGGTTCCGGGTGGACTCCAGGACCCTCGAGAGCTCCTTGGTCGTTTTCAAGTTGTCCTGCCGCGACAAAATTGAAAACAAAAATAAACCCTTCACGTCAACGTTGATTTTAGAATCACCATGGAAACCGACTAACTTTTTCCAGGTCCAGATGTTCGGCTAGCTTGGTGGCTTCCTTCTCCTTGGTGGCGAGTTTGCTCAGAAGTCGCTAAAAAAGGGAGAAAAAAAAAAAGTTATTTAAATTTAAAATAAATAAATAAATACACCTGATTACCACTTACGATGTTTTCCGCCTCGGTGTCGGCCATTTTCTTCCTCAAGGCACCGCTCTGGCCCGAGCACGCCAGCGACTCCCTCTGCGAACACAATAGTGAGTTATTGCGAAGCCACGCCCCAATTAGGGGGCGTGGCTTCGCAATAACGCCTCCCCCCGCACCTCACAGTCGCTCCACTCCCTCAGGAGGTCCCGCAGGTGGCGATTGGTGCCGTCGAACAGGTCGATCTTCTCCTGCAGCAGCTCCCGCTGCCGCCGGAGGGCGCCGGCGTGCGTCTTCGGCAGCCGCCTGTCCTGGAGTCAAAGAAATCGATGTTTTTATATTTTTATATATCCAAAAATGTAAGTATTGGCGAAAAAAATGTACCTTCATGAGGTCGTCGATGGCGTCTTTCAGGCAGGTCAGCTGATTGGCGACCGCCACGCCGTCGATTTCCGCTTCCACGAGCGCCCTCAGGAGCTCGTTGGTGTCTCTGGTTTGACCCTGAGGGTTTGACCTTCAAATATCAATTAAAAAAAAAAAAAAAAAAAATTTATTAAAATTGTTGACGTCAAATTTTTTAAAAAAAATTTATGTACACCAAACAATTTTCTTTAATTAATCAAAAAATAAAATAAATGTGCATACATTCAAAAAAAATTTTTTTTAATTTTATTTAAAAATTCAAATTTTTTAAAAGTTTTTTGAATTCAAAAAAATTTAATTTTTTTAGTAGATTAGCATAAAATTAAAGTTGTAAAATTTACCTCTTTAAGTATATATTGTAAACCTAAAAAAATTGTCTTTACTTTAAAAAAAATTTAAATATACATAAATTTTAAAAAGTAATTAAAAAACTTTTGTTACATTTTTTATTTGATTTTAATATTTTTTCCGATTTTAATTAATTTTTTTATTTTAATTTTAGAAAATTATTTTAATATACTTTTAAAAAAATTTTAATTAATTTTTTTAATTAAAAAAAAAAAGTAAATTTTTTTTTAAAAATTAAGAATTTTTAATACATGTGCATAAAAATAAAAAAAGTTCTAGATTTTAACCTCTAGAACTTTATACTTTTTTAGGAAACCTTAAAAAAAATTCTTTATTTTAAAAAAAATTTGACCTCCATTAATTACAAAAATACTTTTTAAAAAATTACTTAAAATATCCAAAAAAATTTAATCCAATTTTTTTAAAAAGTTTTTGAATTAAAAAAATTAATTTTTTTATACATGTGCACAAAAATAAAAAAGTTCTAGATTTTACATGCACATTGTAAACCTAAAAAAAAAATTTTTAATAAAAAAATTTAAATCTGCAAAAATTCAAGAAAATAATTCAAAAAAATTTTAATTCAATTTTTTTTTAAAATGTGCATAAAAATGAGAAGAAAAAAAAAAACAGTTTTAGATTTTACCTCTTTGAGCCACCGGAACGATCTTGCTGTCCAAGTAGGACATTAATATCGTTAGAAACTCCACCCGGCTCCTCTTCATCACCGGACTGACGGTGCGCTTCCTCTGTCTGATTTCAAAATAAAATGTTAAAAAAAAAATCATCCTATTTTTTGCTGTTTTCATTGTAAAGATAATACTTTTTATTATCTTTAAAAGACCTTAGCTTTGCTGGGGCCAACATTCCTCCTGACGGACTGTCTCTCTGGTGGAACCAAAGACCTCCGGACCTTTGGTCTCCCTCCATCTTGTTTCGCCCGAGCATCTTTTCCCGGACTCTAGCGGAAAGAAAATAAACCCAACAAAAAAACAAAACAACAACAACAAAAACAAACTTGAAAGTGAGCTCACTAATTTAATTGTATAATTTCTAAAAGGTTTAACAACCTGCGGGGTTTGACCGGGACTCCTCCGCATGTGGACGAAGACAGGTGTGCTGTCCGGGACGTGGACGTGAACCGGCGGCGACTCCCGAGTTTTCATCGTTTCGAGATGTTTTTCGACGAAGCTCGAACCGCGATGAAGCTTATATTTTTTTAAAAAAGCAACATAAAAAGCGTTTTTACCGTTTTAATATCGTTCTAAAAGACATCTTATCGAGACAAATCTCAACTTTAGTCTCCTTCCGCGGGGCGGTTCTTTGACCCGAGTGAGAAACTGTACCTGATTGGTCAGATGACTAGAAGGGGCTTTCTGATTGGCGGAAGCCAGTTTTGGGACTAAGCGTTGCCCCTGGCAACGGCTGTTAGTAACGGGCTACGTTAACGACGCTTTAAGCACAAAACTTGTAATAACGTTTTATTTTTTCTTTTTAATGCCTCAAAACGTAAATATTCGTCGAGTAATTACGTCTGAAGCATTATTTATTTAAATATTCGTCGCGTCAAATTCGCATGCGCCGAAAGTTTCAAAAAAATTTTTTTTCAATTACATTTTTGTGCAAAATTTAATAGCTTTTACTAAAATATTTTTTAGACTATCCGCAGTGTTTTAATGTACGTGTTTTGATTTTTTTTAACGGACGTGTATGACCGTATTTCCTGTTTCTTTCGGGCCATTTCCGAACTCTTGTTAGCATTAGCGCCAGGCTAGCGCTAATAATAACACGCTTTTGAAGTTCACAAATCACAATAATGTTTTATGTGTTTATAGATATTTGGTATATTCGAATAAAAAATGTCTGGGGTTAATATGATATATTTTCAAAGCATATTTGTGTTTTTAAGGCCCGAAAAGGTGGTGCCGTTTCGGCTAAAAACAAAACCGCTAATCGTCGATGCTAGCTCGTTAGCGTCGTTAGCATGTAGCCTGCGCACGAGGTAGAAACCACACGCTCGAGCGCTCCTCGTGGAAAAAAACACGAATAAAACATGTTATCACGAGTAATATTTGAGTTTATTTCTTTTGCGTGGCTGGTTTTTCAGCCCACGCAGTCATGCGCCGCGAACCGCGGCACCAGCCTCGACACGCTGATCCTGTGCCGGACGTGCGGACACGAGCTGGCGTCCGCGGCGGACATCCACTTCGTCCCCAGCCGGACGGCCCTCTCCACGCGGAACGACACGCTCGCGGGGGGTCGGAGGGTGAACGTCCAGCTCTTCGAGAACCCCCACGGACACCGCTTCGAAGTGGTCACGTTCAGGAAGGCGGACGTGACAAAGCACTGGCCGGCGGAGGGACACTTCTCGTGGTTCCCCGATTTCTCGTGGACCGTGGCGACCTGTCCCAGGTGTAAAACTCACTTAGGTGGGTATATTTAAAATATATTTTAAAAATATTAAGTGTAAAATAAGAATTTTATATAAAAAGTTTTAAGCTAGCTTTAGCTACTTTTGGAGATATTCTTAAAGGGACAGTACGTCGTTTTTAAATGATACACCCAAATTTCTGCCAATGAAGAAGAAAACAAAAAAAAATTTATTTTTTTTTAAACTAGATAATTTTATTGGAAGTTGTTTTTCTGGTTTCAGGGTGGGCTTTCCAGCCCAGCGACTGGCCCGACACGGTCCCGAACAGCAGGTTCGAGGGGTCGGCGGACACCTTCGCGGCGCTGATAAACCAGCGGATATTGAGGGAAGACTTCGCCTCCAGCCTGCTGGTGGCGCCCAAGTCGCTAATGAGCTGAAAAAAATCAGGTGCCTTTTTTTTTTTTTTTCAAAAAAATTTTTTTGACCATTTTTTAAAAAATCTTTTTTTTTTTTTTTTTTTTACAATTTTTTTAATAAATTTCAGTGACTCAAAAAAAAAAAAACCAAAATTTTTTGAAATTTTCTTCTTTATTAAAAATGTCATTTCAAATCTTGTGGATATCTGTAAAACAAATACAATGAAAAAAAAAAAAAAAATTCCCATACAAATGGTGTCAAAATAACCTCTCTCTTCTCCCCTCCCCCTCCCTAGCTTACCCTCCCCCACCCAAAAAAAAATAAAAAACAAACAAAAAAAAAAAAAAGGAAAACATTACAAGTCAAAAAGGAATGAGCTGGTACTCGTTAGCCACACGCGTGGGATGAAAAAAAAATAAAATTAAAATAAAAAAAATAGAATATCATCGAGGTCTTCTAGCACTAGGTCACTACACCATGGCTTTTTTTTTTTTTTTTGTGGGAATTGTCTTCAAATTCTACTCGGGATGTTGTGATACCTTTTTTTTTTTTTTTTTTGAATTTTTTTGAAATTTTTTTAAATCACAATTCGGGGCCGAGTCGAAGGAAAATGTGGCACCGATGGGTGACGGAGGGGTGGGGCTTCAGAGTGTGAAGTGAAGCGGTGTGTTTTTTATTATTTAAGGAAAAAAAAAAAAAAATTTTGCTCCCGAACATGACTGAAGGAAAAAAAATAAAATAAAATAAAAAAAACAAACACAATAGAAGGTTGGGGTCTTGGTGGGTGATGTCTCTTAGTCATCTTCTCCCTCGTCGTCCTAAAAAAGAAGAAGAAGAAGAAACAAAATTAAGACGATGCGTTCAGGGAAACTACGGAAGACAAAAACCGCTTCCCCGGGGTTTCCCCCCGTCACCTCTCCGTCTTCCCCGTCGTCCTCTTCGTCGTCCTCTCCGTCCTCGTCCCCTTCCTCGTCTATGTCCTCCAGGCCCTCCTCATCCTCTTCGTCCTCCTCGCCTTCGCCCTCCTCGTCATCCATGTCGGGAACCTTGGGACAGAAATAAATTATAAATTTAAAAAAAAAAATTTTTTTTTAATTAATTTAAATTTTTTTCATTTTTTACAAAAAATAAATGAATTCTTAAAAATTGAAATAAAATTTTTTGGTTAATTACATATTTTTAAGTTGTTTTTTTTTTTAAATTAAGAAATATAAAAATAAAATTTTCAATTACAAAAAATACAAACAATTTTAATTATTTAAAAAAAATTAAGTTTTACTTTGTGGGAAGAAGTAAACTTTTTTTAGTTAAATATATATTTTTTTAATATAAAAATAAATTATTTTTCCCCATTAAATAATGAAAAAAAAATACAAAAAAGGTAAATTAAAAAAGTAAATAAAAAATTAAAAATGTAAAAAAAATTTTTTTTAAGAAAAATTTGTTTTCATTATATATTTAAAAATTTAAAAAAAAATTTTAAATAGAAAAAATGTTTTTGTTCATTATATAATGAACAAAAAAATTTGTATTTTTTATTTAAATATATATTTAAAATTAAATAAAAATACAATTAATTTTTTTGTTCATTATATATTTTGAAATGTAAAAAAAAAAAAAAATTGTGTGAATTATATACATTTTTTATTTAAATTTAAAAAATGCAAAAAAAAAAAATTTAATACAAAAAAAATTAGAAAAAAAAAAATCAAAACAAATTTAAAAATTTTTTTTACTTGGGTGAAAAAGGAAAAATAAATAAATAAATTAAAAAAAAATCAGCACTGCCATATTTTTTATTTTTATTTTCCACATACCAAGTAGTACTGCAGGGGGTTGGGCCAGATGTCGTCCTTGATGACCTCCCCGAGCTCGTCGGCGCCGGCGTCGGCGTGGTCGGTGAACCAGGTGAAGAAGCTCTCGGGCTCTTCGTGTTGCCGCTTCCTCCCGGCTTTGTTCTGTGTCTGGCTGGAGCGCTTGGTCAGGTCCTTAAAAAAATTTAAAATAAATAAATAAATAAATCAAGGATGTCAAGATTTAAAAATAAAGAAAGGAAGAAAAGACATCAATACCTTTCCTGATTTCCATTTGATTTCTGTCGATTTGGAAGACGGGTCTCCGCTCTCGTTCAGGTGGAACTCTTTGGAAAGGACTTTGTTTTCAAAGTACGGATTTTCATCGAAATACTACAAAAAAAAAAAAAAAAGAAAAGAAAATTCACACTGATAAGAGCATTGAACAAACTTATTATTATTTTAAATAAATAAATACCTACAAAATCTATTCTGTAGCCCGACTTTATGTCTTCAAACTCCGTCACCTCCACCCGGCTCAGGTAATGAAGCGCTTCTTCGTCTTCCTCCCCGAGTAGGGCGGATACTGTTGGCATGGACACACACACACACACACCTTTCTGTTTTAAACCCAAATCCATCACTGTCGTCTCCATGGCGACCAGAAACCCCCTAGAAACCGGGGGTACCGACCTTGTGGATGGTTGACGAACGTGGTGACCCAGAAGTTGGGGATTTTGGCGATCAGCTCCGACCTCTTCTGGAAGAAGGGCTGGCGGAGTTTGTTGTATTTCTGTTCTACTTTGAGGATTTCCTCGCTGGCTTGCTCGTTCAACCTTTCAAAATAAAAGTTCCCCCCCAAAAAATTTATATTATTTCTTAAAATTAAGAAAATTTTTTAAAAAGTGTGCAGTTTCTTACCTGTCGATTTCGTTTTGAACTTCATCGATGTGTTCGATAGCTTCTTGCTGCTCTTTCTCTGAAAAAAAAAAAAAAAAAAAATATTTAAAAAAAAAAAAAAAAATTTTTAACTTTTTTTTTTTTTTTTTAAAAAGCTTTCACTATACCTAAAATAAAAATTTAAAAATTATAATATTACTATCATATTTCGTGGGTTTCCACGACACGGCCCCCCCCCCCACGCGTGGGGGCGAAGCGGGCCAATGGCTGCGGCGCGGACCGTCGCCTGTTTCCTGCCGGCTGCCGCCCCAGCGAGGGCCGCGTGGTTTCAAATATTCTCCGCCGCCGCCGCCCGACTTCAAACCCCCACATAAAGTCCACGCAGCTCCACGGAGCGGACTTTTCAATTCAGTCGCATTTCCGTGAAAACATTGAAAACATTTAAACCCACGCGGAGCTAGCGTTGGGTAACATTAAAACAACAACACTTAGCATGCTAGCCCATGCTAGCGGAACAAAAATGGCTAACAATTCTTGGCGTTTGGACACCAAAAAAGTCGCCGGGGGCACCAATTTCACTCCTCTAAGATACCCTCACTTATAAACACGTTTGTTTTTTTTAGAAACCCCCTAACAAACAAACAAAAACCCCACGGTCACTCGGTTGGCGTGGAAAGCGAGCAGCGGCCACGCTTATGATGCTAACGCGGCCTCTAAACAACAGAAGCGGCTAACAAACGAGCTAGCTCCGGAGCTAGAAATGTTTAAAAAAAAAAGACACGCAGCGGCGGTGCGAGACAAAACCAAAAATAAAAAAATAAAAAAAATTTTAAAAAGCATTGATAGAGAGCACAACGCAATTCACGAACAACACAAATAACGTTAAAGAAGAAAGTGAAAATGGCGCTGAGCAAAGGAGGCCGCCATCATTCCCCTTACCGGAGGTCTCGTCCGCTCCGTCATGGTTCGAGTTCAGCTCCTTTTTACTCACTTTCGCCGCCGAGGCAGACATGTTTCACGAGCTCGTAGTAGCTTCGGGGTGGGGGGGGGGAAAAAGGGGGAAAGACGTCCGTGGAAAAACAGAAAAAAATAATAATAATAATAATAACAATCACCGGTGGGTTCGGGGGGTCTCCTTGAACGGCGGAGCCGCGTACGTGCCTGCCGGGAGGGGGGGGAAAGAAAAAAAAAAAGTTCAGCGTGGACGAGCCGACAACGTGCTGCTTTTCCCCTCGCACACACAAACGTTTAGCCGCGCGAGGAGCGAGGAAGTCACGCAACGCTCCGCTCACGCGCTCCTTTCATTCCGAAACGCGCCGCGCCGAATGGGAGCCGCGACGAGCTCCGCCTCTCAAAATAGGTCTCGCCACTCGGCTCCAATTTGCCGGTTTTTCCGCCGTCTCCGCGTTTAAAAGTCACGCCCGGGCTCGAATTGTCGCCCGCGGGAGCCCCACGCGTGGAAAGACGCCGACGAACCGCGGTTCGGTGTGACATTCGCCGAATCGTCGGTTTGGACCGACTCGCACTTGCGCACTTATTATTTAAAAAAAAAAGTAGGGCTGAATGTCAGTTAGGTTAGCCTTAATTAGCACGACATTTATTAAAAAAATAATAAACGACATAAAACAGTTTTAAAAGTTTTTTTCTTCTTTTTTTTAACTTCTTCGTCGTGGTTCCAAAAAAAAAAAAAAAAAAAACAGTTGAAACTGAAAATAGCTTTAAAATCACTCCGTTACTTGGGGATGCTTTTAAGCTAGCAGGACGTGAAGATGTTGACAAACTGCTATTTTATTTTAATTTTTTTTTGTGTGTTTTTACATGAAATAATACAAAAAAATCGTATTTTTTTTTAAATATTTTACGTCTTTATTATACATTGAAAGTAAAAAAAAAAATACAACCAATTTTGTCAAATTCTTTATATTTTAACATATTTATTGCATACAATTAAAAACAACATATTTTTTTAAATTATGGGGTTGTATCAAATATGAAATATAAAATATTTAAATTATGCTAACGGCTAACACTTTGACAGGTGGGGGCTTCGGCGTGTCCTTGGATTACGTGGTCTTGCGGCGACCAATGCCGCGGCGGCGGCGCTGGCTCGGAGGAGGAATTCTGCAGAGAGGGAGTGGGGTGGGTGGAGAGTGGGGGTGTGTGTGTATGTGGATTTGGTCACAGAGCCGAAGATGAGGATGCGGTGGGAAGGGGGAAGCGAAAACAAACAACGGGAGAGGCTGACGATGTAGCCGCCGCGTCCGGGGGGGTGGGAGCGTGTCCGCGAGACGGGGGTGGAGGTGGTGGTGGGGAGGGGGGGGTACGACCCGAGACGCCCTTCCCCGTCTCCCCACTTCCACTTGGGATGAGTAATTAGTTCACGTCCAGGAAGGAGCCACCGAACACCCCGAGGTGAGCAAAACTTGCAAAGTCACGCCATTTCCACCTGGCATGAACATGCGGCGCCCACTTGTTCCGTGACTGTTTTTCAAACTGGTCGATCCTCCCCACCCACTCCACCCCACTCCACCACCCACTCCCACTAACAACCACCGTCTCCCTCCACCCCGACGTCCTTCCCGTCCAGGATCCCGATGCTGTCCACCGCCCAGCAGATGCTCCAGGACAGCCGCTCCAAGATCGAGCTGATCCGGCTGCAGATCGTCAAAGTGGCCCAGGCTGGCGGCGGAGGAGGAGGCGGAGCCAGCGGAGGCGGAGGCCGTGACGGGTCGCCTCCTGGAGGTCAGTCCCCGGGGTGGGGGACAAAGCGCATGTCAATACCTGGCAAGGGTCGAACGGCGTCTTTCTGTGACTTTTTTCGGGTTTCTTCGCTCGTTAATTATTCAATCTTTTTATATCTTGGTAGAAATTTATTTATTTACTTATTTACTTGTTTGTTTATTTATTTGTTTATTCCAAACTACCTCTGTCGGTGACCTCTGACCTACTTCCTGTCGAGCTTTTATAGATCCCGTCGTGACGCTATTCAAAAGGGGAAAATTCAACTTCCGTGAACGTTGACGGACTCTGTCCCCTTGTCCCCCCCGCGACCCTTAGAGACGTCCCCGGCAGGCCCCGCGAACCCCCGCCGGGCCGAGCTGCGGCAGTACGCGCGGCGGGAGGCGGACGCGTTGGCGCTAGCCAGAGACGTGGCGAGGGAGCTGGAGGGGATCTCGGCGCTGGACCGGAAGGCCCTGGCTGAGGTGAGACCCCCCACCCCCACCACCCAAACGCCAACCCCACGGCGGACGAGGACTGTGACGCATCTTGTCCCCCTCACCAGGCTCAGACCCGGGTCCGGGAGTCCTCCCAGAAACTGGGACTCCTCCAGGCGTCCCTGGAGGAGCGGCGGGAGTCCCCGGGGGAGCCGGGGGAAGGGACCCCCCCCGACGCTCCCGCCTTCGCCATCAGACCTGCATCCTTGACAGGTACCAACGAAGAAGTCCAATACGGGAGCCTCCAGTAAAGATTTGATCTCCGCCAAGCGGATAATCGGGACATCTAATCTGCCGGTTTTGGACGGGCATTTTTTAAGCCGGTCTCTCTTGGGGGGGGGGCATTTGATGATGTAACAAGGAGATAGATAATAAGAGCAAATTTTTTTATTTCTTTTATTTTTTTTAGGAAAACTTGAGGTCAGGCTCCTCGGATGCCAGGATTTGATGGAAAACCCGGCGCTTCCCGGCGAGTCCGACGGACCCCCCGGTGAGAGGACGTCCCGTATTTTTTAACCCGTGCATTCACATCTCACCGAAAACATAAGATTTAACAAACAAAAAAATGGCGTGTGAATTTGTGTCGACCCCAACGGCAGAGGTCGGCGCCGTTCTGCGGCTGGACGGCAGAACCGTCGGCCGGACCCGCTGGGCGGGCGTCGGCAGGCTGAGCTGGGACCAGATGTTCCGCGTCCAGCTGGAGCGGGTGAGTCCACTTAGGACATACTTTCATTTCGATTAAAAAAATAAATAAAAAGATGCTGTTTAGACCTGGTATTAATAGATTTTTTT
>JAOWBL010000024.1:13597180-13607995 GCA_028564865.1 Zenarchopterus dispar | reverse complement strand
CAGGGAGGGGCAGCCATCCGCCTCGACTGGTTGGGAGTGAGGGAACAGAGAAGACAGAAAGGAGAGCAGAGAGAGGTTTTCTTTGCTTTTCTTATCAGGCAGAGTGTGGAAGCCTGATTTGGAGCTCCCTGTCACCTGTTCCACTCTCACCTGTTTTTTGATTACCTCACCTGCAGGAGCTTTATAACCCCGGCTCTGACTTCCACTCCTCGCCAGTTCGTTGTGTCCGTGTTTGTGTTCATTCCGAGTTCCTCTTGCGGTCTCCAGTGGATTTTGGTGCTCATCCTGATTCCTGCTCGTCCTTGGCTCTCCCGTTACGTGTTACTGTTCTCCTCAGATGCCTTGGTCTTCATCATTTGTTTCTGCCTCCTACGTATCCAGTCTCTTCTGGACTCCTCTGTTTCCTCTGGATTTCTGTTTGGCTTATTAAAGACTCGTTTTCTGCAATCCACATTGTGGGTTCTGCCTTGCTCAACCGGAGCCGTAACAGACACGTCCCATGGGAGGAAACCCCAGGGAAGACCCAGGACACGTTGGACGGACTATGTCTCTCGGCTGGCCTGGGAATGCCTTGGGCTGGACGAAGATGAGCTGGATGTGGCTGGGGAGAGGGAAGTCTGGGCTATGGATGGATGGATGGATGGATAGATGGATAAAATATTAACAGTAGTAATCAAACCAAATATGTAGGTGTAACTGAAGAAAAATAGAATGAATTTGCTCCAGGTAGCACTCACCTGGTCTGACTTATTTCAGGGGATGCAAATTTCAGCAAGCGTCTGCCAAAAAAATGAATCCCTGTTGTGGGGTAGGTGGCAAGCAGGATCCAAAAGCAGACAAAAAGTGGATGATAAAGGAATAGTCTTTATTGTATGTGTTAACTCAGGAGAATACGGGAGCCGGTGCAGGTTGGAAGTTGTGCTGGAGAAAGTCTTTAGTTGGGCAAGTGATCTGAAGTGCAGGTGAGTAGAGTATTCGGTGAGCCAGTGAGCAGATGATCCAGGAAACAGGCAGGTAATCATGCAGGTCGACGTACAGACGAATCTCTAGCGAGGCAAAAAAACAAATATTACTCTCTTCACAGACTTAGACTGGTAGATCTTTTACAAGGAGCCGGAGAGCGTTACCATACGGAGAACAACAATCTGGGGTTGACTGGAGGTCCCATGTGGAATAAATATTGCTGTATGAGATTGAGTTCAGGTGTGAAGCCTCTCTTCTGTGCTGGGGTCACACCCACAGGATCACATCAATCCCCTGCGGGACATGTCTTAATGAGAGCCTGGGAAGAAATTATCTAACCACGTAATATGTAGGTGTGTTTTTCAAAAAAAGAATGTTTCCTCCAATTAGCACTTACCTGATCTGATTTAGAACAGGGGATGCAAATTTCAGCAAGTGTCTACCAAAAAATCTATCCCCTGCTGCTCATGTCCAAGTGACAGTCTGGAATTAAATAATGTAAACACGTAATTTCCTTACCAGGAATGAATTAACAGATGGAAATTTTTACAAGTCCAAATTTGTCTCTGAATATTAAAAGAAAGAAACATTGTAGTTTTAGGTGTAGTTGTAGATTATCGTTTATTTATAGGTTACAGTATGTAAAGAAGGTCTCCCATCTTTCAGGCTTACTTCAAAGTGTTCGTCAAGGCACTTACTTAGCAATATTAATACAAGAACATTAGGAAATAGATGATGCACTAGGCTAAAAGATTACGGTTATCATAAATCTGTATGCACTTTTCATCTTCAAAAAGAAATGAGAAAAAGAGGAACAAATGAAACACATTGTCAGGATAAGGTTTGAACTGGGTAAACATGATAGTCCACGTGAAACATCACATCTACAAAATGTTTATTTAGCCTGCAACACTTGTCTGAGAATTTTCTGCATAAAAACACTCATTGATTATAGTCAATTATAGTTCCTGATCTTTGTCATTTCTAGAATTCCAATCTTTCATAGCAAATAAACGTGAGAGGTGAGAAAGTCCGATACATCTAGCTACGCGCGCTTGTGAACGGGAATGTGTGTCTCGGCTGGCATGCACTTCTTGGCATAACACCGTGCTCAATGTGGCCGTTCAATCTGGAGAGCCTTATGATCTTCAAGGGATAGGTTATGTTCCTCTTCAACAAAATGCATCATCCACAAATACTTGTTTTTTGAGCCCTTCGCTACTGAATAGATTCTGATATTATTCCGCCTTGTTCTTCCCTCCTGGTCAGATTGTTCAGCTTCTAGATGGGACTCAAGCTTCATGAGTCTTGGTGGAAACTCTTTATTTCTGCTAGTTTTGTGGTTGAAATGACCTCTACGTCTGCCACTTCTTCGTTAGCATTAGCCGGTGAATTGCTGTTAGCATTAGCTCATGAGCACTCCCGGCTGTAACTATTGTTTGAGTCAACGGTCTGCGTGTTTTTCTTTGGTTTCATTTTAGCCTGCCTGTCTCGTGTCTACACCTTGCCCTTATCCATGTCTTTGAGTTAGTTTAAATTGCATTTATTGAGTTTAGAGGGCAATTTAGTTACAAATGTCAGAAGAGAAAAACTTTCAAGCTGCCATCTTTGTAGCTGCGCAGTGGAAGCCCACAATACTCTGTTTCTTTTTTTTAATCTCACAAAACGACTTCAACATCACCAACCAACAGGTCTACCGCCTCAACGTAGACATAAAGTTTAAGTATGAAATTACTAACAAAACAATAAAGGTTATACAAAGTGGGAAAAAAAGATAATTTTTAATAAAGATTCAGGTTTTACAAAATATCTTTAATTTTTGGACCAGTGAAAGGTCAGTAAAATGGTCCAATTTTACATTTTTATAAACAGGGGTAACAATAAGATGAGGTAAATAAAGATTCAGAAATCATAAACTGTGTTTTAGACATTCTTTACTACCTAAAAGTTAATTTACTCTTCGTTTGAGCAGTTCAAGTATTGTGGTTTTTGACCTGGATCTGGTCGAAGGCGTCATTGTTCTAAATTGCAGCGGAACAGTCCTTCACATGAAAAAGAAACTAACTTCAGCATTGTGTTAACCTGCTAGTTGAGATCTCTCCTGTTTCATTTCAAAGTGAGAAAATTAAACTTACCAAATATTTGATACAATGATGTCTTTACTAATTTCAGCACCTCTTTTCAACAATGTTACATATCTTGCCATTATCTTCCTCTTGTTACTGTAAACTGATTGAAACTGATGAGTGACAGTGTCTCTTATGCGCTCAAAGAAAAAAATAGTTAGTAAAGCACTAAAATATTGTTAAAAAATTTTAATCAGAACTCTGATAGGTAGCTAGTGTTCTTAGTATCCGGTGCTCCACAGCAGGAAAAAAGCCATGAAGGCGTTTTGTCCTATTTGTCGATCATATTGTTTTAATCATTCAGAACTGAAATCATGACAAATGTTTATTACTTTAAATGTGCCTCATGATGCAGCGCTGCCTGATGTGCTGGAGCTCAGTCCCGGCCCAATTTAACCCTTGTTTACGACAACAGCATGAATTAAAATCAGAAAACGGATGGAGTAGAAGACACCCTTGACAAAATCATTCACATTGAACTGGATGACCCATGTTAACGTTAACACACACTTCATTAATGCAGACCAGCAATACACATAATGGGTGACAACAGTGTGATGGAGTTATTAGTCTCGACCACTCTGATCTAGGTCATGAGTTCAGGTTACTTCATGTCTCTGTCTCTGTCCTTGGTTTGGTATCTTGGCAGCTGTTGTTTTGCATAGCAAGATTGTTATGATGGTCAGCATGAAGCTTCTGCCTCTGTTTAAATCTCTGTGTGTTCTGAATTACTTTGTCACTTCTGCACTGAAACTTGAGATGTACGTTTTGACCCTTTTGCACGCAAAAGCTAATTAAATAATTCACTAATTCAAGCCATATTGCCAAGTCTTTATTTTAGAGAGCTATTGTATTATTTCAGTCTGATTCAGGTATTACAGTCACCTAGTGGTTAAAATGTATCATACAGAGGTATCAGATACTCTTTTTTCCACAACAGACAGTTTAGCAACTTCTGACTTACTTTAACACTTAAAGTAAAGTAAGAAAGCATATTACATCTTTGGAGCTCACTCAAAACTTACACTGGCATCCATTGAAGTCTGGCTGAAATAAATTTACGGAGCATAAAAAATAGGTTTCATTCCACTGTATAACAGGAAAGAACCAAAAACCTTGACTGTCATCTGTCAAGACATCTGTGTGGGCATGTTGGATTTCATCATAAATGTGTAATTGCAAAAATGATACTGAAGAGCACGAAATTCCACTTCATGGGAAATTATACCCCCACCCCCCAAAAAAGAAAAAACATTTAGATCTACACAAATCACAAGAATGACAAAAGACGAATTTTGACGAAAAGTGATGAATTTGCAGATATGTGTAGTTTGTTTTTCACTTGTTTTTTTTTGTCTGTGTTGCAATCATCAATTGTAAATACAGTCAGATGATCACTAATACTGTTTATAAATAGTCCATAATGTTAGTAAAACATATTAAGGTAGCTCAGTGTGTTGTTTCCTGCTCGGTTTAAGAATTGTCGGATAGAGGCTCATGTAAAGGCTCATACTGTACATTGTGTAACATCTTTTGGTTGCTGTTCCTTTGGGTTTATATGTCTATGTCGTAATCTGCACATACAAACACAGATTTATGATTTAATTTAGCAAACACGCCCTCCATCTAAAGACAGCTGACACTTTCACCTCTTTTTATGTTAATTTCACTGGTCATAGATTCCACAACATCACCATCAGAGGCACGAGCCAACGTCAACTGGTTTCCGAGGTGAGCGTGTCCCAACCACATGGCCAGACTTATCATTCTGCTTATGTGGTTGGGGCTGAGTCAGCTTCTCTGGTTTCCTGGTATCTCAGAGGGTCTGCCTTGTACAGACCTGCTGATGATGCTGTTCATCTGCAGATCTTTGTCATCTTGCAGCCTCCTCAGTCTGCTCTCCGTGTCCTCTAGCCGAGCCTGAAACAAACATTCTGCTGTTGGTTCGGCTGTGTCATGTGACCCCACCTCATCTACAGGTGAGCCTCTGGTGTGTGACAGACCTGGTACTCCTGCAACATGTGCTGGTTCTGCTGGTCCTGGACCATCAGCCGGGCTTCACACCCCTTCTGTCGCAGCGCTGCCACTCGCAGCTTCTCCTGCAACAGTGCGATCTCCTGCTGGTACTGTTTGTGTGTGCACACACACACAAACACGCAAACCATCAAAACCTTGACAACCTTTACAACCTCCACACAACTAGCTGACTCACTTTCTCCACCAGGGCATTGTCATGTCGATTGTCCTCTGTCTCAGCGTAGGAAGAGGCAGAATTCATGTTTAGGAGCCAGGCAGCAGTTCGATCAAGGGCACAGGGAGACAGAGCCTGGACACACACACACACAAATCTGAGAGGTTATCTGGTACCTTAACTGAGCAGATACATGTCTGAACCTGATGGCGTTCCCACGTGTTGAACTTCAGAATCACACTTAAAACTGGACTTCAGAGGTTTGCATAGATACTGTTGCTATAGAAACCGTATTAACTTTAATTATAACTGAAGGAAAAACTGCAGTTTTCAAAACAGTTACCTACTCAGGCCTGCAGTTCCTTAACTGACCACTAGGGTCTGGATCAAGTTTAATCTTTTATAGTCTGGTTTCAATTGTGCTAGTCCTGGTTTCAGCTCTATTAGTCCTGCTTTCAGTTCTGCTAGTCCTGGTTTTAGATCTACCAGTCCTGGTTTTAGCTCCACTAGTGCTGGTTTCAGCTTCCTCTTACTTTAGCTCACCTCTGTTTTAACACCAGTCAGAACTTACAAAGCAGGTGGGTTGCAGGTATTTCACTATCCAGTCACTCTTTCTACATGTGGGACCACATGAAGTTAAAGTGAGCAGTAAAATGGGTCAAACATGGGTGTGTCTGCAGGAGGTCCTCCCTCTGTTTGTCCATATGGACATTGGGCATACCTGGTTTTCAGGTGGGATCTGCTGGTTCATTAATGGACCAAGATAATCCATGTCCTTTTAGTATCCATGCATCCCAGGTATTTGACTCACACAGGTTTCCATTTGCTATGATGGACTGATGACCTGTCCAGGTGTGCCCCTGCCTTCTTTCCAGAGACAGCTGGGATAGACTCCAACAGAACTCCATGAGCCTCAACAGCTACCAGATAACAAATAACAGGTGGAGAAATACACTTCCATTTGAAACCTCATAATACTGGAACCACAGAGGACCAATGCCATTTGAGCCATTTGTTCTTTTCAAGGCCAATCCCACTCTGGAACATGGACTACCTGCCATGTTTAACTTAGACAGGGCTTACAGTGACCTGCTTGCTGGACCTGGTTACATCCCAGCTACACCTGGGTTACAACCCGGTTACAGACCAGTTGCCCTCTGGTTGCAGCCTGGTTACACCCTGGTTAAAGCCTAGTTACAGCCTGGTTACAGACCAGGTACCCTCTGGTTACAGTCCAGTTCAATCCTAGTTGCACCTGAGTTACACCCTGGTTAAAACCCGGTCACAGTTTGGTCACCTTGGCTGTTGACCGCTGTTTCTCAGAGCTTTCTCCTTTAAAAGACGATGACATCTGTCTGAGCCAAGACTGGCCGCTGATTGGCCAATCGAAGCTGGACGATATTATGGTGCCGGAGACAGGGTGAGGAGGGTAGGCTGAGCCTCCGCTGCTGAGTATGCTGGGTGGCGTGTGGCCTTGTCGAGGTCCAGGTGGAGCTGAGGAGGATGGCGGGGGCTGATCGATGCGTCTCTGAGGACCTGTGGAGTTCTTCCGAGAGGGGGCTGACCCACCTGTGGGGGAGGAACAACTGTTACATGACCCTAGCTGGCTCGTGTGAGCTCTGAGACCTGATTAGACTCAAACCTGTGAGGGTGTCGGTGAGAGACAATGCTTGTCTGAAGTATTCCTTGCCACTGCTGCAGCTCGGCATGGCCGACAGCCGGTCCCCCCACTCCCCACCTCCTAGCCACACCAACATTTCCGTGACAAATGCCGGTTTGGTCACCATGGCACTCCTATCCTCTGCGGTCCCCTGTGAGCCCATCGAACCATCAGATGGCATAGCATCTGTCTGTGTCTGCGATGGTGACGTTGTGGTCATGTGATAGACAGGGTTCTGAAAGGAGAGAGGGATTAGCCCCGTCCTGCCCTGCCATTGGCCACTTTTAAGGCCATCCCTGAGGGAGGAGTCCTGGAGATCCACCAGGGACAGACTGTAGCTCTCATTGGTAAGTTCTGGCCCCTCCCTCCAGCCCTCATTTATAATGTCAAACGCTATTTCAGTCTCATTGGGCTCTGAGTAGGATGAGCTTGGAGCGAGGGAGCCCCTCATACCTGTAGGAAGTGACACTGGTGGTCAGGTGGCAGACTGAGGATGACAGCAGCTAATTAGTTGATCCTGACTCACCTGATGCAGGCTGAAGGCTGGAACCTTTTGTTATGAAGAATAGGTCCTTGTTTTCTGGAGTCGGAGATGGAAGTCTGGTGAAGTCTACCAAGCTACACACCCAAAGACAAAAGAAAAAGTCTCATGGTTTATGACTTTACAACCTTTATAAACAGAAAAAGAACTAACTTCCGCCTCCGCTGCTTCCACAAACTGCATATATGGTCATTACATCCATGGAAGGGAGGTCTTCGCCCTGGACGGCTGTGATTGGTTGAAGCTACTGTACACAGAGATTCACACTTGGTCATTAAAGTGAACGTTGTGTTCCTGAATGTCCCCAGGATGCTGAGAAACTAGGTGTACTCACCCTCCGTCCAGTCCTACGCTGCCCGGCAGGCCAACAGAGGGATTACAGGCTGCCAGAGGAGGAGACAGAGGTGGGGACAGAGGGGATGAAGACACCACATCCTGAGGCTCTGGAGATGAGACAGACACTCCTCCAGCACTGGTCACACCTTCAGGGTTAGCAAGAGCTGCTGACACGTCTCTCAAGATGCGAGGAAGAGGACTAAGCTTTGACAGGCATGACTGAAGACAGGTAGAACAGGTGGACAGGAAGGACAGACAGGTATATAGGCAGAAGAATGGACAGGTAGGGTGATAGAAGGATGGATAGATGGACAGGTGGGATGGACAGGTAGAGAGGCAGAGATAAAAAGCTGTTAGGAAAGTAAGAGGCTTTGCGATCAGGTGTGTTAACTGGTCGTACAGGTGTGTTACCTGCTCAAGCTCGGACAGCAGAGTGTGTAGACTGGAAAGCTCTCTGCCGAGGTCAATGTAGCCATCGAAGCCGGCGGTGTGGTTGAGCCCATCAGGGTTGGCTATCTCCTGCAAGAAGCGCTCCATGCTGCTCCACTGGCGTTCTACAAAGTCATTCATGAACAGCATGTACTCCTCTTTAGTCCCGAACCTGCAGCGACAGGTGAGAATGTCGTAGCACAGGTAACACAATTAAATGCAATAACACGCAGACACAGACATCGATACTAGCTAACTCTTACAAAGTAAAAGCTTCTGCTTCTTCACAGTAAAAACACAGGCATACTTGCTGAAGTTGCCGAGGTTCTGGATCACTTTGGCAATTAGAATCAAAGTTCTGGCTGTACGTTCATCTGGGTACTCCTGCATCAGGTCAAACAGTGAAGGCGACATGACAGCTGGACACAGGAAATGCAGGAACAACGAGGCACTGATGAGATGCTTGCTGATGTCTGGTTGCCCTCGGTTACTGCACTCCTGACGCCATGATGCAAAGACCTCCTTCAGCTCCCGAGGGAAGACCCTGAGCAGGCGGGGTCAGTCAACCACGCATTAAAGATTGATACCAGCTTGTACTGGTCTGTACTGTCTTTATTTGTGTATTTTGCATACTTTTTGCACCTATGCTCACCTGTAGGAGTCCATTATCTTGCAGAATGCCAGCTCGCAGCACATCCTTAGATTGGCTTGATGTTCAGCAAGGTCTGACGCCGCACAGCGGGACGGGTCAACTTCACAGTTCTCATCAGACTCGGACAGAGCTTTGATGAACTCACCTGGCAATAAAAAGGAAGTAAAATACAACCTGGTGATCTTGTGGCCCAACCCATACACGACCAGCATCAACAACAACCCCATAGGTGACACAGTATGACGAGAAGAGAAAATACTGACCAGAGAACCTTCAAGGATTCAAAATTTAATTACAAAGACATCTGATTTGACAAAACATTAAATCAGAGGAAGTCAGAATAAGTTTTCACTTTTAACTCCCACAATATGAGAACTTTGAGCTTCGCCCACAAGTTTGAGTGATCCAAAACTTCAGAGTACTGAGATTCCTGAAAACTGCTTGAATTCACTATCTTGTTTTACTGGCAGGAAAATGAGTGGCTCTTCAGATAGGTAACAAAATCTAATTCTTTATAACATTTTTATTTCAACAAGTTTCAAGTTTAGTAGCAGATTTGAAGTTCAATGTAAAGTTTGTACCAACAGCACAGTTTTGTGGTAACTATTAAAACAGTGGATCCATTATCTGGACTGCTAACAAAGAAAGTCACATAGAACCGTGTGTGTGTGTGTGTACCAAGGGCATCCTGCAGATACTTCTGTCCAATCAGCTTCAAGTACTCCTCGATACTCTTGGTTGTCAGTGTGTTCTCCCTGAAGAGCAGCTGGTCGTTGTCATGACAATGGTCAACCTCTGACATTATCATGTCTGTCAAAAAGTCCTGCAGAGACAGACAGTCACTAGCTGTTTCCAAAGCCACATGCAGCACTATTAATACATACTGATTTTACCAAAATAGTACACAGTATGCCAGAAACATCGGGGTGGCTTCACTTCCAGAAAAATTTAAGCCACAACTGACCTTGAAGTGCCTTGTTGCTGAAATGTGCAATACAAATAAACTTGCCTTGCCTCGACTTGACCTCACACACCATATCCCATAATGCTATAACTGTATGCGTCAACTTCCTGAGCTGTGCTGGAGTGTCGTCTCAGTCGTCTTAGTTGCACTGATTTAAATACTGTGTTATCTGCAACTACTCTGTGATCTACTATGTTAATGTAACTTGATTGTGTTCCTCTTTTGTAAGTCGCTTTGGATAAAAGCCTCTGCTACTACAGTGGAAGCCAGTAATAGCAATGCTTTTACGGTGGTGTAGTGCACACTAAACAACAACCAGACCAGTGCATACTGATACTACACTGCCTGGGAAGTATGCATCCATCCATCCATCCATCCATCCATCTTCTTCCACTTATCCGTGGTCGCTTCGTGGGGGCAGTACCCTTAGCAGGGGGCCCAGACTTCCTTCTCCCCAGCCACTTCATCCAGCTCATCTGGGGGGATCCCAAGGTGTACCCAGACCAGCCGAGAGACAACCTCACCAGGGAGGCGTCCAGGAGGCATCCTCACCAGATGCCCGAGCCACCTCACACGGCTCCTTTCAATATGGAGGAGCAATGGCTCTACTTTGAGCCATTCCTGGATGACCATGCTCCTCATCCTATCTCTAAGGAAGAGCACGGACACCCAACAGAGGAAACTAATTTCTGCCGCCTATATCCACAATCTTGTTCTTTTTGTCACTACCCACAGCTCGTGACCATAGATTAGGGTAGGAACATAGACCGACTAGTAATTCAAGAGCTTCGCCTTTCGGCTCAGCTCCTTCTTCACCATGACAGACCAACACAGTCTGCATCACTGCGTGTTATGTGTTTCCGCTTGTGGCTCTGTCTTACCCTTTTTTCCCTACAGGTGGAACTCTTCTCACCTGTTTCCACACCTGCAACCTGTTGAACTCTGATTAGACT
>JAOWBL010000024.1:13584490-13597080 GCA_028564865.1 Zenarchopterus dispar | reverse complement strand
TTTGGAATGTCAGCCTTTTGGCTTAGTGTTGGGACTTCAGGGGGGATGTGGAAAACCCTGGGACTTCTAGTGTTAATTAACTGCACTAAAAATAAACAAGAGCTTAAAATGAATTCTAAACAGTACTGAGAAATAGTGGAGGGAGTTCAGGACAGGTGTGATATGTTTATGTCTCCAAGTGTTTATCAACAGGAGAGCAGCAGCATTCTCTCCAAGTTGTAGATCATAGAGAGAATTTTCACTAATTCCAAAATAAAAGTGTTAAGTTATCAAGTTGGGAACTGATCTCTTCAGCAAGATGAACCCCCGCAAGGCTCCTGGGCCAGATGGCGTCTCCCCCTCCACTGTGAGACACTGCGCAGATGAGCTAACTCCTGTCTTCACAGACATCTTTAACGCTTCCTTGAAGTCGGGTCATGTGCCACACTGCTTCAAATCCTCCATCATCATCCCCATCCCCTAGAAGCCACAGATCACTGTACATAATGACTACAGACCTGTGGCACTGACGTCTGTAGTCATGAAGTTATTTGAGCATACACATAACTGTTGGCTGTTTGTCTGCAGAGCCAACAGGTATGTAGACGATGCTATCAAAGTGGCCTTTCACTCCATCCTGCAGCATCTGGACTCCCCAGGAACCTATGCCAGGATCCTGTTTGTGGATTTCAGTTCTGCATCCAATACCATTCTGCCAGCTCTGCTCCAAGACAAACTCTCTCAGCTCAGCCCGACTCCATCTGCAGGAGGATTACCAACTTCCTGACGGATCAGAGGCAGTACATGCAACTGGGGAAGAATGTCTCAGAGATTCAGACCATCAGCACTGGCTCTCCTCTCCATGTACACTAACTGCTGCACCTCCAGCCATCAGTCTGTGAAACTGATCAAGTTTCCAGATGACATCATCCTCATTTGGCTCATCTCAGACGGAGATGAGTCTTCCTGCAGAAAGGAGGTGGATCGGCTGGTGTCCTGGTGCAGCTGCAGCAACCTGGAGCTCAATGCTCAGAAGACAGTGGAGATGATTGTGGACTTCAGGAAACTCTCAGTCCCACTATCCCCTTTGCTCTCATGCACCTCCCTATCTCCACAGTGGCAGCTTCCTAGGTACCACCATCACCCAACCCTCAAATCGGAGCAGACCATCAGCTCCCTCATTAACAAGGCTGAACAGGGGATGTTTTTTCTCCCCCTTTTTTATCATTATGGAACTTCTACTTTCGCAGAGAGATGAGACCATGGCGCAACAACTTTGCGCTGCATGCTTTGCTTACTGCAAAGACCAGCTGATCGCGTTGATCTCCACTGGACTGTCGGTGAGACATGCAGACATCCCAGCTGAAATCAGAAGAAAGACACATCGAGGATGCAGAGGTGCAGGGCAGAAGAAGAGGAAGAAAGAGGAGATGAAGCAGCGGAGGCTTACGGAGACGAGGCGATAAAAGCTGTGTCTTCAGTCTCTCATCATGGCGAACATACGGTCACTGGCAAATAAGATGGAGGAGCTAACTGCGCTGATCCGAAGCCAGCGGGAGTACCGGAAGTGTAGTTTAATGTGCTTCACGGAGACATGGCTGCATCGGGACATTCCTGATGACAACACGTCAGTCACGGGCTTCTACACTGTTCATGCTGATAGGGACTTCACTGCAAACGGTAAGAGGAAAGGAGTAGGACTTGCCATTCTCATCAACAATCGGTAGTGTAACCCTGCGCACATCAACATCAAACAACAGATTTGTTGCCCGAACATTGAACTGTTTGCTGTTGGACGTTGACCATATCATTTGCCTAGGGAATTTTCCCATGTCATTTTAGTGGCCGTTTATGTTCCTCCCTCTGCCAACCCCACTTCTGCTTGTGAGACCATTCACTCTGTCATCATTTGGTTACAGACTAAACATCCAAGTGCTTTCATTGCCATCTCAGGTGACTTCAATCATGTAACAATGGACACAACACTCACAACCTTCACCCAGCATGTGACCTGCACCACCAGAGAGGAGAGAACTCTTTACCTGCTGTATGCTAATACTAAAGAGGCATACTGTTCATCCCCCGCTCCCACTAGGCAGGTCAGATCATAACCTAGTTCACGTCACCCCCTGATATGTGCCTCTTGTGAAGAGGCAGCCTGTGACCACAATGGCTGTGAGGAGATGGTCGGAAGATGCCTTGGATACACTGCAGGGCTGTTTTGATGTGACAGACTGGAAGGCACTTTGTGAGCCCCATGCTGAAGACTTGAACAGGCTTACAGAGTGCATAACAGGATATATCACCTTTTGCACTGACTCCATTGTTCCAGTTCAGACCGTCCTTTGTTATCCAAACAACAAGGTGTGGGTAACTAAGGACATTAAGGCCCTCCTCAATGATAAGAAGAGAGCCTTCAGAGCTGGCAATAAGGATGAGGTGCGAATGACACAGAGACTATTGAGGGTCAAGGTCAAGGAGGCAAAGGACAAGTACAGGAGGAAACTGGAGAGGAAACTCCAGCAGAACAACATGAGAGAGGTTTGGAGTGGTATGAAGACCATCACTGGTTTTAGGCCATCCAACAGTAGGGGAGCTGAAGGTGAGGCATTCTGAACCTGCTACAGACAAGAAAGCAAGGACTGACTCACTCTAACATAAAGTCCATTACAATAGTCTAAGCAGGATGAAATAAACACATAGATCAACGTTTCAAAATGCTGCCTGGAAAGAAATGATTCCACCTTTGTTAGTCATCTTAAATGATAAAAAAAGGGCTTTGCAACACCCCTCGTTTGACAATCCAATTTAAAATCACTGTCCATCTTAAAACCAAGATTGGTAATAATTGGTTTAAAATATGTTGTTAGGGGTCCCAAATCAGCAGAGGTGTACTCACACAAGCAACTTGGTCCAAACACTATCAACTCTGTTTTCTTTTCATTAAAATGTAAAAAAAAAAAAAAAAAATCAGGGCCAATCAAGCTTTGATATCCTTCAAACAACCTAAGAGAGCTTTAACTGAGAAACTGTCTTTCTGCTTTAAGGTCAAGTAAATCTGACAGTCATGGACATGGCAGTGGAATGCAATTTTATGGCTTCTGAGGATATATGCCAGAGGCAACAAGCATAAGGAAAAAAGCAGTGGTCCTAGAATTGAGCCTTGTGGGACCCAACATGACAGAGGGCACAGGATAATTCTGAGCCTAAAATGTTGACACAGACGGACATATAAGCCAGATATGACCTGAACCAATCAAGTGCTATGCCACAAATGCGCATTAGGTGATTCAAACCTGATTAAAATCTTGTGGTCCACACTATCAAAGGCAGCAGTTAAGTCAGTCAGAACCAAGACAACATGATCAATAGAATCACATGCCACAAGGATATCATTACCCTTAATAATGCTGATTCAGTGCTATGGAGGGTCTTAAAACCTGATTGAAAGATCTCCAGTGTGCCATTTACATCCATAAATGCTTGTAATTGCTGGAATACAATCTTCTCTGAGACTTTTGAAAGAAATGGCCAGTTAGAAATTGGCCTATAATTAGCCAAATGGTCATGACCAGCTTTCTTGAGAAGGGATTGTACTACAGCATGCTTAATTTTACCAGGGACTACACCAGAAGAGAGAGTGATTTATGATGGTCAGAACACTGTGCTGTTCTTGGAACAATTTCTTTTAAAAAATCATGCAGGAATTAGATCACATTGGGAGCCCAAGGGCTTAAGATGACACACCACATCCTCCAAGGGAGAGAGAGTAACAGGCTCAAATTGATTAAAGACAGCAGGGCAAGCTGCTAAAACAGAAGGGTCAGAGTCAGGAAATGTGCAACATTCCCTTCAGACAGCACAAGCCCTGTTGTTAAACCAGGGCTCAACTTTAGACTCGGGGTGCCTGGTTTCTACTGGAGCCACAGACTCCAGGATGATTCGTCGGGAGGAATAGATACAGGCAGACCAAATGAAAGAACCAAAACCAGCGTGTGTCCAAGCTGATGCGTCAGGCCAGGTACGGACTGTACCAGGTTAAAAGTCCATGAGGCCTAAAAAGTCCTTTACCATTTGTTTTGCAGGATAACACACATGAATAATAAAAATATCCAACAATAAGAGCATAATCATAGTTTGGCATAATGTCTGCTAAAAAGTCTGAAAAATCATTTATAAACTTCTTATTGTATTTTGGGGGTGGGAAGTACACAACAGCACAAAAAATCAGGTGTCCGAAAAACCATTTTCGGAAGGGATCCCGGCCAGGGAGTAATCCAATGTGGAACCGCCACTGACTGAGAGGAACACTGGTCTCCCAAAGACAAACCATCACTCACAAAACAATCACGTAAGGGGCTGATTTTATGTCTTGACAGAGAAACTTAGATAACATATTTAACCAGTTTTGTTTACTGTGTTGCATACATTGTGAGTTGGACCACTCATCCTGCCACAGCTGTGTTTATTTGTTATTGTGCTGAAGTGTGTATATTCATTTTAGTTTATCTGTTAATGTATCCACGTTGCTGAATCTTGTTGACACATATTCCCACAACACAAAATGTTTTTTCATCGTTTCCCATTTGAATGACCAGAGTGCATGTGTGAAGTTAGCTTCACATTGGTGTGGGAAACATCAGAGCAGCTTAGTTTTCTGTTGAGAAAACTGGTGAGAAATCTTTCTAGTGTATTTGGATTTTATTGTCTTCTCTTCTTTTGTCATCCTTCCTACTAATCCACACGCACACTTGCACTCTTATCTCAGCCATAAGGTGTCTGATTTCCTTTGTTCTTGCTGGGTGTGACAGAATCTCGTCCGCCATTTTAATTCACACGAGACTCTGACACCACATGACTTTGTCCGCCATTTTGAATCCCGCGGGAGCTCGCAAATGAAGAACCATCATGCCCCCCCACACACACAAACACACACACATACATGTATACAGACTTATGTTCCATATTTAGTTAGTCATTTGTTTATTTGTAGTTTAGAAATCAGAACTTTATTCCAAGTGGTCACCACTGGTCACAGAATGGAACATAGAATACCAGTTATTTTGAGACTGACTGTGTGGTTTAGCTATTAATTTCTGATATTCAGGTGGTGCTCTATTTTGATATATTAATTTTGATAATTATTTAAAGTTATTAGTAACTGTTATCAGACAATTATTGATAACTCTTTAATAACTGAACAACTACCCCCTTTTGTTGCACATCAAGTGTATGTAGTGGTTCATTCCAGTTAGTGGTGAGTAGGAGTGTGTAATGGTGAGTAGTGTGTAGTAATCTGAGTACTAAGAGTTACCTCGAAACAGTAGTCCTGTCCCAGCAGGGAGGAGTGAACAGGTTTGATGATCACTGATTGGTCCATTTTGAGCTCCAGAGACGACACACAGCCGGTGCTTAGCAACGACTCCTGGCTACCGTAACGCAGTCGCCGCATCACACACCTGAGACACACAGACATACACAACTGCACTCAGGTATGAGGGCAGCTCTCTCGCCTCCTGGTGGACAGATAAATTCAGACTATCTTGGTCTGTTATTGATAAATAGCTGGCTGCTATAAAAGGACATGTTGATTGACATGTCTTATGAGCTTGTTGATGCTGCTGCAGTCACTTCAACAACCTAACGCAGCAGCATCACCTCAGCATGTTATTATTGGTGCTTCATTTCTGAGTGCATAATGGGAAAAATATATAGTGCCAGTACACCAATCATTTTGAGGACAATTAAATGCAAACCAGAATCTGTTTTGCGCTCATCACTTGTCTTTGCATGCTTGCTGTGATCAATATGAATGTGCAATAAGAATGTGTGTCCTCCAAACTCTTCCTCTAGATTGGCTGCCTGCGACACCATCACTCAACATTCTCAATTTCACCTGCATGCTTGCTCAAACTCGACCAATCAGGACATCTAGAGAGTGATGAATTCTAGATAGAACATCCCATAAGTTTGATCAAACAACAAGTGTAAATAACTGCATCACATCTGGACCTTAAATTTGTCCACATCTACACTGTAAAACTTCAGTAACTGACTGTGTGTAATCAAAGTATCTTAGAACTAGAAGCAGGGATTCATTGCCAGAAATCATGTGAATAACATTTCAGAGTGTCTCAGGAGGACAAGTGTTGTCTGTTAGAACCAGGACTCATGTCCAGTCCAGGTCTATGTCCATGTTAGAACCAGGACTCATGTCCGGTCCAAGTCCAGTTTCATGTTAGAACCAGGACTAATGTCTGGGCCAAATCCAGGTCCATGTTAGAGCCGGGACCCAGTTGGTCCAGGTCTAAGTTCATGTTAGAAGCAGGACTCAGGTCTGGTCTAGGTCCAGGTCCATGTTAGAACTAGGACTCAGGTCGGTCCAGATCCAGGTCTTGTTTCATGTTAGAACCAAGACTCAGGTCTAGTCCAGGTCTAGGTTAGAACCGGGACTCAGGACAGTTCCAGTCCAAATCCAGGTCCATGTTAGAAGCAGGACTCATGTCCGGTCCAGTTCCAAGTTCCAATTAGAACTAGGACTCAAGCCGGTCTAGGCCCATGTTAGAACCAGGACTAAGATCTGGTACAGGTTCATGTTAGAACCCAAACTAATGTCCAGTCCAGGTCCAGGTCCATGTTAGAACCAGGACTCATGTAGATCAAGGTCCATGTTATAACCAGACTCTCAGGTCTGGTCCAGGTTCAGGTCCATGTTAGAACCAGGACTCAGGTCCAGTTCTCCTGGTTTAGGTTCTTTAGTCAGACCTGATGCTCTACTGAAGAATAGGAGTCCTCCTCATACACCAGGAGCCCATCAGAGTCCTGTGAAATGGTGACCTAATCATCAACATGAAGATCAGCTGCTGTTTGTTTGGAATGGAGCCACATGCTAACATGCTAACACAGAAGAGCAGTATCAATGGGCATGGTAATCAGTAGAAGACCCCAGAGGACATGCAAACGCTGCAGCAGATCTGTCTTCATGAGATCACACTCACCCATCCTGTTGAGGAGGAGGTTTATGTAGATACGTCCTTCATCGGTGGTGAGGAGGAGGATGAAGAGCAGCTGTTTGTCCTTCGTCTGTCTATCCATCCATGTCTCGGCGATGCTACAAAGCATCAGTGGCTCTCTCTCCCTGTCTGTTTCTACGTGACTCACCCAACGGTGTAAGCACTGGCCCCTCCCCCCTGCAGAGGAGCTGCCCTACTTCCCCCCTTATCCTAGATCCTTTCCTTACCTCCCCCTTATTGTCTTCTCTTTCCTCATCATCACCTCACTATTCTTCCTATTCATTTCCTCCTCTTTCATTTGCCTTGTCTCCTCTTTCCTTTTATGTCCTTTCCTCTTTGCTTCTTTCCTCATCCCAACTTTCCTTTTCTCATATCCTATTTTGTCATCTTCTTTCCTCCCCTGATTACCTTTGTGTTCTCTTTTCCATCTCATCTCTTCTTCCCTTTCCTTGTCTCCTCACTTATTTCTCCCTCTTTCTTTCTCTCATTGTCTCTGCCACTGACTCTTCTACATATCTCTTATTTTCAACACTGTGATCAGGATTAGTTCTGTATCAGTGTTGTAATGGTTTTTGATCACGATTGGTTCTGTATCAGTACCTGGTGTCATTTGTACTGATCACATCCATCTTCATCCTGCTGTGACATGACAGTTTGGGATGAGAGTGACTTCGACGAAGAGACTGCTTCAACTTGTGGGACAGAAACCCCTGAACGAAAGGCGGGGGAGCAAGATTAAACATGAAACTATGACTGGTTGCACGATGATGAAAAAACAATCAGTAAATAATCTAGGCTATAAACTGAAGAGTTTGAGCCTTAAATTAAAACATTTCTGAACAGAATTTGGTCTGCAGGTGGAGACTTTTGTGACTTCAGGTCTCACCAGCTGATTAAGCTGCACAGGTCCTGTTACCATGGAGACTACAAGGGGCAGATGTGTGTGTGTGTGTTTGTGTTTACCGTCATCCTGGTGGTGGGCGTGTCTATGGAAGGGCCATTGGGCATGCTCTGTCTGCGTGCTTGACTCTCTGCAAGATCTGGAAGAGACGCAATGCATCATGGGGTTATTTGTAGTTTTCAGCACCAGTTGGCCCTGCTTTCCTCTAGTTTGTACTTTGGTAACAAGTAGTGTTAGGAATGGTGAGCAGGAGCAGTGAAGGGGTGTGTTCTAATGATACCATGTGACCAAATGTATAAAACCAGTTAATGTATCAAATCAGGTTGTTTTTTTAAAATCTAAATATATTTTAACTGGAGTTAGATTTAATTCTGTTAAATTAATTTAAAGAAGTGGTAATCATAATTAACCTCTCACAATTGTGAGTGAATAATTATTTTAAATATTTTCTGAAAACTTGTTTGAAAAATTACGTTTTTATTCTAGTCAGTTTAGCTGAATATTTAGATTATTTTTTATTTACTCTTTTTTAAAATTTTATTTTATCCTACTTGCAGCCTGTCCAGGTGAACCCCTGCCTATCACCTGTAATGAGCTGGGATGGACTCCAGCAGACCCTCATGGCTCTGTAAAAAATAAACAGTGGACATAGAAAATGTATGTATGGGTATATATATTATTTTGTTATTGTATTCAACAATTTTGACTTTTTTTTTTTAAAGAAAGGTTGGATGGTAGAAGAACTGCAGGTACCTGAATTGAACTAGGCGAGCACTGACTCGGCTTCTTTAGGAATAAAAAATCTGTAGTTAAGCAATTCCTGCTCTGTTACTGAATTGCAGCAGCTCAATCTAATAATTATTTTGATGATTTTCTGTTTCTACAACTCATTGGTGGTTTACTCTAAATGAAACCTGTAACACTATCAGACTTTTTCCACAAAAGCAAGTTTATTTGTGTTGCACATTTCAGCAACATGGCAATTCAAGGTGCTTTACATAATGAAAACATGAAAGTAAAATGAGAAAAAAAGACCAGCTAAGAGACATCATCACAATTTCATCGGCTGGACCAGGACCAGCTTCAGATCAGCGTCTTCACTCTCTATTCTTTCATAGCTGTTAATAGTTCTATTGTATGACCCTGCAGGTGAGGCTCACTTGTCTGAGGTCCTCATTGCTTCATTACTGGGACCTCCTGACAGCAGGACAGTCCTGACAGCGCCTGTCCTGTCCTGTTGCTGTAGTAACAGCCTCCAGATCTCACATTATAAGATTATGATTCTGACATGAAGATTAAGCTGATCAGTCTGCAAACACAAACTCCCTGATGTCTCCTCTTGCCGTCTTCCATGTTCATCCAAAGTCCGTCCGACTGCCCAGCTTTTCCCCCTAAATACACTAACCACCTGCCTGTCCTTCTTGTGTAGCTGTCTGAACTTGTCCTCCTCACCTTTGTGGGTGGGATCAGGAGCTGCTGAAGTCACATGCAGAGTGTATTGTAGCAACCACACAGTACAAGACTCCGCCCTCTCTTCCAGCAGTAGTGGATGGACCTGAAGAAGAATAAGTCAAATAATTAGTTTTCAGCTGGTTTGGCCCAGTAACCACCCTGTTGGTTCTGAAGATTTCAGTTCTGACCTGCACTAAATTGACACATCTCATCTAAAAAAAAAGTTTATTTCAGCAACTAGCAAGTGTATATGAATAAATCTGGTATATAAATAAATACGTGAGAATCCAGCAGAAGTGTGAAATCAAGTATGATTGTTATCAGAAAAGTGTATTTGAAACTCAACACATCCGAAATATAACTCAATGTCACATTTGTTTGGATTTATGCAGAGACAAACCCGCTTAGAATCTCCAGAAAGTCCCAGAGGAGCTAACAGACGAGCCCCACCTGAAACATAATGACAAATCCACTAGGAACTGGCACTTACACTCGCCAAGTACCTGCAGACAAACTGGCCAGTAACCCATTTTGCAGCTCACCGTCAGCTCATCTGAGACCCATGTTTAAATACTAGCTGGATATCAGCAATGGATATCCAAGAGATCAAACCAACTTGTTTGTCTCAGAGTCTTGTGCTTCCATCAGTCTTGAGGAGTTATCCACTGGAATCTGGTTTCTGGTAGTGAAAATGACACTGAATCCAGAGTTGGACTATGGTAAGTGAAGTTGTGTTTTTTTCTTCTGTTTTTTTTTTTTGGTTGTTGTTGTTCTTGGATTGTTATTTCAGTGTGTTTTTGTGTCAGAGTGGTCAAAATTAAAGCTTTCTTTCTCCTTTTTGTGATACATGTTTATAATGCATCATGACTCAGGCATCAGGATCAGAATAAATCTCCTTTAAAAACACTGATGCAGTTTAAAAAGTTTTGTACAACCACTGAAATTACAAATTACTAGAGCGCCTCCTGCTATCTAGATGCCAGCTGTTCAGTGTCTCTGTGTGTGTATATGTACCTCCAGGTCATCCAGCATTAGTAAACCAAGAGTCAGTTAGGATGCAAAACATCTTGGTCCAGATGTCAGGATCTGCTTTCCGTCCGCATGACAGCCACTGGATAGAGGCGCTCTTCAGTTCTGTGACATCATTACCAAACACAGAAGTCACCCAGTGACTACCCTGTAGCACTAACCCTAGTCATCACCAGTTGCTTTGAAAAACTGGTCCTAAAGGAGATCAAAAACAGCCTTCCTTTCCCCATAGATCCACCTCAGTTTAATTACCATGCAAATAGATACATCAAGGACCCCATAGCTACACACAAAGTGCTAAACCACTTGAAGCACTAGGGGAGCTACATCACGATGCTCTTCACTGACTTTAGTTCTGTCTTCAATATAATTAATCCCAGATATTCTGATCTACAAGATGTTCAATTTAGGGCTCCCTCAATCCCACCTGCACCTGGATAAATGACTTTTTGATCAACCTACATCAATATGTGAGAGTTGGCGTCACCTCTCCTCCACCCATACTCAGCACTGGCTCCCCTCAGGGCTCCATGATGCTGGACTCCTTCTACACATAGGACTGCAATCCCACCCACCCAGAGAACATTATCGCAAATTCACAGATGACACAACATTGGTGGGGCTGGTCTTTGACAACAATAACGAAGCCTACAGAAATGAGATCATGAAACTTGGCAAGTGATGTTCATTGCAGACCCTTCCAAAAGGTGCTGGGAAAGGAACATCTGAATCCACAGTTGCTGGTGACCTATTGCTCATCAATCAAGGGCCTACTGACCTTGGCTGCCTCAACATAGAATAAAATAGATTAGAGCAGAATAGATGTTTATTTCCTTTGTACTTAGTACAAATTTTTAGTACAAACGTTGCAGCGGCAATAGAAGAGTAAAAAGAAAACACGAACATAAAATGAACAATAGGCAAACAATAAACACTGGAATCATACATATCTATATTATTGCACCAGGTTTAATAAATTATTATAAAAAATAGTAAACTAAAAATGAAAATTATTCCACCACTTTATTTAACAAACATCTTTATTATAATTAAGTGTTGTTTTGTGTTGAGTACAGTGATAGCTTGTGTTTTAACCTGTTTGTTCTGGATTTTATTGACTAGTATCTTCTGCCTGAAGGCAGAAATTCAAAAATGTGATGTCTTGGGTGTGATGTGTCCTTGAGAACTGTCTGGGCTTTATTGAAGCACCATGTTTTAAACAGGTTATCCAGGGAGAGGGCAGCCAATGGTCTTTTGAGCAGGGGTACTGACCTTCTGAAGCTTCTTCGCCACTGTGCAGCTGGATACCACACACATACAGTCCATCACCATAGTCTCTACAGAACACTGATAAAAAGACAGCAGCAGTTTCTGTGGAAGTTTTTATTTTTCCTGAGGAGACTTGGGGAGCAGAGTCTCTGCTGTGCCTTCTTAACCACTGTTGTAGTGTTCATGCTCCAGGTCATGTCCTGTTTCACCTTAACACCTAGGAACCTGAAGTTGGACACCTTCTCCACATAGTCCCAATCGATCAGAAGTTGCTGAATGTCTGTCCCTTTTTTACTCCTGTAATTGATGACCGGCTCCTAAGTCTTGGCAATGTTCTTACACCTGGTGGTTTAAGAACACTGCCAAATGAGCGTTCCAACTCATCCCTGTATGCACTCATTGCCGCCAGAGACGAGTCCCACTACTATGGTATTGTCAGCAAACGTAATAACGATGTTGCTGCAGATAAACACCAGCTGAAACATAAAGACAAATCCCATAGGAGCCTTCACACATACACAGGAACATGCAGACAAACCCAACTTGAAATGTAGCAGCTAGTGGAATTTACAGAGCACTGTTTTTAAGTCAGCATGGTCAAAGTCTCCTGCAACAATGTGAGCTGTCTCAGGATAGATGCTGTTGAGTGTTGATGATGTTGTGGAGAATTCCAAGGGCCAAGCTAGTGGCTGCTGTCAAATCCAGGGTTACCAGGACAGCAGCACACCAAGAATCCATCCATCCATCTTCCTCCGCTTATCCGTGGTCGGGTCGCGGGGGCTGTAGCCTGAGCAGGGGGGCCCAGACTTCCTTCTCTCCAGCCACTTCGTCCAGCTCATCTGGGGGGATCCCGAGGCGTTCCCAGGCCACCCGAGAGACATAGTCTCTCCAACGTGTCCTGGGTCTTCCACGGGGTCTCCTCCCAGTGGGACATGCCCGGAAAACCT
>JAOWBL010000024.1:13559357-13572920 GCA_028564865.1 Zenarchopterus dispar | reverse complement strand
ATATATATATATATATATATATATATATATATATATATATATATATATATATATGTATGTATGTATGTATAACACACATACATAAATATATTCAATACTGCTTTTTGGAAAACTAATAAAAATCTCAAATCGTCCAAACAATATGCTGGAGGTTGAATCAGGTTGTTTGTGGTTTCAGAGCTGGTTTTCTTAGGGCTCTGGATGAATCATTGCAAGTCCCTGCAGAGACACGTAGACAAGTGTGAGTGTGTAGTGCGGTGTAGAACCGAGCATTGGCGGTTGTAAAGTACAGGAAGTAGCTCTGTAAGTACAGATGAACTGTGGACCTGATTAAACATTAAAGTAATGGTGATCTGGAGTGAATCCAAACATTTTCCCTGAAGCCCAGGGACCATCGGGGGCCATAAACTGTCTGCCTCCCTCCATCGGCCCCACCACTTGTTCAGAAGTATGTGGACGGCTGACATGTGCTCATTAACGCTCTGAGAGGCTCCACTCCTGTGGTTTCTATCTTTCCTGTTTATATGTGTCCTCCTGAAGTGAACCAAAGTGCCACTGATGAACATTTATACTCACAGCCATGTCATCTGGACTAAAGAGGATTTGTTCAGACAGTTACCAAAGAATCCAGTGTCTGTGATGGTCTGGGGTTAAATCAGTGTCAGCTCATTTCCACCTCTGTGATGGCAGCATGAATGCAGAAAAGTATGCTAAGATTTTAGAGCAATACAAGAACATGAGAAAGGAAGAAGAGGGTACTGATACTGGTCTGTCTGCTGTCTTGATGAATGCCTTCTGCTAAAGTGATGACAGCTAACTATCATAGACAACTATCAATCAAAAGTCCAGGCCCCTAACTATGCATAGATTTGTTGGTTAACATAATTTTAGCTGATGAGATACATGAAATCCCCTTGTACAGTTGTCATGGATGTGAAATCTAGCTATAGAGACCAAAACTTTAAAAAAAAAAAATTTTTAACCATACTGTAAATATGTTCCTGTGTTTCAGATACATAGGCCAGACATGGCCATCGAACAGGCCAGGTGGGTCCGGCACTGCCTTGTTCCTTGAGCTCCTCTTTCACCGTCGAGTCAACATGTTAAACGTTATATCCGGTGTAAACATTTGACCGCGTTCTGTAGATATTTCAGCTGTAAAAGCTGATAGCAAGGTTAATTTTGATTGACATACGACAGGTGTTCCCGCCAACAATATGGCTGCATCCAAAGTCTCTCTTCAGAAACCAGTGGGTCATGTGACTTGATAATTCATCCATTGTTTTTTACAGTCTGTGGTCAGGGACACATTTTTGCCGTTTTTAAAAAATATCTTTCTAACTTGTTTTCTCTTATTCTGCATCTTTTTTAAAGTCTGAACTCCTCCTTTACACTAGCCTACATGGCCTCCGTGGCTGCAGAACAATAAATAAATAAATAAATACCAGGTTTAAAATACATTTTGTTTTCGTCTCAGGCACAACATTCAGGTGCGCGGTAGCGCCTCGGTGCAGCCTGAACATCAGCTGCTACAGAGAGCTTCAGATAAATATGAAGATCTGCTAACAGATGATGAAGATGAGGAGCTGTCAGAGGCAGAGAAAGACCGCTGATTCCCGCAGCTGACGCAGCACTGCTGATGATCATTAAAAGGCTTTTTAACGGTGGATTACCGCGGCGAGCATGCTGCTTCTGTCCGCGCGCATGAATACTAATGAGTCCGCAGCGCCGCCTAATCACGTTAGTGGAACAATATTAGTTCGCCATTTGGGCTCATTCCCACCAGCTCTGCTTTCACCTCCAGTCCATCCCTCCTTCTCTCCCTCCGTCTGCCTCATCCTCTGCTCCCGTCCTCCTCTTGTGCTCTTGTCTTTACGCGTGCCAGTCACCTGCCGCTCCCCCCGCCTCCCGACTTCCCGTCGTCTTTTTCGGGACTAAAGTGGTTCCTTATTGGCCGCATAAAGGCGGAGAGGACACCGGGACACGCTCAATGAGAGCTTTTTGTTGGGAAAAGCTCATTAAAGCGTGTCCTTCTCCAACACAGACTCGCAAAGCCATTAAGAAACTCTCGCTCGGCGTGCGTGGCGGCTGCAGCCATCCTCACCCTCAAAAGAAAGAAAAAAGAGAAATCCACCCTTCAGTGAGTCAAATGTTTTGGGAAAAAAAGGAAAGAAAAACATTTGCAAATCTGCCATTATTCCCGGATTTTCTCTCCTTTATTTCCCTTCAGTCTCTCGGGACAAAAGCGCGCAGCCTTCCTGGTTTGGCACAGATCCGTAGGCGCATTTCCATTACCCCTGCATTTGCGCAAAACCGAAATATCGAAAAAGAAAACCTGTAATGGAAAAAAGATCTGTAATTCGGAAAAGAAAAAAAACTCCCAAATATGGATTTTTTGGTGTGTTTTTGTGGTGGTTTTTCAGACGTGTTGATTCAGTTTATCTCAAAAGTATAATAGAAACTGTAATAGAAACATCTCTGGCAACTCTGGATGTGACCCAGTCGGTCAATCTAAAGTCATCAAAATCTAGTTTCCAGCTGTTTCAGGCCTCATTAGCACGATATAGTTGTGCTAAACACTAATTGGTCTTCTTATATTACTGCATTACATAAGGGCTTTAAGTCTGAATAATCATTTACATGATCATCTGCTGCGTTCATCATCTGACTATTTTCTCAGCAGCGGCAATCTCAATTTTTCAAAGACTACACTCGTTTTCGTCCGTGTTCTTCAAAATCGATTTCTTCTTTTTTTGCTGTTTAGAACATAGGCCTGCAGGAGGAGACAGAACTGAGCAACTCTCTTACAGAGAAAAACAAAAGCTTTTAATGGAAACACCAACCCCGGAAGCTCTACCTTTATGGCATTTTCAGAGTTTCGCTTTTCTTTTGCGAAAAAGCGTAAGGGAAACGCAACTGATCACTCATGGAGTTCCGTTACGCCGAGGGGGAAAGGGGAGAGGCGGCTGGAGGACCATCAAACTCCCGGTGATGCTCTGGAGCAGCGAGGAGTCATAATGTTCAGAAAAACAAATCATATCATGTCACCGATCTGTTTGAAATAATACTTTACATTAAATACAATATAAAGCATAAATCGAACAATATGATTTTCTTCTGAAAATACATCAGATGAAAGTCCATCTGCCTACTTTAAATTTCTGGTTTAATCAGCAAGGCTGTGACAAAACTTAGTTTGACTTAGCTATGTTCTAATGAGACATCTTATTTAACAAAACGTCCCAGCTCGGCCTAACTTGCACACTGATCTAGCATGAGATGATAACACGGGGTGCAAGTTCTCTGTAAATTCACTTCTTGAGTTGAAAATTTCCAATCCACGTGAAGCAAATATCAGTTCTAAGGAGGTGAGAAGGAATTTTGCAGCTTTTTCCATACGATTGATAGATTTCTGGACGCATGACATGATCCACAGAAGCCGGTGGAAATGAGGCGTGATCCAAAACGATTCAGGAGATCCATCTGCAGGAGATATTTCTGGATTCCCTGACAAACATCAACAACATTCAGTCATTTGTATATTTTTTAAAAATCATGAACTCTGTAAGAATCCATCAATGTTCAAAATCTTGAAAAAAACATGGAATCTCATCTTTGTTCTTTCAGATTTCAATTTCACGTCATTTCAGGAAACGTTTTCACAATTTTGTTTTATTATTGGTGCAAAATGTTTAATAATATAAACAAACACGAATCATTTCAGTTATGGAGTTTGAACTGCCAACAATGATGTGTGTATGTGTTCTTGTTTATAGCACCTCATGAGAACATTATCAACATTGTGCCGGCCAGTGGAATTTGTGGAGACAGAAAAGACCAGTTCTAATGAGGAAGAAGATCCTTTATGGGTTAAAGTTAAGGGTGAACTGAAAAATACACCAGTAATGGTTATTGTTAGGAGTATGGGGCTGGTTAGGCTGCAGGAAATGAATAGAAGTCAATGTAATGTCCTAATAAGGATGGATAAGGGTAGATCTTGTGTGTGTGTTGGGGGTGGGGTTGAGGGGCAATAAATGTTTTAAAAGCTCATAAATACAGATCTGAGTGAAAGAAAGAATAATAATCCTGTTGGGAGACAACAGGAGGAGAATGAAGAAAGCACCTGTTGTCTTGGTAATCTGTGGTCTAATCTGTTTTCGTGCTCCGTCAGTCACACTGCTCCTCCTCCTCCTCCTTCTCCTTCTTCTTCTTCTTCCGCCTCCTCTTCTTACTCCTCTTACATTCCACTGCTTCATATTTGAAGTCATGTTGGCTCTTTGGAGCATCACTTCCATCATCTTTGTGTTTTTTCATCTGCAGGTCCATTTATAATTTTTTACCGATTCTGAGGTTCTGCTGGTAGAACTGCAGCATGATGGAGTTCAAATCATTTGAATGGTAAATGGAAAGAGAATACATTTATGAATTTAACTCGTTTTATATTTACTGTTTTTGTTTTGTTTATTATGTTTTCTGCACATTAAAAAGCACAGCATTAGGAGCAAATTCAGAAAAGAATTACTTTAAAAATAGTTAGATAAAAAATTTGGACTCTACCAAATTAAAAATTTGTCAGAAAAAAATGAGAATTTCTGACTTTTCAAATGCATAAGTTTGTGAGAAGTGAAACTCAGAAAATTTGACTATATAAGCTTGTTTTTTCCCCTCGTAATTACATTCACCAACCACATTAGTTATGCCAACTGTACCGAATAAAGTTCTGAGTTTCTGTCCCCACTCAGCCAACATAAACTCTTACTTTATTTTTTATAAATCTCCAGCGTGATGAAGTGGTGTGACAAGGAAAATGTACCAAAAATGAATAAATATCGTATTTTTATTGAGTTCTGCCGAGAGAATTAACGGCTGATACGCCGCAAAAATAATTTTTTTAAACAAGTGTTATTTTTCTTGACGAAACAAGCGACATCATTTTGTTTCCTCGAGAAAAATAACAAACTTCTCTGTTTTGTGGAGAATCAGCCTTGAGATCATTGAGGGTGAAGAAAATGCACAGTGGGGATGCAAATTCAGAGAAAGAAAGAAGAAACACACTCAGAATTGATGACTTCATGAATTCGCAAGGTTTCGTTTTTTTGTTTTTTTTTTTTGTTTTTTTTTTTTTTGTTTTTTTTTTTAGAAAACGCTCATGAATTCAGATTTTATTTTATAAACCTGCAGATCTTCAAGTGGAAAACAATTGACTTTTACTGCGTAACCACGCTACTTTTCTTTTTTAAAAAAATTAATTAATAGACAAGTAAATTTTAAGTTCTTGGTAGTGAAGCTGAGTTTGTTTAGGTTTTAGCTGCTACAAAGGAAGACACTTTTATTTCTCTCTAAATACTAAATATGAAGTTAGGCACCCCCTCGTGGCTACAAGTTCTTCTACATCACCACAGTCCACACCAAGAAACCACTCCGATCATGGATTTTTCCAACAAAACCTTTCTCACCTGCTTGTCTCGTGCTTTGAAGCGTCTGAACTTCTATCTTCGAAGTTCCGTTGCAATGGCAATCTTGACTTCATAGGGGAGTCTGACTCATCGTCTCAGCCATCAACCCACTGCCGATGCCCTCTGAGCAGGTTTCTTGTCTGACCACGATACCACTGCCATTTTTTTTTTTTAATGGACTTGATATGCTGGAGGTGATGCAGTCTTCCTGCTACAGATGCTGTATGTAACTCCATGATGTAGCCTCAAAAGAAAATGATGTTAGTCGTCTTGGTTTATTTTGAATTTGAACTTTAGTTTTACAAATGGAGTCCGATTTCTTCCGAAAGTCTAAGACATTGGAACTTTGCCATCTTAAAGGATGATAGATGGATGTGTGGTTGGCTGAATGGTTGATTGTCTGAAGGGGGTGGAAGGAGTGGGGGGGGGTGGTGGGGTTAAACTCCTCAGTTGCGCTGCAGTTTTAGAAAGTTGGGCCTCTCAAACAGAATTTTACAGAGGTCCGAAAAAGCAGGAAGTGGTCTGTTTGTCTTTTTTGTGTATGTTTTTGAGCTGGAGTCTTTCAGAAGAGAAACCCCGAGGCCGCTGAAGACCCTCCGGGAACATCAAGAGCCGCTGCTCTGGGGGTCAGCCCTCTGTGATGTCTCATTTCAGCCTAATTGAGTACAGAAACAGAGCTGTACACGGAGCCAAATAGCGGCGCAGAGGCCCCTCCCCCTGTAAGGAGCTGCTGGAGGAGGTGATGCGGCTGCGATATAAAGACCCCCCCCCACACACACACACACACTCTTGCAGCCACTTTCTGCCTTCTCTCAACTTCGGCTCACATCTAAAACTCTGCCCTGGAGTTTCTGCAAGCTTTTTATCATCTCTGACACACTTTCTACAGCTTCTGTTACGGAATCAGAACCAGAACCAGCAATCTTCTTGCAGCACTATTAGGCCTCCCCGGACTTGTCCCCCCTCCCTCCGGCATGGGCTCCGTGCTGCCCGGCTCCTCGCTGGCTCTGAAGCCAGCCTTCAGGCCGCAGCAGCCGCTTTCCCTGGCGGACGTCATCACCTCCGACGTCCTGCACAGCTTCCTTTACGGCCGCTGGAGGCACGTGCTGGCAGAGCAGCAGCAGCAGCACGCGCACCACCCGCAGCATCCGCAGCATGAGGACCGCACCGCACCCAGCGCGAGCCCCAAGACCGCCTTTACCGCCGAGGTGCTCGCGCAGTCCTTCTCCGGAGGTTAGTGACGCTCCATCAGGTCTGACCCTGATCCCGTTCTGATTCTAATCAATAACTGGATCGATCAGTAAATGCGGCAACATAGTTTGTTGACAGACAATTGGGAACAATTATGGAGTATTATTTCATGATTGCTGATTTAGAATAAAAGGATTAACAGGGCTAAACAGTTTCTAAACAAGTTGTGGAATGGGTTTCAGAACACTTTTAAAAAATAAAATCAATTACAATTTTTAAAAAAATAGAACAAAATGAATGTTGAACTCTGAATGTCAACTAAACATTAGATCCTCAAAACCGAGTCTTTAAATTCTGGCTAAATAAAGTTATTAATTATTAACTATTAAAATAAAACAATTTCAATATCAATTATTATTATAATTAGGTATGTTGAAAAAATATAACAGTTATTAAGGAAAGATAATGTTAAACATATACAATAAAATATAAAATATAAATTATTTAGTGACGTAGTTAATATCAATGAATTTCTAAACTTGCATATCGAAATCAATAATAAAGAATAAATTATTAAAGAATAAATTATTAAAACCGATCTCTTAGCCGAACTCCTCTCTCACTTTTCATACAGAAATTGTATCAACAGGAGGAAGAAATTTAGGCCAACTTTAAACATATAATTTATGATAGCTATTTAAATTCAGTCAATTAAAATATAATTTATGAATTCTATAATTTATATTTTAATTGACTGAATGTACACTCTTTAAAAGTGTATTTACTTTAACTTAGTTCAATTTGATTCATTTATTGTTGTTTTGATTAAATAAACCCCAAAAAAGAGTGCTTGTTGAAATGGGCCATAAAAAATAAGGGGAAAAAATGAATTGGTCTCGGAGAAAAAATGACACTTCTTCTAATATGAGTTCAGAAAAATTAGTAAATGTTATATTTCAAAGTCTATTTAAATGTATATATTTTGACCTGTTAAAACAATGATTTACAACCTTCATCATCAATCATAAAACTCAACCTCAGCAGTCACTGATCAGACCTGATAAATTCAGTTTCCTCTTCCGCTGTTGGTCAGCTGTAAAAAAAAAAATATATGTGATTAGAAAATGAGTCACCTTCGTTGGCTATTAAATAATTAAACATCTGTTAATTTTTGTTAGATTGCTGAAACGGTGTGAGCATATTCCTGACTGTTGTAAACCAGGTTCATGAACGTGTGTGATTCGTGCAGCTGATGCGCCGCGGCCCGCTGCGCTCTTGAACGCGGTATTTCTTTTAATTTTTTATAATTTAATCCAATAATTCGTTTCAGTTTTGTGTAAAATTCGTTAGTAATATTTTTAGAGAAGTTGTCTGAACGTCAGCTTTATGCGGGGATGTTTCCGTTTAGTTTCTACAGATTTATTTCTGCTGCGGTTTTCCTGCACAGGAATGCCAGTACTTCCTTTCCGTCATGTGAACTGAATCCCCTGTGTCTCCTCGTGGCGTTTATGAGTTTTCTCTTCTGGTTTTTAACGCGGATAATCCTTCAGCTCTTTAATCTCGGTTATAATCTCTTTTCTCCTTTGTGTCACTGCAGGTTTCACGCTCTAACTGTAGCGTGAAACCTGCAATGACACCGAGGAGAACACTGTTTGTTTTGGGGGGTTTTTTCCCCTGTTTTTTTTTCTCCCCAGTTTTTAACTTTTGGTTACTTTTTAAAAATTCGTTTTCATTTTATCCCTTGTTTTGTTTCTTATTTTTTGTCTCTGAATGTCGGGTCTCCTGAGAGCGACAGAAATTGAGATTTCTGTCTTTTCTTGGCTTGCTGCGCAGCGGGTTCAGCTGTGTGAACATAATGCGACTAGTGAAGGAGAGAAGGCCATTTACCCCCCACCCCTTAATCCCCCCCACCCCTAACCCCCACCCCCCACCCAACTAGCCAACCAACCAACCATCACCTTTACCCTCTTTCAGCTCAGCTTTTTGCTGATGTCGAGCCTCATGGGAAAATTCAACATCCTGATGATGGTGATCTTTTCCAATAACCTCTATAGAGCTGGGCTGATGCCCTGAAATAACGGAAACTACTTCAGTAGAAAGGAATTATTTTGATTTGTTTGTTTTGTTTTACATTCTTTTTTTATTTTGTGTAAGACCATATCATGAGCATGACCTGGCTGTGTTTGTGTTCAGAGGTGCAGAAGCTGTCCAGTCTGGTTTTACCCAGTGAGGTGATCATCGCTCAGAGTTCAGTCCCAGGTGAGGCGCTCTATTTTTAACGTTCTGAATTTCAATCTAAACTTAACCGAAGTCATCGTAATCATTTCTATTCATGCTGGGGAGATTTTCTTTTCCTGAACATCTCTTTGTTACTGTGTATTGATAAATTGGCTCACAGAGAGAGTGGAAAACAAGAGGTGAGGTTCAGTTGCTAAACAGAGGCCATAATACAATGCTTCTACTGGCCACTAGGCACGGGATCCAAAATTCAATTTGAACTTAATGTCAAAATGTTCAACTTTACAGCAGAAATAAACCAATGTATAGTCTGGAATTAAAAAACAAAAACAAAAGAAAAACCCCAACAAAAAAACAACCTAACTATTGTCTCCATAGTTAGATTTCACATCTAAGACAACTGCACTGGGTGGGGTGGGGGGTGGGGGTATATAACTTGTCAGGCAAAATTATGTAAAGCAACAAATCTTTGTACAGTTAAGAGCTGTTTTTTTCTGTTTTTACTGCAACACTTCTATTTATGGTGGCAAATTCTGAGCTATCATCACATTTCTAAACATCTTTCCTCATTTTGACATGTTAGCTGTGAACTGAGTGCTGACAGTTATTCTGATTTTAAAGATAATATGCTTTAAATTGTACTGACAGACCACTGCAACCTCTGAGTTGGCCTCAAAGGATCCAACAACAAAGGTAGCTTCCCAGTGGAGCCAGCTAAAGGAGGCTCACTGGGTAGCACTGCCTAGCAGTCAGTAACCAGGGATGAAGGGACAGGGACAGGTACAGGAACTAGCACAGCCATGGCTATTGATGCTGACTGACACAGCAGCCTGCAATGTAGCTGTCAGCTGTCTGTCTAGCAACAGATGGTCCAGCAGAACTTAACTGGAGCTCAGATGTGCTTTCCATAGTGATGTTTGAAAAGAGGATGGATGGACATGTTTAGTCAATGAAACAATAACCAAACATGACTTTTGCACCATAGAAACATGGACTAAGGCTAGCTGGTGTAGTTAACGCTCCTGAGGTGAAGTGGGTGTGTCCAAACCAGCTTTGTTCATCTGCCAATTTTTGGATTACCAAAGGGTGGGCAGAGTTATCTTAGATGGCTCTGCCCACCCAGTCTGAAAAACAGGCTTCACAACCACTGTTCAGAGACCTTCAGTCACAATGCTCTGTTTTGTGGTGTGTTTGTAGAGGTTTTACATGTAAAAATGCAGTAGTGTGACAATATTCTTGTTGTTTGTCTCACAGGAGAAGGTCTGGGTATTTTCTCTAAAACCTGGATCAAAGCCGGGACAGAGATGGGACCATTCACTGGACGCCTGGTCTCACCTGAACACATCGACCTGTACAAGAACAACAACCTCATGTGGGAGGTGAGGCAGCAAGTTTTTACACATATTTACAGGAATACCAGGGATCTGCCCCTTCTTTAAAAGCTCTGCTCTGATTGGTGAGCCTCAGTAGCCTGGTCACACCCCACCCCAATTTTCATCAACTTCTCTTGAAGAATGTGTTTCCTTGGATCCAACATTAGCACATGCCATGAAGGACACCACCAATAAAGGACGACGATGGACAAAAGAAAACCCAAACAGCTTACTGTGATGAGCAAATATACAAGCTGAAATGTAAAATTCTGCCAATATCAGAGAAGGTGACCTTGATTACACACTAACCAACCAACCAACCAACTGGCTAAGCATCAAGGCATCCAATCAACCAAAAAAACTGACCAATCAGCTGACCAAGCCACAAGCAAAGTAGCAAACCAACCAATCAACCAACTAACTGGCCAACACCCAACCAACAAAACAAACAAACAAGCAGCTGGCTGGCTTGCTGAGTCAACAATCAGTCAACCTGTAGACCCGATTGAAAAATACTGATTGATGACAAGATTACTCAATAACTGAAATAGAAACATACAATTGTTAACTGAATAATGCCCTATTTGTTTGATTTTAAACTAATTAAGAATCTCAGAGTTTTCGCCAAGATAAACATTATGAGAAGGGACCCACATGGGGATCACTTATGTGCTGCCTGGGTAATTGATCAATCATTTTCATTTTTGATCTCTAAGCTCCTGACAGATAAACAAACCATTCCTCTTATGTCCTCCTAAAGAACAAAGGAACCATCCTGGTTGTTTTCATTGATCACTTCAAAATCCTGTATCTCTGAAGGTTCTGGAGGTGCGATAGTGTCTATGAGCAACAGGAAAATATGGAAAGGAAACAAGAGAGCTAAAAGGTTTATCTAGATTTTAGAGAAACACCTGCTTCTACTGATGTTTCAGGGAAGGTCTCGCAATTTTCAGCTAGGCAATGTTAAACTATGATCACTGTATCCATCACAACACTATTCACAACAACACAGCATGGCTTCATAGTAGGTGAAGCCATGCTGTGTTGATGTCCAGGTGCTGAACTGGTCTGTCTCTAGTCCAGACCTTTCACCAATTGGAAATCTCTGGAGTATCATGAAACAGAAGATCGAAGACAGCTGAGCAGCTCCAGTCCTGTATCAGACTTGAAGAAGACATTGCTCCTCTTCCAAAACTCCATCAGCTGCTCCCATCAGATCAAGATGTGCATGGACTGATGTTAGAAGAAGAGGAAATGCTCCACAGCAGTAAACATCACCCTGAATTGTTTTGGGACATGTTGTTGCCATCAAATTTAACTGATGATGCCGATGATACTTTTCCTCAGTTGAAATATTTGATGTTTTGTATCTTTTTTTGTGAATTAAATGTGTTTTATATTTAAAAATGATTCAGTTCTGCTTATGTTTACATTTTAACACCAGAGTCCCAACTTTACAAACTTTAGGCTGTACATTAATGGAGCTCGTATATGAAAGATGTGTTTGTAGCTCATGGGTGACCAGCTGAACTGGTTTTGATTTCATCGTCCCGTTTCTTCTCCTCAGGTGTTCAACGAGGACGGGACTGTCCGATATTTCATTGATGCAAGTCAGGAGGACCAGAGGAGCTGGATGACCTATATCAAGTGTGCCCGGAACGAGCAGGAGCAGAACCTGGAGGTGGCCCAGATTGGCAGCAGCATCTTCTACAAGGCTGTGGAGGTCAGTGAATGTCTTCCCCATATGACGGTTTAAAAACCTAAAACATGTACAAACAAGCTCGAGGTACATTACATAAAAAGTCAAAGCAAAACTTAAAACAAAGATTTTAATGATAAATAAATGCCTTGGTCTAGGATCTTGGTCATTTCTGTCAGCTACGTTTTTAACTTGGCTGCTTGAACTCTTTTCACTGTGGTTCAGTGTTCACTGCAGGTTTCCACCAAATCTGTCATCAATGTTCATCATTACAGTCACAAACCAAGATCACAAGAAGATCATGAAAATAAAACACAAGAATTCTTTCACGCCCTTTGACATTTATTTCTTTGCAGACAGAATGAAACCCAAAACATTTCTTGTTTGTTGGTGCTGAGGATGACTAATGAAGAATTTCCGGTGGGATTGAGTCTCATTGTTGGGCGATGTGAGGTTCTTGTCTCCAGTTTCAATGTTCTTCACTGTTGACACATTTATTAACCAGGTGGAGATCTTCCATCCAAAGTTGCTCCTCACCCTTTTATTTCCTGTTAAAATAACATTATTTTTTCCATTCCCTTCCTTCCTAATTGTAAGCTGACCACTACCAACATTTTTTAATGATTTGAAGGTTTGAAATGTAACAACAAATGTATTTTAACAAATGAAGCTGAAGAGAAAAACTTTACAACCAGCTGTTTGTTAAGAAAAGAAAGTCTGAGAAAATATAAAAACTTTATTGACTGTGGTTGAAAACTCAAAATAAAACAGAGCAGTAAGAAAGACCCTCTGGACTCTTCAAAAATCCATTTCTCTTAAATTACAAACTGTATAAATGAATGGGATAAAATGAAAAAGAAAATTAAACACATTTCAATTCATCATTTTTAAAGTGGACACAGCTGAGAACTTAAATGTGGCTTTGACATCAGGTGAGTGTGTTCATGCTGCCTCAGTAGATCTGATGGTGGTGTGTGTCGCTCTCTGGTGGCAGCACTGAAGATCAAACTGAACCAACCCAAATGACTGTCTGACTTCGGATCAGAATCTGTTCTGCTGTTCATCTGAATTTCACCAGATGTTTTCAGCTGCAGTTGGATTCATCACACATGTATGTTTTATAAATGATCAGACTCACAGACGTGATGTTAAAATCATGCCATCATCAGAACATCTAACCCTAAATACAAATTGCATGTTGATGCTGAAATGAAACAGCCACAGATTCTGCTGAGAACCCAAGCAAAAGCAGACCCATTAATGATGAAAATGAGAAGGAATAGATTCAAATACTAAAATAAAGTGAGACGGGAAAGAAAAAGTCAGAGACAAAACAGGTGTACATCTGGACAGATGTCAACAGTCACACGCACGCTTGTACAGTCAAGTCAGGATCTCCAATCACATGACACATACATTTCTGGACTGTGGAAAGAAAACCCACTCAGTCAGAGAGAATAACAGATTCAACAAATATAATTCTTGCAGGAGATTTTAACACCATCATTAACCCAAAACTAGACCGTTCAAACTCACAAACTTATAGAAATTGTCAAACAACTGAAACCATTAAAGAATACATGAAACATTATGGACTTGGCGATAG
>JAOWBL010000024.1:13527708-13554466 GCA_028564865.1 Zenarchopterus dispar | reverse complement strand
CACACACACACACACACACACACACACACACAAACACAGACTTATATTTCCACATATGTAGCCTGCACCAGAAGCAGCCATCTGAGGATGTCAGCAGCTACTATGTCAAATTTAAACTGTTTTTAAACATCCAGACTTTAACTGAGAGTATGCTATTCAGCTTCTAATCTTAGTCTGGACTTTTTCATGTTAAATTTGATTTCTTTCTCCTTTGATCTGCATATTTCTCTCATGTGTGCACCATTTAAAACATTTACTGGGTATCAGTAAACACTAAGTTAGTGTATGTTTTGTGGAAATGACCCCTTAGAGGATTACTGAACAATATTAATTCTCACTTAACAGTAACTCAAGTTAAAAAAAACACTTACGTTTTGATGAGGACATATATGTGCATTTATTTCATTTAATTTCTCTAGTTTCTATTTCTATTGAGAGGATTTTTTTCCATACATCCCCTTCAGTATTAGCGTGCATTTTTTGTAGCAGGCTTTGTGAGTTTTGCTTGAGTTAACCATGTACTTACAAATCTTTGTGACATTGTCAATGCAGCAAAGTGCCAGTGAACTAACTCCGCCTCCTGCTTCTCATTAATTTATAATTAGCACCCCATTAAAATACTGCAGGGGGAACAGTTAGGGTGTGTCTGCTGTGTGTATGCATGTTTAATTGTGTGTATGAGGGCTTTGTGTGCTAATGACCTACTGTGTGCACCTATTTGTGTGTCTGAAGCAGCTGGTCCTCGGGTGTGTGAGAGTGCTGCTCACTGTGTAACTGTGTGTCTGTGTGTGTTTCTGCCTCATACACCTGCAATGACACAGCAGAAAGCAAACACACACACTCATTGTAGATGTGCTCTGTTAAAGGCTGGAATAGATGTGTTTGTCCTTGAATATTTAGAGGCAGATAGTGAGATTACTAGGAGTAAAAGTTTATCTCTGTCTGTCAGTTTAGACTTTTTTCACATCCATAAACGTGGAAGGACAGGTGCCATGCTTTACAGGGAAAAGGAAAAAAGCTTTTTTGTGTTCTTAGTTTATTGGTAATGTAGGTGCTCTTGACATATGAAGTAGTAAGGTAGTCATTCAGGCCAGTGGCTGTATCTTAACCCTCCCAGAGCATCATGTCATATCACAGATCCTCTTTGTGCTTTATGGTTTGTGACACTCAACAGTCACTTCAGGCTGAAACATGTTCCTTCATATTGTCTTAAACCGTTCACCTAAAGCATCAACCACGAATCAAAATCTAGGGCAAAATAAGCACTGTCTGTCTGTCTGGATCAGAGCCATTGGGTACGAATGCTCACTGCTCACAGAAAGTCCAGCTTCATGAATGTTGTGCACCATCTCGTGAAGCCAGTGATGCACCACCGACTGCATCAGCAAGAACCTGAGAGTCCACTTGGGGTCAAAGTGATGTAAATTTCATCATCAGATGATGTATGTGAGGGTCCATGTGGACATCTGTGCATGCCCCTCCCCATTCCCAGTGCTTGTTTGTTGTGACTGTCACTGCAGCAACTGTGAATGTGCAGTAAAACCAAAAGAGATGCTAAATTTGACAAGAGGCGGAAGCCTAGCACTACCGTCATCTTTAGACAATCAAACATTCAGTAATTCATGTTGGAAACTGGCAAGAATTTAGGGAAAGATGAATCATTTTTTTCTGCTGTTGATGATGAAGTTGCATTTTTAGAAAATGTAACTGATTATGGAGAGCCTGAAGAGGGTTGACCAAAATTAATGAAGAGACACAAATGTATCATTGTTTACTAGATTATAATTTGATGCAAAATGTGTTATTTGCTGGCTGAAAATGAAGGACGAGTCAGTTTATGCTTCTGCTTTGTTTCATTCTCCTCATAAAGTGAAGCAAATAGTTGCTTTATTCAATAATATTCTCATTTAAACATTAGAAAACAGTATTTGGAGTGTCTATATTTTTCTGGCTTTTGAAGCTCAGCTCTGTGACCGTGACTTCATGAGTCTGATCGGTGTCACTGTCCAGATTGTCAATTATATAAGTTGAATTTAATTTCCTCTGGCTCACAGTCCTCACAAGCACACAAAGCGTGCAGTGTCCGGTGACAGCAGTCTGTTTAGTCAGCGTTCCCAGTCCCACACACATGCAGTCAGTCATCCGGGTGGGTTTGGACAGAGACGACTGGAAAAACGGTGACAACAGCAGCCTCAGCCTTTAAATATGAACTATAGGGACCAGACTTTGATACAGACATACTTTCTTTCTGCTCACTTCACTGTTTTTCAATAGCACTGTTTCCCCTTTTCTCTCCTAGCCACTAGTTTCCCCTCATTTACCAAACTCTGCAAATAAGAGATTGTGAAATGTTGTTGTGGAAGATTTATTTTGAACACGTGGACCTCTGGGATAGGACAAAATGCAATCAGGTTTTGTTTTAGAAGTGTAAATAAAAGTGAGTGAAACCTGTCGCTTCTTTATTTGATGCACCTGGAATGAAACTGTTAGTCTTCGCTGACTCCTGCATGTTGACAGAGTTATTGGACTTGTGAACTGGTGAATGAACATTGGTTTGAACTTCCAAGTTAGTGCTGCAGGGGCTTGTGGACCAAAACACCATAAGGGGAGTCAGAGGGGCACTGCGCTGCTATCTTTAAAACCTTTTAACCCTTCTTTTGCAGAAGTATGACACCCCTCCAAAACATCTTTTGAAAATTTGAGGACTGATGGGACCTTTGGTGCTTGTTGGTGTCCTGTGTTTAAGGACAGAGGGGGAGTGTGGGGTTACAGTTGAAACGTCAGCAGCATCTTGCAGACTACACCTCTATTACTAATCAAGCGACTGTCATACCGTTGATTATGTGACGCTGGTAGGCTGAAGTGTTAACGCCTGACGGTGTCTGATGTTTGAAGGTGTTGTGATAACCAGGCAGTAGATGAGACACACAGTGAATCAGATGATTTGATTGACTTGCAGCTCTACCACTACTTTAAAAACTCAACTATACTAAACCCTCTGCTATTAAAGCAACAACCCAGCAATCGGTTCAGCAGCACTCAGTGTTTCCCCATTCAAAGCCAATGAGAAATAAGATGCCTGAAACACATACTTTTGAATCCCGGACTGATGCTTCGCCGTGACGCTTCTGTCTGGTCCGTGTGGATTATCAAAGGTGAACAGCGACAATGTCGAGGATGTCCTTCTGCTCTGATTTAACGTGATCACTGATGAATAGAGCATTTGAAAATGACTCTTAATCACTAAAGTTGAGATAGTAAGTCATTTTTGGTGCTTTCTAGTGTGGAGCTGTGTGTGTGTGTTGTCTTTTTTTCCCCACTGAAAGCACTTCTCTTCACATCTCCAGGGAAACCAGTCTTTTATTCTGGCTGCCAGGCCTTTAGGGCACTGCTTTCCATATTGAGCACCCCTCCACCATCATGTTTACCACAACCACTTTATTCTCCATCTCTGCATCAACAGATTCGTTTCATTCGTTGGCCATCTCCATTTCTTTACCGCTCTCTTTCATTAGTACTCTATCAGTTTTCCATTCCTCCTTCTGTCCAGTCTTTTCAAAGGTCAACAGGAGTCTGGCCCGATTCGAAATGATTTATTTTCAGTGATTGAGGCTGAGCCACAAGTCACACAGCATTTAATAGTCATATCTTTTGAAAATCACAGTGTCTTTACAGGAGTACCTTTTTTTAACTTAAAAGTTGACCAACAGGAAGACTAAAATGTCCAGTTTTCATTTAAATGACAAAATCTGTTTATGATTTCCTGTTCTCTATTTCTTTGTCTGTCATCTTATTTGAGGGACAAAGTTTTGGCTCCAAATATTTCCTCTCCTCATTATTCTCTCCACGCGCTCTTCTCTTGTCTCTCCTCTCGTTTCTCCTCTCCTTCCTCTTTCCATCCTCCTCCATCTCTTTGAGCTGATTCTGCGTGACTGAGAGGGCATTGTGTCCCAGCATCAAACACATTGCATACAGTCATCCATGCAGAATACACACAGGGAGATGTTTGTAGAGAAGCCTCTCAGTTTGTTTATCCTTTTAGGTTAAAGCACGTAACACTTTGCCATGTTCCTAAACTGCCATTTCTGTTCTGTAGGAGTCTGGATGCAGAGCTAAAATGTGAAGCGGCTGGTACAAATGATTTCTTTAGTCTAGATTATGAATAATGTAGAAAATGAACCTAGGAAACACCGGACCCCTAATGTGTATGTGACCTCAGACTATCTTAGCCAGAGGTTATAATTATCTACATAATGATTACCAGGTGTTGATCTGAAAACTGCTCAAACAGCAGAAATGCTGGATTTGATGTTAATTAGCCTGTTTGTGAAATCATTAAAATTCACTTTGATTTAGAAGGCAGATCTGCGACTAAGAGTAATACCGCTTTCTACTCAGTGAGCTGGTCTATAAAATATCAGAAATATAGAAAAAAATGTATATATATATAAATAAATTGTAATTAACAGTATACGGTTTTTTTTTTGGTTTGTTTGTTTCAGTAATGTTAAGTTTACCAAAGAAAAGCAGCAAATTCTCACAAGAACATCTGAAAGAGGATTATTGTGTATTTACTTAAACAAATCAGCACTTTAATCACGATCAAAATGTTATCATTATATAGTTATGTGAAATGATCGACTGTTTGGCAACAGTTGACTTTTTTGTTATAAGTAATATTCATTTGCTTTATATTAATAGAAAGAAGTTTCTTTTTAATTCCGAGACATTTTAGTTATCTTCCTTTTCCAATTGTTTGAGTTTTTATTGAGAAGGCTTTTTATATTTGAGGAAACCTCTGTTTTTTATTAGTCTTTTTTATTATTCTTATGGGTTTCCTGCTTAATATTTAATAAACAAAGCTGGGAGAGTAAAAGCTTGGTGGGCGTTCTCTGCCTCCCAAAATAAAAATACAGCACAGACTTCAACATGTAACTCAACACAAATTGCAAACTTGAGTTGAATTATTGAATATTTACCCCCGTAAACTCTGAACAGCATGGGCAGGATTGTACCAGTCAGTGAGTGAACTTACTCCATCCATCCATCCATTTTCTAGACCCATTGAATCCATTTCTGGGTCACGGGGTCTGCTGGAGCCAAAGTGAACTTACTTTTGTTGGAAATCTGGATGACAATAACCATCTTGCATAAAGCTTGTTAGCAGTGGCGTTAAATTTTTTTGTGGAGCAGCAATACATCCTACATCTAGATTAGTTTTCTCTTGATCAAACTCATGTTTTTCTCCAGTTTTACTCTCTGTCAGTTTGTTTGGCTTCACTTCATCTGATGTTCGAGGCTATAACAGTTTTTTTGTCTAACTAGTTTTTAATTGTCTCCTTGGATCAATTGTCCACATATGAACTATGTCTAACAAAAAAGATGACTCATGGTAAAATGACAAATGTAACATTTCTTACATATTTTGTATTAATGCTTGCATGTTAATGTACGTTGAACACCTTTTTTCTTCTTAAAGAACTATGGCTGCTAACATGGGATCCATGCGTATCCTCATAAAAGGAGGGAAGGTGGTCAATGATGACTTCACCCAGGAGGCAGATGTCTACATCGAGAATGGCATCATTCAGCAGGTAGACCACGTTTACATGTACATGTTTGAACCGGCACGTTCGGGGTTGGTCATCACCGCATCTCGTCACAGTAGGTCAGCATTCACGAGAGTTCAGACTGTGTTTATTTCACTTTCTGTCACACAAGCAGACAGACCCACACAGCCCAGTACATCTCCAACTGTTGGTGTAACTCACATCCCACAACTCTACTTTGTGAATCCAGCAGCCGGCTCTGTGGTGATGATAGTGGACATGACAGAGAAATAAGATAACCATTACTTTGAAGAGGATACTTTTGACTCAGAAACTTAAAAGGTCAAGATGTGCTCCTACTAAACCATGAACACTCTCTTCCACTTTTGTTAGGAGCCGTTTCTTTCACTGCTACAGGGTTATTCATGTTGATATTAGAAGATGTTCATTTTCAACCTGTGACAAAAAGGAAAGAGTGATCTACAGACTAAACATGTTACTGTGTTTTTAAATTGTCTATAATAGAGAGAAAAGGTAAGACATCGCTCTAAACAGGTTTCAAATCAAATAAGAAAGATAATATTGTTACAAAGAAGTGGAGAGTAAGGACGGGCATGTTTAGTCTCTTTGTGTTAATTTTGCCTGAGATATTTTGTCAGTGGAGTCAAGTCAATAAGTAGTTTTGCAATAAACTACAAAACACAGTGTATTTTCCTGAAGACAAACAAAAACTCCTTACAAGTATATTCTCTGCAAATATGTTTGAAACTATCAGGCTGTCATTAAAAACTGAAAAAACCTGAATAAAATAAATTGCTAGTTATATTATCTATGTTTTATGACAAGAAATAAGATGAGCTCTTGTGCACAAATCAATTATGATGAAACATAAAATGATTCATTTTTGCTTAGTTTTTACAGATACATATCAAGTTATTTTAGTTAAAGTCATCTGTATTCATTTATCAGACTGACCGTAGGTGAATTGTGGATGGAGTGAAGGACAAAAATGTTGCAGTGCGTAGTATGGGAAACATTTCTCTTCCAACCTGATATTAGTAGTGAAGTAAAAGAGGGAGATATAAGCTCTGTCTTACGGTTGCACCAAAGGAAACACAATTCCCACCAAAGTAACTGGATTCATCCTCCGAGGACCATGAATATCTACAAAATAACTTGACAATCCAACAAGAACTTGAGATGTTTCAGGCTGGGATAAAGTTGTGGTCTGATGAAGCAGTTGCCTTAAAACTCACTGTAGCAACAATTCTGGCCACATTATTAAGTACTGTATCAGAAAAATATTTGTTTGTTGTGATAAGAATCTTGACCCAAATACTGGTGTGCACCTTTTGTGTGCTGTAGTCCATCTTAGTAAACTTGATTAATTTATTTTTTCTTGCTCTGTGTTGCAGGTTGGAAGGGAACTGATGATACCTGGTGGCGCTAAGGTGATAGATGCTTCTGGGAAGCTGGTGATACCAGGTGGAATCGACACCTGTGTTCATCTTCAGGAGACATTTATGAACGCCAGCATCCAGGATGACTTCTACAGTGGGACCAAGGTACACACATGCATACATGGTTTGGCTGCGAGTGGACTCATCTGGCATGCCTGAGATTAAACATATTTAGAGTCCGGAGACAGCTGTCGCTCTCAAACTTTCTCGCTCTGTGTTGTCTACAGTCACGTATTCAGGCCCGCTTTCAGCTCATTCCTTCATCCAGACGTATGGCCACAAATGTTCTCGCACTGGTCCTTTAGAGCAAACAGCTGTTAGCAGTTTGCGGTCCCTTTCAACAAACATACATTTATACTTGTTCACTTTTCATTTCTCTTGGTTTGTTAATTCATTTCCAGCTAATCCTCTGCATGTTTTCCTCCGAGAAAGAATGAATTAATAACTAGGACACTTTATATTCAGGAGAGGTATTTAGATTGCTGCTTTTTTTGTGGAAGATGTTTTTGTCCCCGTTGTGTTCACTTTGCCTAACATGTCTCTGGGGGCAGAGTTTTACAGTAAAATGTGACAGTCACTGTTTTTAGCACTGTAACGGAAGGGGGAGTGTGTTTATTTTCCATAAAACAAACAAACTAAAACTCTTTACGAGTACCTTGATTGCAAATATATTTGAAACTATGAAGCTGACAAACTAGAGCATTTAAATAGAATATAGTTTTAGTCATATTATGTGTGTATTATGTTGTTCGTCTATAAGTGTAATCAGCTGCAACATTTGATAAAAAACATTCAGCTCTGAAATCGATATTTAGTCCTTAAAAACCTTTCTGTTTGTCATTTTATGTTCCTCCCAGTTTTACATGTTTTTTGCTTCTGTCTGTTTCGTAAAATATTAAACCTCTGGCCCAGCAAAGGGTTACCGTTCAGCGATCTGAAGCGCTTCTAGCATCTTTTATCACTGACACATTGGGGGTACATACGCTGACGGACCTCGCAGCAAATTACATAGCAACAAAATGTTATTGCAGCTGGAGGGACTCTGGTGCACTGTAGCTTAGTGAAATGAAGCTTAAGTTTAATTCATGCCAATTGAAATGTGTTGGGAGGAATTAAAGGAAGATTGAATCATCTGTATGCCAGAACCCACCCCCCTACGTTGCCATGCCCTACTCAATGCCTTTTGCTACCATGGCAACTAACCCCCTCTCTTGGAGTGAAATTTCTGCCTGTCTGAGAGTATGTGCACACATAGCCATCGTGGCATTGTGTTGTCCCTATGCGGACTATGTTACCATGGCTACAGCAGTCTTGATGAACGCCAAAACTATTTCTCCATGCATCCCCACACACCCACTGCCACCCAGCCCCACCCCCACTGCTTTGTAACAGTCTGACCCCTCTTCTTGTTTCCCCACCAGCCTCTTCTCTCGCATCCCCACTGTTTCTCTGCTTCACACCCCCTCTGTAACACTGACCTGCAGTGGGCGGACAATTTATATAACTGTGTCTAATAGTGGGTTGTGTAGGAACAAGACTTGTGGATACATTTTTTTTTTCTTTATAGTGTTACAACATTCAAATATCTTATGCATGTCTACTTTAGACTGATCCAGGTTACTGGCAGATAAGTCAGTAGCCCAAAATTAAAAAATTGGATTTTTATGAGTAGAGGGTTACAAAAAAAAATAAAGAAAAAAACAGAAAACAGTAAAATGAGATCCATAAACTGCCAGGTCTAAATCAGCAAAACTGGACTTTTAACCTTGACATGGCCATTTGCATATGATTGTGTTTTGTTTTTAGATAAATACAAAAATATCTAAGATGGTCCAAGATAGTATAGTCGTGGCTGGGTTCACTGTATTCATAAATGAACCCTATAATTTGCTAAACCATTGTCAATACTATTAAATGCTAAAACCAGTCCTGTCAAGCTATTTAAACATTTAATCGTAGTTAATCAAATGCCTTTGAATAGTTTATCAAGACTGATAGCAAATAAATTGCAAATGTATTTTATTTTGTAATCTGGTGAAATTTTACCTAACTGAATGATTTTTTTATTTTCCCTAAAGCAAATATGCTCAATACATACATTTTTTAAAAACATATATCAATACATACATAGGTGTAATTTTCACTGAGGACAGGAGGGACATGTCCCCCCCTACTTTTTTAAATTGCAGTCGTGTCCCCCCTACTTTCAAGTTAGTTTATACATTTGTGACCGCAAGTCATAATTGCCAGTGAGAGTGACGATTATATCCACCTGAATTATTTTGTTGATTTTGAGTCTCTATAGTCCAAATGTATGTAGAAATCCAGGAAACTAATCGTTTTCCTCTTCGGATGACCCCAACTCTCCATTCTTTGTGTGCCATACTTATAAACCAAAGTTACACCCATGCATATATTTGAGGACTGGTTTGCTTAATATCAGTGCTGAGAAGTGTTTGCTTTTCAGAATAAACTAATAATGAAATGTCCTTAAAGCACCTAAATGTCATATGTCCTGTTCAGTGTGGCCCAGCCAAGACAGAGTTACTTGGTTTTTAGTCTGTCCCTGACTACATCTGGTCTAAACTGTACAAGCAGGACACCAGTTGGACTTTACTCAAGACGTGCAAATACAAAGAGATGTAGTTTATTAAAACATAACAGTTCTAAAAAAAACTGTTGGGAAATTATGTTAAGTATAGATAATTATAATAAAAATAGATGAACAGTTTTTGTTGATGAATATTGGTGTTGTTGTCTACTTGTCTGACATGTCTTAATGTCAGCTGAATATACTCTGTTGATAACTATAAACAGTTTAAAGAATAAAGAATGAGTTCATCTTCCTGACTTGCAGTTTGGTAATTACAATTAAATTTCCACCTAAAGCTGCATGGACGACATTTGCCTGGTACATCAGCAGCTCATGAGGGTGTGTTAACTGACAGTATGGCTGAGAGCTGTGTTTTAATTGGGTCAATGTATTTCTGTGATAAAAGTTCCTGTTGAAATTAATGAGTCTTACAGTTGTGAGGGAGTGTGAAAGTCAGGGGACGTTGCACTTCTGATATCTGACAGTGTGTGCTGTGCAGGAAAGAGATTTTATATTAAAAAATGCTGTCTTCAAGCTTCATCCTTTCTCATAACTTTGCATGTGAGGATGATCTCCTGTCACTGTTATCTACAATCAGTGAACCTCTGATCATTCACACCCTTCATCACATATGAACTGACAGACTGGCTGGGTCTTATCTGATTATTTTCATAAAGGACCAGTATAGGATCGACATATGTCCAGAGAATTGTCCATCCTAACAGACCCTGCAGAATTCATTTTAATACCTCTAGAGGCTGAAGAGATGGGGGAGAAGGAGGAGGAGGGGATGAAAGGAGGTGAGGTGTTTGGTTGTGACGACACATGAGTGAGGCTGATCAGAGAGCTGCAGTGGTAATCTGTCTGACAGTGATAGCCTCTCCCAGGGTCCAACACAGGCACCCTTTCATCTTTTCACACCATTCATGTCTCACTCCCACTCACTTGAGTTTTCACACCTCTTACATACCTTTCATACAGTGAAGTCATTGAATGTATGATAGGGATTTGTGAATAATTTCATTTTGTTGTTTTTAGTTAAGTTTTTCTGCTTTATTTTCTTTTGAAATGCTAGCATAAACACATGCACAAGAAAAGGTTGGGTTTTTTTTTTTGTTTTTTTTTTGTTATGCACCTCCAAATAAAGAAAACAGCCAGTGAGTGGATATATATAAGGCACAATTCATATAGATGGTGGAAAGGAAAGTCGAGGGAAGGAACGCTGTGATGCTTTGTGAAAGCAAACACTGGGAAAGGCTCATTGTGCCTTCTTGGGATCTTCATGAAAGCGCAGCAGGAGAGTTGAGGCAGAGATCACCAGGACATCCTTCGAGTGCCATCACTGTGTGAACTTGGCCAATATGCCAGTAAAAGAGTTCGGGATTAAAAGCTCATTTAAGCTTGACACAGAGGATGGATAATCAGACCAACTGACCCTTTCATCTGCCTCCTGTGTCGTTTAAGCACATAATTTGGTCCGTTTTCAGGGCCCTTGCAGATTCGTCACTTGACAAAGAAAATGATGAAGCAATACCACCAAATACTATGGGGGCAGTGTTGAGCAGTATAGCTAACGTAACCAGCAAAAGGAACAAACCACAGAAGAGGAAGAAGAAAAGGAGGAGGAAGAAGAAGACGTAGAAGAAGAAGATGAGTACAGCAACTGTAGACATGGTGGGAGCTTTTGAAGAGATGATGTGTAAGTGTGTCCACAGCTACATCCTTATCTACGACATCATGACACCTGGGCACAGGGAGAAGCAGCTATTGATCACTTGTGATTTGGGAATGAGTCCATAGATCATGAAAGACGAATGGAGGTGTTTCAGGACAAATTTGTACATGAACCTGACATCGAAACGCGGAAGTGAACTCTGAACTTAGCACTGCCCACTAGTGGATGAACTGACTTAACAAGCAAAGCAACATAAAAAACACATGGAAGTATAAACGTCTGTTTCATGTTCTGACATATGACAAGCGTTGAAACAGATGTGCCTATTTACGTCCATAAGGGAGCATAAATGGGCTTTAACTCTGCAACGTATGTTTAGGTTACAGTTCAGAAGGCTGCGATGTGATGATTATCTATGTGTCCCGACATATAGTTTTTTTTCTTCTATGGGATTCCATCCTTCCTTTCAAAGTAAAATAAGTGTAATGAAAAAAAGAGGAGTAACCCACTTTTATACAAAAATATAGTGATTGTAGTAGAATGCAGTTCTGTGACAGTCGATGTTCAGGAGTATCAGCTTTCTGCAATAATTCTGACTTTGATTTTTATCCAAGTTGCAGTGATACTGAAATATCTTCAAGCTGTATCTTCAAGTATCTTGGGTTCAGAAGTGTGCAGCATGGTGTGAACAACTAAACATCAACACAGATTGTTTGCAATAAAATCATTTTTAATTGTCTGCCTTTTTTGAATTAGGAGGAAGGTTTGACATGGCTTGATGGTTCTCTGGTTGGCGGTGACGATACTGGATGTTTTTCTTATGAAATAAGATTTTTGTTGTGTGTTTAATTAAAAAAATTAAATAAAGCTGTTATTTGAAGGTGGATTTCCCCCCAGCTCTAATGTTTTGTACGAATAATTACCTTTTGATGAGTCCTGTCCCCCGTAGTTACTTGTGCTAACTCGGTCATGCAATTGTGTGTAGTTTTTAAATGCTGACCACCTGTGTGAAAATCTTAGCCCAAGATGTTTAAGACAACTTTTATCAAGGATTAGTCAAATGGGAGAAATTCTTTCAAAATGTTTTTTAAAAAATCGATTCATAATTGGGGTAAAATTAAGGTTGTCACGGTCACCGATGATAGCATGCAGGATCCTCCCTGCTCATGAACCCCAAGGTTACCTTACTTTTAATTGGTTTAATTAGGAAAAGGCAAATCTTCAGATCTACTGCACTAAAGAGCTTCATATCTAGTGTAACACATCAAATAGCAGATCTGAAGTTATCTGAAGATAGGAGACTGATAACTACCTAGCACTAGAGCTCCATAGTCTGAGGTAAACACATGACGCTAGTGGTGATTAAGGTTAGCTTATTGCTTATTCCAGACAAAGGCTGTGATGCTACATAACAATTACAATTAAAACATTTTGTGGATGTTAGCAGTGTTAACAGGATTGTTGGGACATAATTTCTGGCATAAACTCCATAAAACAGATCAGCGTTGAGGATCTCCCAGTGTTGTTAAGCTCCAGTATTGGAGCTGAAATATACAGATGTCCAAGTTCAGGTCCATGTGGAACTGATACTCAACAGCTATTGGCTTATCTGTGTTTGAGGAGCGGGTCTTACCAATAGATCAGTTACTCTGGTTCCATTCTGTGACTTTTGCAGTGATAATTTGACTAGGTCAGACCTAGGAACACTTAAACGTGGCTTTAACACATCTCAAAGTGCAAACATTTAGCATTTGTGTTGGTCTAGCTGTTCAAATGAATGCAACTGATACTGTTACTGAGTAAGTAAGCAACACTGCTTCTCAAACCTTTCTCCGCCATGCTTTTCCTGACAATAATTTGGTGCAAGATCAAATTTGATCTCTTTTTCATTTTGTTTTATTTTTAGTATCTGAGAAAAATTGATCGGAGAAAACTGTGAGCAGCAAATGAAGCTTATTCTTCAACTGAAAAGATTTTCGTACCGACATGATGCTAAGAGAAACTGAAACCCCAGAAGGACTTTTTGTGGTTCCGTGTGATGCTGAAACTTCTGCTCTGATAAAATAGTGAAAATAGTATCCTCAGGTGAAGTAAGATGGAACATTCTCCTCAAGTTCGTCACAGCTGGACATCATAGCGTGATAAAACCATTGCTTTCTTGACTTTTGTTCAAGTTTAAACATGTTGAGAAATTATATTTCCATTTGCTTATATCCACTGCTGCTACGTTTTTTCTCAACCACTGCACTCCTGGCACAATAATACTAATTTTGTGGTGACTTGACATTTTATTGTGAGAAAAATGTGACTTTATAAGGTATGATGCTTCGTTTTGTTTACTGCCCAGTCTGTTGTAAATGGCAAATATGATGTGCTCTGGGTGACTTTCAGAGACATGTCTGAATAGCCCAGAGGAATATTACTTTAGTGACAAATGTCTGAGTGACTAAATGTCATCACTTTAACAGACTGGCAAAACCATTAATGCAGCATATGTCATGTCTATAAAGGCCTGTAGCTTTGAGGATTTACATTCAGCAGTTTTCTTCAACTTCAGATTTGCTCTTGGTATTTAGTTCTATAAGGGTTCAAGGATGTGTATTTTGTAAAATTGATTTAAAAATAAAGAAATTAAATATTTAAAAACATATCTGATGCTGTAGATATCAGTTGATACTATATTTTTGTTCTTCTCACAAGGCAGCGAATGGTGTGTCTCTGGCTGTGAATTGGCTGTGTTCTCACACACACACACAAACACACACATTTACATGTAGTGACAGTGATCAATGGCGCTACACTCTTCATGCATGCATATGCAGATACTGATACAGCTGACTCTGCAGATCATTCAGACTGGTTTCTGCTGTAATGGAAACCCAATAGTTCACTGTCAAATGAAGCTGTCACTTAAAAACAGATGGCTCCGCCCCCATCTGCTAATCTGAATCGATTCGCTGCCAACATACACACATTTGTATTTTGTCACATTTGATGCAGGTTAACATGCACGTTCACACTGCAGAAGAAAAGGTGATTTATTATGATTTTTTTAGTAACACTTGCATTTTTTATTAACATTATCATTTAATTCAGATGAATTACTCATTGAACTGAACAGTAAGTAAGTCTGTTATGTGGATGAACAATTTATATAACCAGAACGACGTTTCCAACTCTGTTCATTTCTGCTTCTAAATTTGACATTTTCTCAATGTTGTCATTGTTCCTCACTGTAATATTCCTGCTGGACTGTTGCAGAGGATATTGAATTGTTGACGGTGCAGTTGCAGATAGAGAGATGAGGAGGAGAAAGAAAAGGGTGGGGACATCTGACAAGCCTGGCTGAGCTGTAGCTGTCACTATGGTTACCCAAAAGCACATTAATCAGTCAGACAACTTAAATACACAGCTACCTTCACATTCTCATCTATCTAGTCTTTGATTCTTTTGCTTTTTCTCTTCTTCCTAGCCCTGCTTATCATCCAGAACAACCCTTTCCTTTAATATTTAGATTAATCTCTTATATCCTTCACCTACTCTTTTCCTTGTCCAGTTTTTTAGGCTCTGGGGACTCTTTACAAAAGAGTCATCAAGTTAAGTTGTTCTGGAGTTCCTTGAGAAGTGATAAATGACAATTATAATGCACAATTTGTCTATATTTTTTAAATAATTCTGATTTATAGTTTACATCGGTGTAAAATATTTAAATTGAAAACTGCATTAAGCTGTTAAGTTATGAGCTGTAAGTTTTGACCAGTCTGAAATGCCTTCGCATGTGATCAGTTTGTTCAGCCAGTAAATAAAAGAGCGTTTGATGGTGAGACATCAGCTCATGAGGAAAGTCCATTGTCACCAAACAAATACAGTCTGTGTCCATTACAGAGGAACTATTGTCCTGTTTTCTGATCAGTCTTCCTTTATGCTGCCCTGCATCCCCCCTTTTTTCCCCTTTCCGTCCTCTAACTCATCACTTGTCACCTAGGCTGCTCTGATGGGCGGTACCACCATGGTGATGGCACTGGCCCTGCCTGAACAACACTGCTCCCTGGTGGAGGCCTACGAGAAATGCCGAGCTCTGGCTGACGCCAAGGCGTGCTGTGACTACGCTCTGCATGTCGGGGTGACTTGGTGGGGACCAAAGGTAAGACCCAATAGGGTCAATATATGAATAGACAGCTTTGGAAAACTGTGGAAACAGTCATTGTTCAGGGTCTGAAGATTTTATTCTTGCAGAATAATCAGTAAAGAAGCTAAACCTTTTTCATAAATGGGTAATATGTGTACTGACCTAGATTAAACCTTACAAAAACTGGGTTAATAAACGTGCTCAGTGGGCATGTTAGGCAGATTCTGTGAGTCAATGTGTCCTATTCAGCCCTCAGCTTTAATGTCTGCGCTGTATCATCTGCTTGCTGTGTTCATGTGCCACATCTTATTACATAAAGTAAAATGCTTAAAGTGAAAATGCTCTTAACATTCTCTAAATACCATAATATAACTTATGTAAAGCTGCATCTAAGAGTTATTTTCAGTTTTGACAAATCTAGCAGATAATCACAGTAAATATAAAACTCATTAACGTTATGTGAAGCCTACTAGTCTAGTTTAGCTACGTTTTAAACTGCCTGCACCATGTTGTGACACCCCAGGTTAATGTTTACTAATGCTATGTCTTAAATTCAAAACTAATAAGTTTACATTTTAAAAAAGGTCAGAAAATCTATAAGTCTTTTTAGGTTAAATGTTGAATTGATTATCTAAACTGTGGAAGATTAATTGACTAATAAATAAATGTGTCTTTCATTTTATAGTAATTCAGTCAAGGTCTCTGTTAGTGATCATCAATCTTCAAGAAACTGGATTACCTCCTTGAATGTGTTACAGTTTGCTTGTCTGTTTCTTAGCAGGATTACTCACAAAGATTGCCTGTCAATTTTACCAGAGGTGGAGCATGGCCCAATTTAGAAGTGATTAACTTTAATGCTGATAGAGACCAGTGTCTGGATTTAGTATTTTTATTTAATGTTGGTAAACCTCTGCAGCATCTGACTGCTTTTGTTAATACAACTACCCTGTTAGGCATCTTCAGTACACAAGACACTTCATTAAATAACCATTTGAATGATACATTAGTTTAAAAAGATAGAAGTGAAAATATAACAAGGAGCATTTTATAAAAATGGCAAATATAATAAACACAGATGAACATATGCTCGCTTACACACACACACATTTCATATACATATAAAACTATACACAGCTTCTCTTTTATACATCCAAATGCACTTCCAGAGCTTGCTTTGCCAAAACAACTTAATGCTTTGTTCCAACATGTGACGTGTGACTTCTTACCTTTGGACAGGTACACAATGAGATGGAGACCCTGGTGAGGGAGCACGGTGTGAACTCCTTCCAGATGTTCATGGCCTACAAAGACATGATGATGCTGCGGGATTCGGAGCTCTATCAGACGTTGCAGACCTGCAAGGACATCGGAGCCATCGCACGTGTCCACGCTGAGAACGGAGAGCTGGTGGCTGAGGTACACAGCAGTTTACTTCATCCATTCATTTGATTCAAATAACATACACTCAACTTTGTTAAAATGCAGCAAATGCTCCTAAGAACCTCCCTCTGTGATATTATTTTATATCTATATGTTTTATTAGAAGTGGAGAATTGTTTTAGAAAACTTAACCTAAGATATGTTTGTATGTGTTTCAGGGTGCCAAAGAAGCTCTTGATTTGGGCATCAGTGGGCCAGAAGGAATAGAGATCAGCCGACCAGAAGAAGTAATCTTACAGCGGATCAGTCTGATCACTTAATTAATTGCCTTGTAGATATTATTCTGATAAAATAATGAATAGAAAAGGGATTATTGACACATACTTCAAGGGGAAAATGTCTGAAAACAGCATTACTTTGTATTTATCAGTAAAACATCATTAAATTGGATATGTTCAATATGTTGATGCCAAAATTACCAATATTCTTGATTAACTGGCATTAGGTGATGTGTGTGTATAATTTCCATAAGGATGATGCTGACCATCACCAACTTTGTCATTTTGTGATTTTTATTTTGTTGACTGCAGCTTGAGTCTGAAGCTACTCACAGGGCCATCACCATCGCCAACAGGGTGAAATAAAAATAAAAAACACAATTAAATGCTTAGTCTCTGTGTTTTTGTTGTTAATAATTAAATGACTGGTTTTATTTGTGAGCACAGGCCCGCTGCCCCATCTACCTTGTGAATGTGTCCAGTATGTCTGCTGGAGACATGATTGCTGCTGCCAAGATGCAAGGTGGGTAGCTTGTCCCATGAAAAATAAATCCAGTCAGAGTGATTATCATCACAGAGAAGAAGAATAACTGCCTTTGCATTACATTTCATCTGTACAGGTAAGGTGGTCCATGCTGAGACCACTGTGGCCCATGCCGTGCTCAATGGGATGCAGTATTACCACCAGGACTGGGCTCATGCTGCTGCCCACGTGATTGTCCCTCCTCTTCGCCTTGAGCCAAACACACCCAGCTACCTCATGGGCCTGCTGGGAAAGTATGTGTGCAGCACTCACATCAGTACCCTAAACTATTCCTTAATAACGCTCTTTAAAAGATCTACTTATATCAGACACTTGGTCAAAGCCTGATGTGCATTTAAGATTAAACTGAAGGAAACATGTATTTTTCTTTTTCTAGTGATACTCTGAGCGTTGTGGCATCAGAGCACCGTCCATTTAACACCAAGCAGAGAGCTCTGGGCAAAGAGGACTTCACTAAGATTCCTCATGGAGTTGCTGGAGTTCAGGACAGGATGAGTGTTATCTGGGAGAGGGGAGTGGTATGTGCACGCATTCACACAAAACTGCAAGTAACTCTGTTTGCATTGAGCATTAATTGTAGTGACAGGGAGAGGACCAACTATTTTGATCACTTCTGACTGTTCCAGATTCAAAAAAATTTAATGTACATTTTCTAAAACAAGCATCCACATCTTGTTTCATCACAGCATTAAAGTGTCACATTTTCTTTATTTCTCACATTTGCAGGTTACAGGGAAAATGGATGAGAACTGTTTTGTGGCTGTGACCAGCTCCAACGCCGCAAAGATCTACAATCTGTATCCACGTAAAGGCCGCATCATCCCCGGAGCTGATGCTGATATTGTGGTCTGGGACCCTGACGCAACAAGGTTACACACTTACGTTTAAATGTAAAGATTATTCAGACAAGGTCCAGTTCAAAAAGGTGCATTGTTTTGTTTTGTTTTTCTGTGTGCAGGACAATTTCAGTGAGCACTCAGGTGCAGGGTGGGGACTTCAACCTGTACGAGGGGATGCGTTGTCATGGTGTTCCTCTGGTCACCATCAGCCGAGGACGTTTGGTGTGTGAGAACGGTGTGTTCATGTGTGCTGAGGGGTCTGGAAAGTTCTACCCACAGCGCACTTTCCCCGACTACCTCTATAAGAAGATGGTCCAGCGAGAGAAGGTGAATTCACTGACCACAGTTTAAACTGGTTCTGGTAGGGCCGGTGGCCGTGCTCTGTCCTCTGCTGCGTCAGCTGGCAAACACACCCATCATGTGTCCAACTCCACTGCTCTGACAGTCTACATAAAGGATTTGATACTTGTGCTTTGTTTGCATGCTGACACTGTTTTTCTGCCGCTGCTGACTGTAAAAGCTTCAGCCGTCTCATCCTAATGGCTGTGTTTTGGTGTTTGTATGCTCCATAGACGATTCCTTCATACATGTCATTTTATTGTGAATTGTATTTATATTTTGCTCAAATCAAACTGTTAAAATACTGAGGATGTCCTCACAGAATGAAAATGTTTATTGTGAACTAGATCAATTAGACTGTAATAGGAAGTCTAGATATATTTTTAAACTTTTTCTGATGTGTAAATAAGAAAGATCTCAAGGACTTGCAAATAATTGGAACGTTAGGGTACTGCAGAAACCACTTGCTGTAGTTCTGAAAGAAAAAATGTTTTCTAATCCTATATTGAAGTAAAATAAATGACAACATAGGACCACTGGAAGGGTGTTCACAAAGTCTGAACCATTTTCTGAACCATTTTCGTGTAACTATGATCTTGTTTCTAATTGCAGCTTATGCTGCAGATGTTATCGGAGCTGTGATCGTGCAGTTAACTCAATGTCTCTAGCACCCACAAACGGCTGAAAGTTTGTGCTATAATTTTATAACGTTTTCCAATAATGATGAATCTGTGAAACATTGCGGCAGTCGAAACACAATATTTCATTTGTTTGAACATATAAAATTACAATGTATCCTGAATGATGATATTTTATCATGAAGATTATGATCAATAGTTTCTTAGACCTTCTGCGACAGACTAGTAGGCTTCTTTCATTTGAAGATTTGATGGCTTTGATTCAAAAATTGTTACAAATGTCAGTTGGTTTTATCAACTGCATTGATAAGTTTCATTTGTTACCTCTCTTCTCTTTTCTGCCTGTTTCAGACTCAGGCTTACAAAGGAGTTGTCAGGGATCCCTACTCCGGTGATGTGGCCAAAGTCGCAAACACAATGAAGAAGGAGCTTGGTCTGGGTCCCATCGATGGGGAGTCACCAAACAAACCCTGCAGTCGGGTGCACCAGGGAGTCCGAGACCTCCATGAGTCCTCCTTCAGTCTCTCAGGTATCCCGGTTTAAAAGTAATGACCTCCAGGATTTTGTTGTGTTGGAAGGCATTTGAATCAGTTTTACGTATTTTTCTCCCAGGATCTCAAGTTGACGACCACATCCCGAAGAGGTCCTCTGCTCGGATTCTGGCCCCCCCTGGTGGCCGCTCCAGTGGTATCTGGTAATCACTGGCGCTGTAGCTGCAACCGTCCAGCCTCTTTGTTTTGTATGTTTCTGAGCAACCAGGAAAACTGCACTGATTTTCAGCCACAGGATTAAAAGCCTAAAGGGGAAATAAATTAAAGCAGAAGTCTGTGATTGGTGATGACCTGAGTCTGATGATGAGTGGTTTGCCAAAGTGACTTTTACAAATCTAATTTGTGGTTTAATTGGAGTGATGTCTTCAGTTACATGATGACAGTGAAGGGCTATCTATAAATTAAATACAAAATCAAGATATTCATGCTAATATGAATAAAACCTGCTTATCATCATGTTGCTTACATCTTAAGAAAAACTAACTAACCTGTGAAAGATCAAAACCAGTCTAGTTTTTGATGGTTTTAACTAAGTGACGTCGACCGAATTATTTAAAAAATAGTAGAATTGCATTTAGTGACATATATTTCGAACCTCTCACGCACAAACGTTCACTGTAGTCGCCATAGCTTTAGACTCATATGAAGATGTGTGTGGATTCTGTTTGTGATTAAAACCACCCACTCTGCCCGGCTTCCTGCTGCACCGCGGGCTTCACTGACAGTGTTTCTGTTTTCAATGGACCAACTGTGCCGTGTGGTGATGAAATCCGACTGCTCCGAACACTGTGCAATCTTACAGCTACACTCCGTAAACAGTCAGACTTGATCCCGCTCATCCTTGTATTTTCACTGCCTTTGACTTCCACTAAGGAACACCTGGTCAGCTTCACCTGAAACATCACGGGATGGTAGAGTTGTAGAAATGTGCACCATCTGGTTTATTTTGTCGTCATTGTCGTGGGGTCTGTTGACTTTATCTTGCTGAGGATATGAAACGAAGACAGTTTAAGAGCATGTGCATCAATATGACTGTAGGGGTAAGAAAACGTGCACGGCAGGTATAAACTGAACATGTATTTAATCTCACGTATGAAGCCGTTCTCACTTCTCAAACAGGCTTTTTTGTAAAATTATAAAAAGAACATCAGTACACTGACAGACATCAGTTAAATAAAGTTTAAATAAGATAGACTTTTCATTTTAGAGCAGAGAAGCTTCTAGTCTGAATTTAATGACACACAAACATTGGATGATCTCATGATAAAGCTGCCTGACAGCGGCAGGACTCTTCCAGGTGGGAATAAGTGTCCCCGAAACTACATTTTTCTACAACTGGCAGCTCATTCTTATAAAAACTCGATTAATATGAAATGAACTGCCTGTACATACATTTGATAAATGAAGCCTTGGACTATAGATGGAGTAAACTGAAAGCATCCGTGAGAAATTAGAAGGTGGAGCTTCTTATTTGAAGGAAAGTGAAGCTGGATCGTCGTTACATCAGTGTGTCTCTGCTGAGCAGGAAGATTGAGCTGCACAGGTTCAAGAAAAACCGCTGATCTTCCCAGTGATGTCTCATTCCTGCCTACCGGTATCGTATTTATAAATGATCACATCTTTGTGTCCAGACACTCTATATACTGAGGATGTTTGTTTTTTGTTGAAAGAGTAAGTGTGCCAATGGGAGTCACTTTAGCTGCACCGTCATCAATGCATGAAAAGCACCATATGGAGATGAGAAGAAAAGAAAAGTCTCCCCCAAGGCCACAGGCTCATTAAAAACTGGTGCTGTATTTTTATTTTTATTTTAGGATTGTTTACAATATTGTTCTTTTATTGTTGGACAGTTTTGTTGTTTTATTGAAGGCAATGTGACTGCTCGGTGGTTGTGTGTGTGTTTGTAGATTGTTGTTGTGTCGGACAGTGAACCTGTTGAATCTGTAAGTGGCTGCTTGTTTCTTACCACGCCAATAACATCAAATAAATAAACACACAAAAAAATCTTCATCCTTGTTGTGTCATTTTTTTTTTCGACGTTTAGATGTGTGTTTTCACACATAAATAATGTGATTATGTTAAGAAATGCAGTTGTCGGAAATCCCCATAATAATGTGAAAAAAATGCACAATAAATGACAAATTTGTTGTTTCCAAGGGATATTTGTGAATAATTACACACCATGTCTCAATAACAATAGGAAAAATTAAGAAAATGTTTATTGTGTTACTTTTTTTTTTTTTAATAAACAGTGGCCCAGAAACAGTGGTAGTGTTTGTTTAATGTAGTTTACACTCAGTACTGGAGTTTTCCATTTGCAGGATGTGACTGATGACTTACGCGGAGTGTCTCTGGCACATCTTTAGCTATTTACACAAAACTAACCAGTTGAGAACCTGAATATCATAGCAAGTACTTCAGAGAAATTATTATTATTATCATCATTATTATTATTATTATTATGTTCTCTCAAACAGTGATGAAACCTCAGTCATATTTGCTTTTAAAAACATCCCTGGGTTGCCCTTTTTATACTCAGACTTGTCACTGACCCGAAGCCAATTAACCTAATTAGTTGGCTGATGTTTCGCCAGATGTTTTGTGGTTTTTGTTTTCTTCTTTTTTTGTTTTTTTCCCTTCAAGAGCTACAGCAGATGACCTGTTTTAATCTCATCATCTCTCATGGGGTAGATGGGGATGGATGGCTTGCTGTGGCGACCCCTGAAGGGATCGGCTGAAAGGAAAAGAAGAGGAAAAAGAAGAATCACACCCTCTCTTGTAAATCTTTGTCTGTCACACCAGACAACTCCAGCTCCTCTTTCACCACATCCTTCTTGACCTTCCCGTCTTCCTCCTGCCAGGCAGCTCCATCTCTGGCATCCTTTCATTGTGTTCCCTGTTCCAAACCCTGCCAATCCAGCATCTCCAAGGTGTCCAACCCTGGTTGGACACCTTGGACGTGCTTGATTGTAATCCTTTCCGTGCATGTAAAACCCCCAAAATATTTTTAACATCTTCAGTTCTTTTTCCTTTCTCTTGGTCAGGATTTTATTAGTTTAACTTATGTTTTTTATTTATGTCTTGGCTTGGTTTGACCTGTCATCTCAAACCATTTAAAAGTGCTTGTCTCATCACCCTTTTCCTTTATTTTCACTTCTCTTCTATCATTTCAGACACTTCTCCACCCACTCCACCCTACCTGTACTTCCTTCTTTACCTCTTTTTCTATACACAATCTTTGAACTCCAAGTACTTAAACTTCTGCACCTTCATCTCCTCTTCTCCTGACATCCTCTACAGCAGATTTTTTTCTCTTTTTTTAAATTCAGCGTAGGCATATATTAATATTTTACACATTGTATTTGTTTTGACATCAAGCATATGGATTGTATAAATTGCAGTTATAGCATTTAATTACATTTTTACTTAACTTGTGCAGTCAAACAAATGGGAATTCAACAGTGGCATTGCAAGGAATGATATGGAGTACTTGAGTATGATAAAGATAAATTAAAAGCGTGACAGTAGCATATTAAACCACTAGGGCTGTTGTTCTGTTATTCTCTTTCGAAAGATGAAGCTGCAAACAAAAAAAACACAATGAAAGGAAAATTCAGAGAATTTTACCTGCAATTCTATTTCTTTGTAGTTAGTTTTACATTGTTAATTTTAGTTTTGTTTTAGTTTTACAAAAAAAAAAGTTTTTATCTATATTTCACTTAACTTGGTTATTTTTTCCACTGTTCGTTTCAGTTTTAGTCTTAGTTTTCGTTAACTATAATAACTCTGCAAAGCATTCCAGTTTTAATAAATTTGCCAATAAAAGCCAAAATTCTGTGGAGAATTTTAAAATGGGTCTCTTTAGCCTTGATGGGAATCCTGTGACCTGAGCAGTTCTTTCAGCTCTCCATTTGTCCCGAGTTAAAGCTGATGTTTCAGTGAAAGACGACGGTCCCGTGTTGCGCCTGCGCAGTGTCGGCAGGCTTATGTGGGAGCAGCAGTCTCGCGCAGCTTCATTCGGGTTTATAGCATAGCAACGGAAAAAGCTCATCAACAGAAACGACGAGACGGCGGCGAGAGGGACGGCGTTTCACACAGTGAGCCGTTACAATTAAATGTTACCTTAAAAATATCAGCTGGAGGACAAGAGTTGAGTTATCTGAGCTCCTATTTGATCCGCGTATCGGGATAAACACGGCAACTGTCCCGTAAGAGACCAGCAGTCTTTCATTGGTAAACGTGCGTGTGTATTATCGAAAAGGCCTCCAGAGGGGGGTAAGGTTAGGCAAGAAAAGTCTTGTTTTCAGTCACAGTTGGATTCATTTAGAGTTCACGGAGAGGGCTGCGGTGACATTAAATTATCTGGAAATCCTCTAAATGATAAGGAAGCGTGTTAAAAGCCGGCAGAGCCTCAGGGGTTAGCGGTGGTTAGCCCGGAGCTAAGCGGTGCCTGTCGCGCCGTTTAACGGCTGAAACGTCAAAACTGTCAAAACATCCAGACGCGAAACCGGACCGGTACCAACAGTGCGGTCCAGCCCGGTTCACACGCTTCATAATAACACGCTTTAGACCCAGTTAAGCTCCATATAATTACATGTGCTGACACTAACAAAAACATAACAAAGCCCTGTTGTTGTCGGTGGATTTTCCTTTTTAATCAGATTTTTGAAAAACTGATTAGAAAAAATTGTCTATATTAGTTTTTTTTCTTACCACTGTAGAAAATTAAAGTTTTGGTTCTGTTTTGCTTTTTACACTTTTAGCAAAACAGGACTAACAAGTTTTTTTCTTGTTCTTGGTTAAAAATACTTTCAGTCGGTAATTTTCCGTTTGTTATAACTGTGAAATTATATTTTATTGTTGATTTGTTATGTGAATAGAACATTGTACTGCTTTATCAGCTTCTTATCCATCCTTAAGTGGCATTATTATGCATTTTGTGCTCCTTATTGTATTTTTATGACACCTGCAGTATTATGCCTTTTGTAAAAATCAATCACAATTTCCTGACACCTTTCAATAAAACGTCTGTGGCATCCTTTACTGAAAATACCACAGGAATACAGCTTAAACCCCCTTTTAAAACTGTTTTCACAGCTGAGTGCATGGTGGATAGTTTTATGGTATGGAGTGAGTATTTCATCTTTACCCCCTCTTCTGTGGGGTGTCTTTTAAAATTGGGGTTACGACCTATTTTGACATGGGTCAGAGGTTCAGTGAGTGTAGTATGATTTCAGTTTAAAGCTGAGTGGATATAAAGATTCAAATGTTGAATAATTGTTTTCTGATCTGGGTCTCTGATCCCACAGTGCCCTGCAAATCTAAAAAGCTCATTGAATGACATATTTTCTGTGACAGAATTGTGTTATGTTGAAGTTTTGATTAAGTAATCACTTTTAGCACCCAAATATCTGCTCCTGCTCTCTTTTTCTCTTTATTTGGAAAATGTGTTGGTCTTTTTGTTAGTTCATGCCAATAACAGATTGATATCTAACTAAATGACGGCTTGTTTTGGAGCTGCCACAGTAATGAATCGAAACTGCAGTTAATGAACATTATCTGTCGGATATAAATTTATCTCTCAAGAAGCTCTGTACTGAACAGTAGGAAACTACTTTTATTGTTTTTTTTGTTTGTGTGTATAAGTCATGACATTTATTCCTTATAAATTCACAAACATATAATGTGCAGTCTGTCACAGCCAGGCTCTGTTTATTTTATTTGGCAGCATTACAGCCTGTGAGTATAGATTTAAAAAAAAACAACAAACCCTCAAATCTTTTGGTTGCTGGTTGCATTTCATAAAGCTTGATAACCCATGAGATTTTGTGGTGCAATTAAACTTTTTAAGTTATAATTTAACTTTGAGCTTTTAAAGGATGGTACCCCACCCCCCAGATCCCCACATTAAGTTGATTGTTTCTTTTGATCATGATTTAATCTACTGGTTATTTTCTTTTTACATTAATGGCTCAGTGTTTTGGTCTTATCGCCGATTCCTAAAGGCAATTTTCAGTATAGAGTCCTAAAGGTACTAAAATACATCAAAGAAAAGCAGAAAATCTGAAGTTAGAAAGCTGGGCCCAATGAGTATTTAGCATTTTTAGATAGTAATTAGAGATGCGCTGATTTTGAGTTCCAATCAGGTTCTGTAAAAACCTTAGAAAAATATAAACATCTACACTGTCCAACCCTTAAAATTAGTAAAAAACAACAATGCTTTGTCCGAACCTGATAAATTAAGTAGGGCTATTGCAACAGTAACGTTGTAAAGGTTTCAATATGAAATACATTTTTTGATTGATGTCACCATTTCTATATCAGTTTATTAAGTCAGTATTGGCTCACAACTGGATCAGATTGGTTCCATCTATATTGGAAATTAATAAAATAATGAGTAGATCAGGTTTAGCACTGGACTTTGAATGTACAGAATGAATCACATTTAAAGACTATGGTACCAGAAACGATCTTGTGTATTTATGGGACCTGGTCATTTATCCATATTTATCAACTGCAGTAGATACGGTAGATGTATGTAAGTGAAAAGGAAGCAGGTGGAACAGTGAAGACGGAAGAAGATTCAGGAGTTTGACTGCTTTTAAAGCAATATGAAAAAGAAGTAAAGAGAGTTTAGGCGAGAATTAGAGTTTAGTGAAGTGAGTGGAGAAAGTGTCTGGAGTTATCTGTGAGTAGCTGAGAAAGTAAAGGGAAAGGTTTGCAGGACTTTAGTGAGACCAGCACTTCTCTACGGCGTTGAGTTGACAGCACTGACCAAGAGAC
>JAOWBL010000024.1:13499084-13512846 GCA_028564865.1 Zenarchopterus dispar | reverse complement strand
TGAACTGAACTGAACTGAACTGAACTGAACTGAACTGAATTGAATTGAAAGTGAAACGGGATATTCCCCTGTAAACCTCTGACGACAGCTCTGCAGCTGATTCAGCAGGGATCAGCTGAAGGAGCTAGAAACAACATAACTTTGACTGACTCAGAATAGACATGTTCCCATTGGCAAGCATAGCTGTGTGCTGTACAAAGGAAAGGAGACTTCAAAACTACTTTTCAGAAATCACTGGGTCAGGGTGCTGCAAGGTCCATTTATACTCCGCTTTGGTACGTTTCTACATCTGTCTGTTCTAAATGTTTCCATCACTATCCTTCCTACTTCTTGTATTGGTCCATTTCATCCGTAATATAAAGCATCAAGGCTCTGTACCAAAAGATGGACGAAATCAATGTAGGATACGGACAGAAGGCGTCATCTGTCTCTGTTTCAAACAGAGAGTATAAATAGACCTTAAAGTTTCATCAACACTTTGTAAAGACTATGCTACGCAAACAAAACAAAACAAAAAACTCTTGTCTTTTCTGCCTGTTTTCCGGTTTAACTTTGGCAGTTGTGGTACATAGTGTGATATTACATTACAGCTTTAGCCTATATCCAGCCCATATAGTATGATGATCTGATCATTTTAGATGATAAATTTATAGATTTTAATTGACATTAAGCTTCACGCCGAGACATATGAAATAACGGCCATATGAAATATTCAAATTTAATGTTAAAATAAAGATAATGGTTTAATAAAAAAAAGCAATGCCTTAACTCCACTTCTGGGATCAATGTCTGTAAGTTACGGTCAAACTCAGATTTTGCTTTAGAATTACTGCAGGTCCAGAGGTAAATTTAGTCCAGCATGAACAGGTCAAGGGTTGCTGAATTGGCAGGTCTGGTTATCTGGGGCGTGTCCCACTCTGTGATTGACATTCAGCGAACACGCCCCTGGCTCTGATTGGAGAAGAAGCTGGGACGCAGCATTAATTTAAAAACTGCATTGCCAGCTGCAGGCGGCGTCAGAAGAGGGCATTTGTTTCTTAAATGACCTAGTTTCTGTAATACTATCAGAAAATATTGGCAATTTCAGCAAGTATTACAAAAACGTAATTACTAACTGCAGCTTTAATTTAAGTTGGGAATACTCAGCGTTAGTTCAGGTACAGTTTGAAATATATTAAAACAAAACGCCTTATAATGTGTAAACGAAATTATGTTTAAATTAATTTTCTAAACCCAGAGGTACGAAAGTTAACGGTCCACTCGCATCACTGTGACGTCACGAACACAAGAGACGTGGCACGCAGACGTTTATGCGAGCGAAGCCGTTCGTCCTGTCTTGTGGTGTTTCACGCTGTATCAAGGAGCCAGGAAGTCACGGTATCCCAAACGAATAACAGCCCATCTGGACTCGAAACATGGCTTCAAATAATGGCTCAGGTGGGAAGTGGGAGGTAGTTAAGAAAGGGAAGAAAAACAACAACTCTGGAGGAGGAAAGACTGCGACTGACAAGAAATCTGGCAGCGGGGGAAGAAAAGCTCTGAGCGAATCCAACCAACAGCCTCCCAGACGTAAGTAAAAGCGGCCTGCTGCTACCTGCTGCCCACTAAACTGTTTTAGTTTAAGCATTAAAATGGTTAGAGGGTATTTATGTGTCAGTCAGCGTATTTTATACTAATTTTGCCCTGTCCTCACCGACAGTACTGTGAACGGAAGTGCATCTTAACTGTCAGTTAGCCGTTACAGCTAACCCGCTGTCGTAGCACTTCTCACCACCCGTTTTTTTTTCTTTAATAATGTTCTTTTATGTAGTTTGCGGTTTTACTAGTTGCATATTTTCCTAAGGACCATACTTGGCACATTAACTTGCCACAAATTGTTGTGTGGCGACTCGTGTTTGTGCTTACCTGTCAGACACTGGATGGAGCTAACAATTAGCACATTAGTAGCTTTTCTAGCTGCGTGTCAACAAAGTCGACGTCATGAGAATAGCTTATTTCTGCTTTTTGACTTTTATCTTTTTTTACTTTGAACCGCATCGAAACGGTAGTTTAGATACTTTTTATTTAAATAACACAACTTTAGAGAGCGGATAGTTGTTTCTATTTAGCCCACAGTGATATATCTCAGTTTTTTAATGTATATTTCAATTCTTCATGTGACTATCAACGGTAGGATGATTTTTACAAAAAAATATATCTTAAAATAGAACATTTCAGAGCAATAAATGACTTTAGAGGCCAACAAAATTCCCCCTTGTTTAAATATTTCCCTAAAGCAACAGTGTCGAGCTTTTCTGGGAAATATGTATTTATGGCAGCTTTTAGAGACCAGTGTGTTCAACTTCGACTGCTACAGAGACTGTTGCAAGGTTGATAAGCAGATTAATACTTTGCAGGTTTAGTGACTTAAATACAAGAATGAAATATTGTCCTTACTTTTTACACAAATAAGAATGGGTAGACGTCTATAATTTTAAGCTTTGCATTACAGAAGCATTGTACATGTGGAGAAATGTATCATAATGTTAAAATTTTAAGTGTTTAAAAACTCATAGTTTGGTCTCTACTGTTTTAGAAAGAGTGAGGAAAGGTTAAAATACACAGTTTCCCCACAATTAAATAAATAAATGCTCACACTGCAGATTCACTGATGGGCAACATTTAGCCAAATTACCATGAAAGCAAGTGGCCAGTTATGTAGTGACCCAGCACCTCAGGGCTGGTCACTGCAGTCATCTTTGACCATATCATTAAACATATCAGCTGACATAAAAATGCTCCGCTGCAGTCTGTTGATTGAATTGGAAATCTTTTTTGTTGAAAATCTCCTTTTGGTATTTTATTATGTTAACATAATGAATTTAGTCATAAACCAAGCAGAATGTAATCGCTGACTTATGACCCATGTTGTTGTTGTTGTTGTTTAAATCTTTGTCTTCACCTACTTGATTTCCTTTCACTAATCCAAGTAGCAGTTAAACTCAAATTCTGCACCCTTTTTAAAGACAGCTGTTAATTAAATATTTATTTCACTCTTCCGCTGAGATTTGTTTAAACAACACTTTTATCACATGATCATGAGGTCCAAAGTCCATTTGTCTGACATCAGTGACCATTGCTGTGTAAGTGGGGAGGCAGAGCAAAGGTTTTATCTATACAAAATAAATAAATACAATTTACTTCTTGGTAAATAACTAAAAAAAATGTAAAATGTTTCCAATGCTGTTAACCAACTGACCTGTTTTTCATTACAGGGCTGTTGGCACCAAGAATTACTATAACGTATAAATATTTTTCCAATTACAGAGCTGGCAGGCTCCAAACCAAATCTTTCTTGATGGCAGGCTGTACTGATGGGCCCATGTTTTTTTTTTTTTGTTTTTTTTTCTCAACAAAAGTACAGTCAACAAAAAAGCATTAGATTTACATCTTCTCCATAGTGATGAAAGATGGCGCTTGAAAGATTGGTGCTTCACAATAGTCTTATACAATAAGATACCATTTATTAAATGTTGAATTAATGTTATATTAGGCTGAAAGTTACATTTTAAAAGGAGCATCAGATTACCTATTAATATATGGCACAATCAGGATCTCTGAGGTTTGTCCCATACTGATGTCCTCTGACATTTGTGAGGATCATCAGGACATTATCACTCAGGAGAATAGATGTTTTGTCATGATCACAAGACTTTTATTACTGTTACAAAAGGGAAAGAGTTGGAGATGTTACCTAGCAGATTCTAGACTTTATTCTTCACCTCACTTTCTCATTATTAAAACACTGACGTGCCATTGTTGCCATTGCTGTTTATACACTTCAAGAAGTTGGATTTGTGTGTTTATGTGATAAACCCATTGTCTCACATCACATGTCTGAAAACATTGTAAGATATCATTTCAAGAAAGATAATTAACAAGCCATGCAGGAAATTTAATTTGAGAAGAAAACAAATCGCCGTCATACTTGATAGATGTAATTGACTTGTATTCTATAAATGTGAGCTGTAAGTAAATATGTTAAAACAAAGTTTTTTCCATTTAGTTTATTTTTGCTTTGTCTCTTCTCCAAATAAATTGTGATGTAGAACCTGCCATAATGTTGATATTATCCGCACTGTAAATGCTATAAAATGTTTATGAATGCATGCTTTAGAGGCCACATTGGGCACTGTGGATCAGTACAATTAACTCTGCTTAACAAAACCACTTCTCAAATTCTGTGACAGTAAGAAGTGAAATGCAAGGCTTTTCACCAATATCTGGACCATACCTACAGAGATTTTTAAATGTAATAGGTTGTACCATCTAACATGTCAATAATTCTCTGTATTTTTGTAACACCTGTTCTCCTTTGCCTGCATATATAACAGTCTTGTCTGGAAAGATGCTTTTTTTCTTCTTTTTTTTTCGCTTTTTGTTTAACTTGTGCAAATTTTTTTTGACCAACAGGAACTTGGTACATCACCTTCAATTTGACAGGAGAATAACGGTCCTCTGTGGATGTCTTTGTGTTGAATCTTATTGTTAACATGCTTGAAAAAGTAATAATGTTGGAGTAAAGGAAAGAGGTCAGCCTTTTTATTCTCTGTGGCATTTAAATAACTAAAAGAATTTCAGCAGATAGTTGTCTAAATATTTAAAAGTGAACCTCAAATCTTTCCATCGTCAAGACACCAGATTAAAAGAAGCCTGAAATTTTAAGGGAAAAATATTTGATAGTAAACACAGACTTCGAACATTCATATAGGTAACTGTATTAAAGCGTTGTACAGTAAAGGTGCTGCATAGTTGAAAGCAAAGTTACACTCCTGTTCTCTCTCTCTCTCTTTTTTTTTTTTTCTTCTTCTTTTGCAATACTTGTTCATTTGCAGCTTCAGGGTATTTTTGCTCTGGATTTTTTTTTTTTTTTTTTAACAAATGGGATGCTTACTCAGCTGTTTGGCATCACATTTCCATTTTAGTTCTTGTGAGATGTTCACAGATGACAGCTTGAGTTTTAGTTGGGACAAGTTTAGAAAGTATTCACTGTAAGTTTTGTCTTCATTTTTGCAGTCCATTTTATATAGAAGGGGGATAGTTAAACTGATACATAGATGGTAAATCACGGCTGATTCATTTGATTAGGAACCGTGTGTTTTGCAGACACATAAAGACCGTATATAAATTTAGATTTCTCACTGAGATGTACAGCTGAACGATGAGTGAACAACTGCCAAGTGTCAACAGCCGCTCACATTTTTGGAAAGGTCTGACTGGACTCTTGTGTGACATTGTAGATGTCTTGGAGCATGAGTTGAGGCTGTATTTGGCTTTAATGTTTCAACTTTAATGAGATTCATATGCAGATGTTCGGTGTCTTGTTTCTCATTCAGTGAAGTGATTGTGCAGTATGTCCTTAATGTCTACCCACACCAGGTCTTAACCCTTTCTTGACAGCATTGTATATATTAAAAAAGAAAGATGGCCAAAAGAAAGATAAGCCAGCAGCTACTCCCATTCACTGTGTCCTGCAGACCAGTGGCAGCTCAGGACCACAGTAGCGTGTAGTTACAAAAACTAGTCGGGATCGTGGAATCACATATCAGCTAAATAAGACATTGAACAGCTGGTATTGCGACTTTTCAAAATTAAACTATTTCTGTAGGCCATAATAAATTTTACATTTGTTTTAACGCTAATGCAGTGGTGTAAGCTTGGATGCAATATATTTACAAGCGAGTTTCAACAAGCAACACAGATATATCTTGAATGCTGCTGGTGCTTGCAGAATATTCCTTTGGCTAATAAAAGCCTATTACACAAGCAATGATGGGAGGGTTGAAGTGATAAGTAATGTGTTGAATGTGAGGGCAGAGAGCGGTTTCAAAAGGCAAAAACTGTGGTCTCATCCTGTGACTTGATTTGCAGGGCAGGGTGAGAGTTGGAAAAAAACTGTTGCTGATAATTAAAGAGAGTCAGAAAGAGTACATTTAACCAGAGCTATCTAACTTCTGCTGCCTTGTTTTTCCTCTCCAGTCCTCATTAACATGTCAGGGACTCTTTATGACGGCTTTGAGAAGATGGGGAAGAAACAGAACAAGGAGCAGGTTCCACCACCAGCCGAGCCTCAAAACAAGAAGCCTTCATCAAGTAAACCATCCAAGAAATCGTTCTCCAGCAATACAGTCACACCTGCAAGTCACAAGACTCTGGAAGAAGCCTTCAAAGCTGTGAGTAAACTGGCCTTCACTGCTCTCTTTTAAGTTGTGCCAAAGTTCATATCTGGCTCAAGCCGGGCTGAAATATTTTGCATCTTGCAATTTAATGAGAAGAAAACTTTCTTATTACTGTGAAGATTTGTGTTTTTTGCCCTGTATCAACTCAAGTTTGATCAAAAGATTTTTATATCAAAAATGACTTTGATCACCATCATTTGTATCGGTCTTTTTTTTTTTTTTTTTTTTTTTTAAATGAAAAGAAGGAATGCTACTAAAATTCACAGCCAAAAATATCTGAACATCCACACACAAAAGAAACATTGTAAAGTACCCGCATCAAAATATCACATGCTGACCAAATTGAATTTCTGGAATAGTGAATGTTTTGTTTCTGAGAATACAATGCTGATTTCTTTTCTGTCTGGTTCTATCTTTAGTTGGATATTGGTGACTTGAAACAGCAGTTGGCTCGCAGTCAGACCCTTTTCCCAGAAAACCCTTCAGTTTGGGTCAAAGACCTGGCAGGATACCTCAACTACTATCTGACCGCACCTGAGAATGAGCCAACACTCAGCAGTTTTGCTCACGGTCCGTCAAACTCAGCTTTCATTTTAGGTTAATAATGTTTAACATAAAATGCTTGATCATGTCATCATTTAACTTATATCTATCTGTTCTGTTTTTCTTTTGTGTGTGCCAGACTACCCATACTGCCTTACAGGAAAAGAGCTGAGGGGTGTAATCAAAAACCTCACTGGACGTTGCAGCAGTGTTCTGCCAGATTTCTTCGACCACTGTGTTTCCACTATGCTCAGGGAGCTGGACAGACAGTCAGGTACACCCTTGGAGATGTCCTGGTGGCTTCAGCACTCTTTTGTTCACTATCATAATACTCTCATTTCCAGTATTATATTAAGGATTAGATTTGTTTTTAGTTTCGGTTTAGGAGGTGAGAGTGGGGGGAAAAAAAAAAAAAAATTGGAAAAATATCCAGAGTCTTTTTTTCTTTCTTTTTTTCCAGGTGAACCTCTTCATGGCTACAGAGTTTGCATTCAGGCTATCCTACAGGACAAACCCAAAATAGCCACTCAAAACCTGCCAGAGGTGAGTTTGTGTGGTAACGGTTTACTGCTACACTGCCCCTTTTTGCTCCACATGTAACTAACATTAAAATGTCTTGCTGTGAAGTTGTTTTTGCCAAAAAGTGTCTACATTTACTTTTTCAGCTCCAGTTTAAATGTCAAATGTAGAAGTAGATTAGTCTATTGCAATAATCTTGCAGTAAGATGTTGTAATCTACCCTCTTTCCTTCTCCTTCAGTATTTGGAGCTATTGCGGTCAGTTCAAAATCGTCCTGTGAAATGTTTGACCATCATGTGGGCTTTGGGTCAAGCTGGCTTTTATGACCTCAGCCAGGGACTAAGAGGTAAGAGTTTAACTTGCTATCAGAAAATAATTTGCATATCCTTTTGCATTTATACAAAGCCATGCAGTCGTTCAGATATGTTGATGTCAGTATTAGTGTTAGTCTGTCTGTGTTAGTTTAGCCTTTCTCCCATTTACCCAGCAATACGTGCCGAGAGAAATTCTGGGTTAGGAATCACTGGAGCAATAGTTCACATTAAAGCAGAAACGCATCCTCTGGCCAACTGTTGTTTCAGGTCATACTCTGATATTTGATGAGACTTAAAGTTAGAGACTAAGGTTTTTGAGAGTATTTATTTTCCCCGAGGGGGAATGACACAAGCAAAATCATATCGACAAAAGCTGTTGGTGGATATTTGTGATATGTTAATATATCAGGGAATGTTTGCTCTGTGAAGTTCAAACAATACATTTTTTGTTTGAACACTATCAGGAAAACATCTAGTTTGTGAGAATCAAGTTGAAAGTTTAAGAGTTTACTGTGCAGCTGCAGCACATAAATAACAGCGTTATTTACAGTGTTTTCTTTTACTCTAAATAAACTACAGTTACCCAACTTCTGAAAATGCCTAATGATGTTCCGCCAGAGGTCCTCTGTTTGTAAAATGCTAAACAAATAAATACTTGCCAGTACTAATATCCTTATTTTCAGCAGTATTGGTGAGCATTTCCAAGACTGATATTGGTATCAGAACAACTCTATTCCATCAAAACCATCACCCTGAGCAGGAAAATTCTCACCACTGAAGACGAAGCTCATCCTGTTCCTGAGCTGAAGCTTGAGCTTGGAAAAGGAGATTTATGAATTTTGTGTAGAAATTGTGTCAAATGATGTTTGCTGTCCTTCTTTTTCTGGGTCCACACAGAGCCCGAGGCTTTGTGTGTTGCTATGGTGTTTTTGGTGCTTTGGTGTTTTTCAAAATGAAAGCTCAACAAAACCAGGCTAACTTTGTAGTATACCCCACTGAAACTCAATCCCTTTTTATTGCAGCTTTAGATTTAATTGGGGTTGGAAAGGTGAATCATTTGATTCTAGAGATCCACTGTTTGATTGGCTCTTAGGAGCTTAAAATAGTGAGAAGCACTGCTGTTTACTTTTCCTTCCAGAAAACATCAGAAGTCTTAGAGTAAAGAATAGCAAAGAAAATAACTTGTGCAACCCATGAAGTACATATAATCTGTCCAAATACAACCACTATAATTTTTGGGGAGAAAACAAAACTTAATCCAAACTTAAAACGGCATCACCCTGTTGAAAATGCTGATTGAAAAATTTAGTGCATTGGATGTTAGCAGGTCAGACCAAGAATTGATCCAACTGGATCAAGAATCAAGAATTATTATCAGCAAAGATGGCTCCACGGAGGAGCGTTTATGAATAAAAGTTCCCAGAAAAAAAGTGAATATTCTTTTTCTTCTTTATCATTATGATTATTATTATTGATTAATTTGTATTTCTTTGTTTTGCAGTGTGGCTGGGGATCATGCTTCCTGTGCTTGGAATAAAGTCCTTGTCTTCATATGCCATTGCCTATCTAGAGAGACTTCTCTTGTGAGTCTGCTGGAAAAATATGTGCATTATTTTTATGTTTTTTTTACAGTTATTATAGGTAACTTTATTATAGGTGTACTGACCCCATTTTAGACTACCAAATCTTGGCTCCTTTTCTGTTAATCCTTTATGACCTACCATAGAACAAGTTCACCTAAGCATATTTTTACATTTTTGCATGCTAGTTGGTTAAAATTCTACAGGCATTTTGAAAATCGATATGCGAATGGGAGTGCCGGCGCTCCAGCAGGTCATAAAGGGTGAAATTATTTACATTAATTTGAACATGTTAAGATAACTGAAATTCTTAATGCTTCTAACATTAACTTAAAGGTGACAGTAGATTCTTGAAATTTATGATTTTTTTTTTTTTCTTTTGCAGACTTCATGCAAACCTGACTAAGGGATTTGGTATCATGGGACCCAAAGAGTTCTTTCCTTTGCTTGATTTTGCCTTCATGCCTAAAAATTCCTTGTCACCAAGGTAAATTTAAATTGTTTGTTTTAACTATTTTAATTGTTTGCCGAATGATCCCACTGACTCATGAACAGTACAACTACATAGTGTAGGAAATATTTGATATAACCTGTTGTTTTCCTTTGCTAAGGATCTTATAAATCAGATTACAATACACTGAATTGAATTTGAAACAATTCTAATATAATTAGGTTGTAAGAAAATTGATTTAATTGGACTGAAATTGGTTTGAGTTGGACTGCAATTAATTTGGGTAGAGTTGAATTTATTAGCTTTGTAGAATACCGTGATGTGTTTTTGTTGTGGATTGGATTTGTACAAGATTGAAAAGGGAAGCGGACAGTTTAGATGATTAAATTATACCTGCTATAACACCAACAAGTTGTGACTTGGAGAGAAAGCTGTATGTGCAGTGAGGGGGAGTTACGATGATTGTTTTATTTCCGATTTATGCATCTTCCACTTCTAAGGTCACTTTTTTCTTTTTTTTTTTTTTTTTGAAGACAAACATTGAAAAGAGAATTGTCCTTCATAAATGACAGTTAATAAATATATAACTCTTAGTTTTGTTTTTTTCTTTTAAACCTTTTAGCAGCACAGAGATGCTTTGTGAGATTTTACAGATATTTTTTGAATATGATCTCAGTAAAGAGTAAAACATTTACATTTGTCTGCATGCAGTTTGCAGGAGCAGCTGAGACGTTTGTACCCTCGACTGAAAGTCCTCGCGTTTGGAGCCAAACCTGAGAACACGTTACACACATACCTGCCGTCTTTCCTGTCCAGAGCCACGCCGCACTGTCCAGATGACATGAAGAGAGAGGTGAGACCAACATATGCTCCTCCAGACTTGAGACCTGCGTGTTTTTTTTAAAGTCTAATAAAACAACTGAAATATGGATAAGAGACCTGCTATAGTTTTATCTCATCGTCAAGATAAAAATATCGGCTGACTATGTTTTGTCAGGAGGAAAGTGAATGGTGTTGCTCTAATATTTGATTCAATCCAGTAAAATGGGTGGTTTGTCCTGTGCTGTTTGCAGCTGCTCAACAGCATGACGGAGTGTTTGTGTGTGGATGTACAGAGTCTAGGAGTGTGGCGGCAGCTCTACATGAAACACTTACCCCAGTCCAGGTGAAATACTGGTTTTATTTTCCTTCTAAACTGACAAGTTGACGTAGTTTTATATGAATGATATGAATAGTCAGTCTTCTCTTTTCTTTCTTCAGTCTGCTACTGAACCACTTACTGAAGTCTTGGAATGTTTTGCCACCAAAGGTATGACTTTGGTTCATATTCTGATGGCTCATAAATCAAACTGACCTCCCATATTTACACTTTTGCTGACACATCAAGCAACTTCTTAATTATAGAGGTTTTCCTTTCATTTATGTCCATTGTGATTGATCTAAAAAGTTTCTTCAACTGTAATTCATAGCTGCGGAAGAACCTTGAAGAAACGATCCAGTCATTCAGAGTGACCAATGAAGAGATGAAAGACACATTTGAATCTCAAGACCTCCAGAATTGCAATAATTTATGCCAGGTAAGATCAGTCCTCAAGCATGTTAAAAAGCAGTTATTTGTTTATCAGACATTTGAACAGTTTTTTTAAGGGGCTTATGTTTGATTTTAGACAAATGTAATGGAAAATTATTTCCATTCTAATGATGTTTGTTAGTTCGTAAAAAAATGAAATGGCAAATGTGTCCCAATAATGCTCTTTTACTTGGATGTCCAGAATCTTCAGGTAAAGATGCGTGGTCATGGGTTCCCTTGGTCCAAACTGCTCATGGTTCTGCTGGTGTTTGCTGCTGGATTTGTCGCCCATGACATCAGATCTCACGGCTCAGTTGCAGGTCAGACTGACTCCATATTTCTCAGCATTATCAGTTGTCCACACGGGAACTTCTGCTCTTCACGTGATGTTTGTTGTGTTTCAGATTCCACCACAGCCAGGTATCTGCACACCTCAGGAGTCACAGCTGTGTCTCAGCAAGCCTGGAGCAAAATAACCGTCTACTCAAAACAGGGCTTCAGGTAGGACCTCACCTGTTTGGTTTTACTTATGATACCTGTAATGTATAGCTGATGAATTCAGTGGCCACGCAATATGTAAACCAGAACAATACTAAACAACACGAAAAACTTTTGTGAAAACTGGGGCTTTAAATGTCAACAAAAAGTGAACACACTGAACTTTCTATAATCCACAATGATCACATAATAATAGTGGCTAATTTGATGTCTTACAGATACAGATTTGTCTTTTTTTGGCATAATTTGATGAATAGCTGCTTGTTAAAGGTAAATTATCTGAGTTTATTTAGACATGAAGTGCTACATAAGATCAGAAATGCGATGCAGTGCCTTCATAGTTTTATATTCACAGTCTACTTTTTTTTTTCATTGAAGTTTAACTATTCTGTGTTTGTTTTTTCTATAGCTGGCTGGAAAAAAACACTCCTTATTATTACTCTGAGTTTGTGCGGGTTTCGGGGCCATTAATGGAACAAGGTTCAGAAAAGGCAAAAGCAGTCATCGTCGTGATCTCTGAAAACACCACAAAGTTTATTTTGTGGGTCAAAGAAACTACACCGCTGGTCATTGAATGGGTAAGACACTCATGATGTTTAATCACCTCTACTGAAGCTTTGATTTTATTTTTTTTTCTTTTCATTTAAGTCCATATTGGAGAAACAGTTGTACATTTAAATACTTACAAACATTTTAGGAAATGTAAGCATATTTTTGTCCTTCAAATAAACGTGCATTTTGTGAGAACTGTATTGGAAACAGTATCCTGATGCTTTATTTTTCCCTTCACGTCTTTGACCAGGTGAACACCAACACTCCAGACAGTGTGTTTCAAGTTTTGGCGTACTTAAAGGAGCTCCTCATCTTCATCCATCAGAACTACATCTTGCCAGCGCTGGCATATGTATCTGATCTGCTGCAACGAGCATGGACCAACCTCCAGGAATCCTGCAAGTCAGTACTTACACTAGTATTTAAATACTCCTGTTTTTTAAAGGTGTAAAAAGATCGGGACAATAAATACAGAAACACCCACATTAAGAGTTTTGTATTAAGATGTTAAACCTTTTTCACAATTATTCATGCCATTCACACCACTTCGGCAAATTTGGCTTGAAAATGTTGCGACCTTCTGCCGACCCCAGTTCAGTTTGTAGATGGAAGTGGGGGGGGGGGACTACACACTTTTAGCACACAGGGGATTTTTTTTCACTTCTGTGCATCCTTTATTTGTTCACAGATACATTGATGATGAACTGGAGTTTACAAAGCTTTGTTGTCTTCTGGACCTTGTGTACACCAACACTCTGTATTTTGAGTGATTGACACAAGATTCCACTCATCCAGTTCTTTCTATAATGGAAGTATATCAAGAAATTTATTCATCTGTGTATACAGCCAGAGTTTGTATTTAACAATACAGCAACATGCACAGGAGGAGACGTGGTGTAAGAGCATTTTACAACAACAGTTATTTCAGGTTGAGTTTTTAAGCATGTCAGATGCACCTTTGCAGTGATCTTATATGGACAATATCTACATAGATTTTGAAAAACTTGGTTTCTTTCAAGAATGTCCAGGAGATCCCTGGAGCTGCCTCACAGGACAGACATGCAGATCAATGCAAAGCCACAAAACAAATGATGTGATCCTGACGGGCACATTTTGAAGCTGCACCAAACAAAAGAAACACAAACCCTAAGAGTGTTTGTTTCTTAGTCTTCTGCATGGTTTTGTTTAAATAGGCAGTGAATCGTTTTTTCCTTGATCCACATAGTAAAAAAACTCTTCTGTTTCTTGCAGTGGGGAGGTGTCGGTGTCATGTCTGCAGGGCCACGCTTTGTCCTTCACAAACTCAACATGGCAGCTGCTCCAGCATACGACCTCAGCCATCAAGACATGGGCTCAGGAGCTGTTGACACGAGCAGGATAACACAACTGATCCTGACTGATTTACACACACAATACACACACTCTGTGTGTGCAGTGATATGCTGTACATACACACACTGGCCCAGTGTGAAGCTCTGAAGCCATGATTGGACACTTTGGACTTGGACACAAACAAA
>JAOWBL010000024.1:13474785-13493155 GCA_028564865.1 Zenarchopterus dispar | reverse complement strand
TATCAAAGATGAATAGTACGATGTCCTAGCTTTATGGAGGGCTTTTTTATAGATTAACAGACTATTTCTCCAGGCCAGATGAAGGTGTCCTAAGTTAGTGGAACGCCATTTCCTCTCCAGTTTACGTGTTAAATTCTATTCTATTCTATTCTATTCTATTTTCAAAAGGAAACTCACATTTACTGTACACAAATTCAATCCTATCCTCTTTTTTTACCTGCATTTTTTATACCCATTGTTTGGTTAGGTTTAGGAGTAAAAACAACTAATATGTTAGGGTTAGAAACATCTCATGATTTACATTAAAAACTGTCACATTTGCTGTACATAATAATTCCTTATTTTGAATTCACTTTTGACTTCATTTGTTTGGTCAAGTTTAGGTTGGGGTGGAGAGGGTTAGGTAGGTCAGGTTAGGTTTAGGAATAAAAACTGTCACAGAAACAACACACTGTCACATATACCTCACAAAAATCTGATCCAGTATTTAAAGATAACTGCCTCTCTCCTTTATTCATGAAAAAATATTTAATTTCTCAGTTTTTGTGTCAGCTTTAACTTTCTGTCAAACGCTTGAATTAACTTCTATGGTCATGTCTCACTTCTTTCTTTTTTGAGCTTCCACAGAAGAACTCCCATGTTGGATTTCTGAGTTAATATCTACCTGTTGTCTTTTTTTTCTGTCATCATCTGTTAAATCAGCTTTAATCACCTGTAAATGCTCTCACATCCGCTCGCCTGAGAGATGCAGCATCAGCTCTAATGAGTCTTTATCGTGACCTTTCAAACCACATTAAGTAAAACCACACACACACCTTCAAACACACTGCGCTGCAGCTCCTCAGACAGCTCAACCTGTCTCAGGTCTCCAGGTGTGTTTTAATCTCTCTGTGGTCTCTGCAGTGTCACATATCAAACATCCCGCCTCACCTGAGGCCGCAGGGCTTCCAGGAAGGAAGGGAAGGCGGCGCTGTCTCTGCCGACTGATGCGGTCAAGCTTCAAAAGCTCCTTCAAAACTTCTGAGACACAGGCTGGTGAGACAGGACAGATCAGAGGGAGGGGATGGCTTTAAAAACAAACGCACTCAAAAGCAGCAGCTAGAAGACTCAGGATTATTAGTCTGAAGGCTTTCTGACAAGAACAGAAATCTGCATTTTCATATTTTAAGATACCCTCTTTATCACTAAAAGGAGACATTTGAAGATTCAAACAGGACAAGCTCAAGAATAAGTTAACATCCAGCTTTTAGAAATAAAAAAAAAGCTTTCTGAAAGGTGTAGAAACACTGAATGGTGCTGAATTTCAAGACAGAGGGTTTGATTAAAAGCTGGGAGGATGTGGATATTGCGCAGCATCCTGTGTGTGTCTTTGGTCTGTGGCCTGGCTTTGGACTCCAATATCATCAGATCTTCCAAAGAGGTGACACCGCAGACCTCCGAGCCACCGGTGAGAACACGAAACTACCTCTTCTTCCTCTTCCATCTCCTTCTCCAATTTACTGCACTCATTTGAAGGGTTTGCTCCAATTCTCTTATTAACTCAGAGACTAAAGTCTGTGTGTGTGTGTATTTGTGTGTGTGTGTGTGTGCATTCTTGAGTTTTACTGAAGGTCTCTGTAAATCACTCAGATTGTTTAAGTTTTATCAAAGCACATAATCATGTAAATAAGATCTGGTTTAAACTAGAAAATGAAAAAGAAGTCTATCGTTCTCATGAAAAGTATGTTTTCAGTATGACAGCAGAAGTCACATTTGACTGGAATTAACCCAAAAGAAAAGAACCAGATTATTGGTACTAAAAATAAAAGACCACTCATTTTTTCAAAAAAAAAGAGAGAGTGAAGTCTGCAGGTTGTGCAGTGGTTTAGCTGTGGTTTAAGATAAGATAAGATAAGATAGCACTTTATTGATCCCACAAGGGGGAAATTTGTGTGTTACCACAGCTCAGCACAAAAATAATACAGAAGCAAAAAAATTATACAGAAGTTTAAACAAGGAAAATATAATACAACACAATAACAATGGTAACGGAATTATATTATGTTTAGTGGTGGTTCCTGGTCTAACTCCCAGCAGGAATGTCAGTGTGAATTCTACATGTTTTCCATGCTCACGTGGTTTTATTCTGGATTCCTCCTGCACCCCAAAGGCCATATGTTACATTAATTAATTATTCTAAACCTGTGAGTCTGCAGTGGACTGACAGCTTGTCCAGGTGCACTCCCCCTTATTCACAGAGAGCATTGTTGGCTCTTGTGATCCCGAATTGGATTAAGTAGATATAACAAATGCAGTAAAGGATGTTAGTTTAGTTTAGTTTTTTCCCCAGCAATGAAGACACAGGTGTTGGTTAGTTAACAAACTGAAGATTCATAGTAAATAAGTTTATGTTCACCAGAGATCTGAACAGAGCTCATCAAAGTGAAGATTGTTAAACCTTTAAAGAAAGTATTTTTTATTAAATTCTGCAGCAAATAAGTATCAAATATATGTCTTTGAGATGGGAGTCTAACTGAGCATTTGTGATGAAGGTCCTCCCCAGGAGGATTTTAAACCGGAGGAGCAGGACTTGCCACCAAACTCCCTTCACAGCTGAATAGGAACAGACTGAGCTAGTTCCTCAGGGATCCTTGAAGGTCCCTTAAGGGACCAGACTATGGGTGTGAACTAGTCTAGCCCACATTAGTATAAGCAGATGGGCTAACTGAAGCCAGGGATGAGCAGGGCTCCCCTCAAGTTTGGTACAAGTGGCTGTCACTTGGTTTTGGTGTGTTTTCTGCCACTGACCTTATTAACTTTGTAACCATTTATATGTGACCTCCTTGGAAGCTCAAATTGTGATGAAAATGTGAACCAGGTGGGTTTGTTTCCAGGATCCATGGGGAGTCTATCTGTTTTGAGTCATAGGGACTCTATGGGAGTACATGTCTACAGGACCCCTTGACAACTGGCATCTACTTGTTTCTTCAGAGGGGCCCAACGGGTTAATTTTTAATGTAGGGTCTATGTTGCTAAAACTGTAATAGACCAACATAATATGTCACTTTCATGTTCATGTAGGCTGCTTCTGTCCCTTATGTTTGTTTTGGCCATGTGGATTTCCCTTCAGGGGCCACATTACTGACACTATAAGGAGGCATGCCATGTGCCAAACACAAACCCAAGCCCATTCTGAACCTGAATGGTTTTAATCCAGATGGGGCCAAATGGAGCTGCTGGGGTTACAACTAAAGACAGACCCCACACCAAACTAAAAGTTCAATTCAAAAACAGGACCAGAAATCATTTCTCATAGCTGTGGTAAAAAAAAACAAAAAAAAAACTGAAGATTTTTTTTTGTGTGTGTGCTTATTTTTTCAACAGTTCACCAGCTTGCAAAGATAATGGATAAATTTTGTATTAATCTTAGAACACTATTATCATTTATCATTAGAATGTATTTTAACCAATAAAATATAAAAATTGTTTTTTGTAATAATCGCCACTGTCTTTAATGACACAAAAAAAAGAGAAAAGAAAAGAAAAGAACCCCCCAAATAATGCATACATGTGTGGCTGTAAACATGTTTGTTTCTGCTACAAATTTTGACATGTTAATGTGGAGGTAAATCGAAGTTGCATTTCACCTAAAAACAGCAAAAACTGTCAGAAATAAAATAAAACTGCCAGATTATTGAGATCACTATGTGATTAGAAGAGTGATCAGAGAGAAAGGCTTCAGCAGGATCACTGAACTGAAAACAAAACCGTGATATGAACTTTCTGTGGTCTGTCTGTCAGAGGGGAGGCTGCAGTAACAGAGCTCAGAAGAGACTGACCTCCACCGACAGATGGGTGAACAGTCAAACAGAACCAGACACAGATGGGCAGGCGGACACTGAGGGCTTCAACAGGACCAAAGGTGAGTGACAGAAGGTAATGTCTCTGAATGCAGTGCAGCCGGACCTCCCAGCTGACGCCTGTGTGTGTTTCAGCTCCAGAGATGGCAAGTTGTGTGCGCTCTGGAGACTGCGCCATCGGCCTCTGCTGTGTCCGCTACCTGACCGGGAAACGGTGCCAGAGGATCCCGGTGGAGGGCGAGGCCTGTCTGCTGCGGGGCCCCACAAAGATGAAGAGGAACCTGGGCCGCTGTGATTGCGCCTCTGGGCTCAACTGCACTGCTGAGCGCCAGGCGGAGGCAGGCAAAAACAAGCGCCAGGGGGTATGCACCCCTCGGGCCAAACAGGGCCAGAGGAAGACGAGGCATTCTGGGAAGAAGAGGAGGACAGCAGAGCAGAGCTGCTGGACTGAATGAACTCTGAAGCTTCAGTTTACTTTAAATCAGTCTGTAGTTTGATGGTAGATATGCAAGTGGAATTACCACATCCAGCTGCCACACTGGAAGTGTTTAGATATGAGCTTCTCCTCAGATAAGATGTGAAGAGGAGCTGCAGCAGAGCCCAGAAGGGTTTCCACACTGAGGTCCAGGGACCCTCACTGGGCCCTAAATCTAGAGACACATTTTCTGTCAGTTATTTGTCTTAATTGTTCAGGAAGCAGTTAAATAAAGGATTCTAACATGGTCAGCTTCAGTCTGGGTTTGGTTTACAGCTCTTCATCCTCCTCTGGTTGAAAAAAGCAACATAAACATAATCACTGATGGAGACAAAAACAACGGCAAACACACAACGTCTGTAGTTCAGCTGACAGTCCAGTCCAGGCCAGAAGATCTGGCAGCAAAACAAGCCTTGGTTCTGCAAATGTTATTGCTTCAGTTCTTTTTTTTCACATTTTCATGGTTGCTAAAGAACATCATCTCATGAGTTTCAAAAGCTGCTTCTCACAGATGTGGGACTTATTCAAAGATCCTCCTGAAGTAGTTTAGGAGGATCCAGCTGGTGGTAAAGGTAGATGAGCTGGAGGCTGTCCAGATGTGTCCTTGGGTTAATCATTTAACGCTGAATGAGGTGATGACCATCTATGTCTGGGGTTGCTTCACATCTGGGAGAAGGTTCACTTATAATTTTACCCCAAAAAGCTGCGTATTGGTAAGGTTTCTTTCTCAGACCCATCCAAACCAACACAGCTAGTCACAGTGGTCTGGTAGTAAGATTAACAACACAATAAAACATATTCTCTTTAAGAAGTAAATGACTTGTCTGTTAGGTCTTCATTCTCAGCTCAGACCTCAATACAGCAATGCTGAGCTTCAAGTAACTGAAGAGATGACAGCTAGTCATTGGCTGTTCCAGCTGCCAATCAAAAGCCCACAAATGTATTCAGTGGGAAAAATAAAATAATGAAAAGTGAACAACAATATGCGTTGTATGACACTGCATATGTTTATTTCTGCTGTAAAGGTAGCTGCAAATGGAGATTGACTCAATGCTTGATCCAAACACTAGTGGTCGGTAGAGGAACTGCAGGTCCTCCTCTGGCACTTCTTACCACTAAATTGTATCTGTGATTCAGTTTATGATGTGAGGCTAACAGGCCACATCCCTTCAGACACTATGAATGAATAAAGATTTCAGCACAATGAAAATTAGACCTATAAGAGCCTACAAGCACTTAAAGCAACTCTTGTTTTGAGCCCATCTGAAAGCCCACCATTCAAAGAACCTCCCAGAGAACTCTCAAATCACCTGAAAACTGTAACATTCATGTTAACACTTTAACAGCACAAATTAGCATCCAAACATGAAAGCATTATAAACAGTCTGAAGGTGTAATAACTACTATAACTATTCCTGAAGAAATTCTGTTCGGAAAGAAAACGTTCACAATTCATCCAATGGCTGACAGGTGTCCATGTCCAGATTGTCATCTCTCCACCAGCATCCTTGACAGTGGGTCTTAGGTGTTTCTGCTGGTTATCTTCAAACATCTCCACTTCAGCCTCATTTGTCCAGAGCACATTTTTCAAAATGTCTGCTGGTTTGTTCAGATAGTTTTGTGAGCTCCAGTCATGCTTCCATGTTCTTGCATTCTTCTCCCAGATACTCTTCCAAACTGTACTTGCTCAGTCTTTTTTGGGCTGCCATGGATGTGAAGATGCTCAGTGAAGTTGGTAAGAACTGATGGACTCTTGAAGATTTCATATTTCAGGGTCTGACCTTGAATCAGCTGGGATGTTCACACCAAGCTAGATTGACAAATGTGAAGTTTGTGAATCTCACTGTAGAACATACAGCTCCAGATAGTGTGGACATCATTCTGAGTACAATTGCTACACTAAAACCACTTATGTTCTTCAGTCTTGGAATTAAACCTGAATGCTGCAAACCAAAGCAGCTGCTTTTATGGGTCTGGACTAGCTCCTGCTACTAAACCAGTTAAATCAGAAGTTAGCATCTTTGTACCTTCATACTTTGTCAACCTGAATTTAGAAACTCATGAACTTAAATAGATGCTGATAATACTCAATTTGAGTATTGACGGTTTTAACACATTTAAGACCTTTGAACTGTAAAGTTTAGTCTTTTCATTATTTGGCTTCAGTTAAAGACAAACAAATTGTTTCATTGTCAAGGCATCTTTTATTTTCCTTTTGACTTAAAAAAAAAAGTTGGGAATTGCAGAAAATGTTAATGCAAAAGAAACTTCAAAATGCAAAGTCACAAATGCAGCAACATGGTCTCAAAAAAAAAATAAAAATAAAAAAAATGAAAGAGGGACAAGAGGGGACAAATCGTTGAATCTCCATCAATAGGAATGTTGTTTATGGAGAGATGGACCATAAGAAAGGTGTGGCTACAGGGTGAGTAGGAAGGTTTGGTTCAGGAGCTCAGAGCTGCCCACAGTCAGCAATGATGATCTTGCCTTTGGGCTTTCCTCCAGAGGTGCCATAAGACTCCATCTTCTTAACCACATCCATCCCCTCAACCACGCTGCCGAACACCACATGTTTCCCATCAAGCCTGCAGATGAAAGCACAGATCAGAAGACCATCCAAAACCTCTACGTTTACCTGAACATCCACCTGAAGACCTTTCACAACAGTCTAGATCCAAGACAAACACTCAGCTGCTGCGCCAACAGGTTTCCCTGCAAATCCTAAGTGTACATCTAGCTTTTTCTGACTGATGACACTAATTACCCTATAAAAATAAAGCCTTAATAAAAAAATTTTAAAAAACCCTTAGAAACCCATTAACAGGTACACTGTCTGCCCAACATCCAGGCAAAAAAACTAAAGTGGGATTTCAACAGCTTCACTAAACCCCTCTCCCCACTGCCCACCATGTGGTCATAGCTGTGCAGATGAAGAACTGGGATCCGTTGGTGTTGGGGCCAGCATTGGCCATGGACAAGATGCCAGGCCCAGTGTGTTTCAGGGTGAAGTTCTCATCACCGAACTTGTTGCCATAGATAGACTTGCCCCCAGTTCCGTTGTGGTTGGTGAAGTCACCACCCTGTAGATCAAACACAGGTCACCATGTCAGATGAGGCTTTGAAAAAGGTGGTGGTGGAGGTGCTCAAGTTTAAACTTCTCCCAATCAACTCTAGTCAGCTTGTCTTATCACCTTGATTCTGTTTCATCTTCCAGACTTCCTGAAGCTCAGTCTCACCTGGCACATGAAATCAGGGATGACGCGGTGGAAAGAGCAGCCCTTGTAGCCGAACCCCTTCTCGCCAGTGCACAGAGCACGGAAATTCTCAGCAGTCTTGGGCACCACATCGGCACGGAGCTGGAGACACAACCAGATTGTTAATTGATGTGTGGGAAAGGATCAGCACTTCATTAGGTTCCAAACACTTGCAAAGCAGGATTAACATACCAAATCTGATCTGAACAAACCAGAACACACTTGCAGACCAACACCTGTGCAGCGATAATACACTGGATCACAGTTCAAGTGTGATGACCAGATCTAAGGAAGTTGTTCAGACCAACTGTTCCCTACTTTTCCAACAGATGTTGGACTTTGTCTAACCAAAAATTGTGTTGTCCACATCAATTTGTGCACAATCAAAATGGTGGGAGGAACCATTTGTCACTGAACATGTCAGCTTCAGTCATTACTAGGGTGACAGGTGAACTTTAGCATATACAAATTTTAGACTTTCAGCCTTTAGCCATTTAAATATACCTTTTCTCCTTTTACAGAAAGGTGTGTGTTCTCACTAGTATATTTAACCCTGGAGAACCCACGGGGTCAAATTTGACCACCTTTTTTGCTGATACCCAATGTATAAAAAAAAAATTAAAAAAAATAAGGGGTTGTTGGGTTCTCCAGAGTTAAAGGCTTTGAGCTGTGTCATTCCTAGAAGTGTATGTTAACCCCTTGCTCCTGCATGTCCTTCATGACTCCAACAGTGCCCTCTCATGGTCGAAATGAGTTGCATTTTAGACACTTGATGTCCAAATGACATCTGCTGCTAAGGAAGGGTCAATTAAAATGGTCAATATAACCTGGTTTTCCACAAAAATAGTCCACTAGTTTTGTTTTCCAAGGCTGCTTGACACAACACTGAAAAACCACAACTTTACTATTCAATGGACACAAAGCAAATATGCTCAGATACCAAGAGGAGATCTGCAACTACATCCAAGATCAGAGAAATGAATGGAAAAAAATTCCATTTAATGCAGACAAACTGCCACCAAGCAAGGACGCACTGAGCCAATTCTAACGTAGATGTCAACCTGATAAAGTGCCAGCAAATCCTTGACTCAGTGCTTTGTAAATACAAGCACATGTGGAAAGTTAAGTCTGTCAACCTTGCTTTGATTTCATTTAGAGTAGCACTACTTTATTTAAACTGCACCGAGTACCAACTGATATGATTCAGCTGAGACAGTGGCATAAATGAAAGCCTAGAAGTGTTCCTTGAACACTTCTAGGCTTTCAGCCAAGGGAGGTCGTTCAGATTTTCTCTTATTTCGAACCACAGCTTTTGCCAACACTTGCAATCTGACTTGGCTCATTAAACACGTGCTGCTCATGTTGCATCCTCAGGCACAGGAATGCAGCACTGCACCACACCAGACCATCTGCAGCTCTGCACCAGGCATGGACGCCTGGGTGGGGTGGGGGAGTCTAACAGCTGAACCCGAATACCTGTACAAAGTAGGCAGGCTTCTATACCTCAGCTACAGTCAAGTGTGAGTAGACAGGTGATTGGAGGAAACGTCAGTCAGCGGGCACCAGGAACGCCCTTCAGGGACAAAATGGCGCCGGGTGGATCTGCCGGCCGACTTGCTGCATTAAGTACCCGAAACCAGCGGCCATTTTCCTTGTTACTGAAGCCGGACTGGAGCTCGGTGTCCACGCCACCTCCGACGTCTGCAGCTCCAGCAGATGACGCCCCTCCCCCTCACACATTGTGGAAGTTTCCAGAACATCCTCCCTTCCCCTCCCCCAACCACGGGCACCGGTAACCGAGCCAAGCACCCATAAACCCTGACAGTTTGACACGAAACTGCGGTTCAAACGCCTCCTGGAGTCTTAGACGACTATCACCAAAAACTGAGAGGTTTAAGCGGTTTCTGATCCGAGGCTCTGAGCGCTCGCGACAAGGCCGTGAGGCGCCGCACAAAGAGCCGCGCTAACGCGTTAGCATTAGCAGTCTTAGCCGTCTCCCGAACCGTGACGACTCGGTAGACAGAGCCCCGCGTGACGTCAACTCCACGAGTTCCGCGGGCGGTAACGACCCGCTAAATACCGATCTGAACTCGGCCCTCGAGCATGACATTTCGAAACAGACTTAAATGAAAGACCTGCAAGCTCGACCTGAACAGCTCAGTCACAACACCGCCATGAGCATGTGCACACGCCTCTCATGACAGCTATGATGTCTGCTGAATGAATTTTGAGTTAATCCGCGTATCTGCAGCTAGGCCTTAACAGCCGACGCGGACATGGGTATGTAGCGTCCATACAACTGAGTTGGAGTCTGGTTATGTTAAAGCATAGTAGATGCCCTATTCTGGCGGTCCCCATACCACTCCGACTGCGTTACCTCCATCACGATCCGACCCACGGGGGAGTCGTTGGCGGTGATGTCGAAGAAAACTCGTGGCTTGGCCATGTCTGCAGGATGGGTTGGATTGGATAGTTTTCCGGCGAGTAGACGCAGCGGGCCGCAGGGAACCGAAAAAGAAGTATCAGTGACGATTCTTTTTATACAAGCAGTGGGCGGGACGAAGCCGCCGGCAGCCAATTAATAGCAATGACGTATCTGACCGACACTGGTTTCAGGAAATCAGCTACTACAAGTTTTTTTTTTCTTTTTTTTTTTTTTGCGGCTCATATTCTTGAGTGTGCTCGGTATATATTCTTATACGAACAGGGACATAAGCGACTTTTAACATATTCTGGCTTTTCTGTAAACCCAGCCCCCCGCTTCGTGTTTACGAAAAAAATACTAAAACAGTCGCGCTTCACAGTAGCGCGCGCCAAAGATAACAGACAGTTGGGTCCTCCAATGGCCTCAGCGGACGCGGTGGGTAAACGTCGAGGCCAGCAGTGAGAGCGCGCTTCCGCTGCCGGGGCAGAATGTGGGCGCTCGAGGACGAGATCAGGGCGCGGTCTTCTGGTAAAAGTTAAGTGGAAAATTTTGGGCGCGTGTTCGGTGCTGAGACCAAGATCCGGGTCTTTTTTTTTTTTCCACCGGTGGGGCGGAGAAGTTAAACTTTCCGCCACACAGGAAAGCTACGGTCAAGTTTATGAATACATGTGATAAGACTAGTTACAGATGGACTCTTCGACATTACATGCTCTTTAAAAATTAAGTAATTAATAAAGCTGCGTCAGTTGTTAAATGTGCAATATGTGTTCCCCCAAACCCTTCAGGAACTGCTGGCAATAAAACTTTGTTAGTACCAAACTATTTTTCCAGCCAGAGCGGGAAATCACGGGCTCGATCTCCTTTCAGTGGGCAAAAGGGAAAGATACAAAATATTTATGTTAAGTTTTGTCAGGAAAGTGAGTTGCTTCATGAGTATCAACAGTGATGAAAAACAATAATAACAATAATGATGAAAAATTCTGGTCTATTAACCCTAGTGTGCCCAGAGGACTGTGGGATACCAGCAAAACCACAGCTGTATTTTTTATTTTTTGTCCAAATAATGACTACCCAGAAACAGTTTAAATCCCATTGTAGAACTTTATCCACCAGACCTGGTTGAACTCTGGAATAACGCCTTCATAAATGTAACCAACTCATTTTGTTGATAGTTGTAAGATTCCAGTAGGAGGAAAAGGTTATATTGAGTTTGTCGAAGTTTTCAGGAGGCATCATACTAAACATGAAAGTGTTCTCTTTTTTTTTGAATCAGGAATATTCCAAATTGCATCATGTGGAGTTGATAGTGAAGATGTCTCTGCATGTTGATACCACATACAATGCTAAAATATTGTAAAAACCCATGAAGGCTTCTGAGACCAGTTGTTGCCAAACTGTCCTTTTATTTTCAGAGTGCACCTCTGTCCCATCTAATACGTCCACAGATAATGAACTTGGTCTGGTCTGCAACCAACCTACATGGAAGAGTCCCCCCCGCACACACACACACACACACATATACACACACAGGTTGGCCCACTCCCACTCTGCTCTATCAAACACCAGCCCACATCTGACCAACATGACATGTGATCCAGTGATTGACAGGGAGAAGAGGAGACAGACCAGCTGCATGCCTCTAACTTCATTCAGTCGTTACAATATGTTGTTTTTGGTTCACGCTGAATTGCTGGACATGTTGATGTTTCGCAAGCCAGATAGACTGTAAAAAAACATGGACAAAGCATTAAGTCATGTGATCCATTGGTTCGTGACGAGCCATTTTGAAGCCTTATTTTCTTTGTGCTGAGCATAGCCATGTTGCTGGAGAAGTCAACGGGAACATGCCTACTGCTTGTCATTTAAAGTTAGCTGTGGCTGCCAACTCCTTCAGCCGAACCTTGCCGAAATATCTGCAGAGCTACCAGCGGATGTTTACAGTGAAATATACCGCTTGTAGACTCGACAGTGAAATGAACAATTACAGTTGTAGCTAGGTGACATTGGGTTAGGAGAAACTGCTCAATGGTTTGTTAAAAATGTGGTAGCGTGATGACTAATGATGAGGAAGTAATAAGGGCTAGGCACCAGCTGAGCGATTTTCAATCAATAATATTAAAAATAAATTTATTGCTTTATATAAACTCTCCGCTGTTTACAAAAAATTCATGACCTTCAGAGTTGTCATTGATGTGAAATCAAACATTTGAGACTAAATGTTTGATAAACATAGTAAATATGTTTATTTCTGTTCTAAAGTTGGACATTTTAACATGCAAGATTGACTCGTTTTTTGCAGCCTCTAGTGGTCAGTAGAGGAACTACAACAAATCTTAGTTCTGATTGAGCTTCAACCCGGAAGGTGGTTGGTGCTTAAGTTGGACGAACATTGGAGAAAGCAACCATTGGTGATGGTGGGGACGGAGCTAGAATAGTTCTAGCTTTTATGAAAGCAGATATGACAACTCAGCCTAAATGTACCCTCTGGCGGCTGACTGTAGTACAGTTCTTAAATACCACAACTTCTATAAAAGGGGCACTAAAAACTCAAAAGTACAAATTACTCAAAACATATTTTTGTTATTGTCAGGAGTTATCACAATAATGTGTGTCTAAACGTTCACACCCTCCTATTAGTTAGTTCTAGTTTATTATTTAATTCTATAAACACAGCTTGAAGTTCTGTCTTGTTTTGGTATGTCTTGTTACCGGCAGTATGAATTTACTTGTAAGCTAAATGGGTAGTTTCACCTGAAACATTTCGATTTAACATTTTGATTTAGATATAACATTTAGATTTACAATTTAATTTCATATCAAGATTTAGCATTCAGATTTAACATTTAGATATGACATTTAATATTTAGATTTAACCATCTAACAAAAATTATTTGTGTTAAAAAGATGACTAAAAAATCCTACTTTTTAAAAAATTTTAATCAGAACGTGAAAATTTTATTGTTTTCAGCATGAGCTGCTTTACAAATGGCACACCATTTACACTAGTTTTTTATTTTACAAAAATGACTGCAGTATTTCCATGAGCAGCAGTGTAACTGTGTAAATACACAATGTGTGAAACGCTGCTGCTTTAAAGCAACACTTATCCTTAATTCTTGGTTTCTCTCTGACAGTAAAATAATTTCCCTTTGAAGATGAATGAAGCATTTCTGCTGGCTCTTTGACTCTTTCACTATTAGACATCTTTTGCAGGTGTACAGTTTTGGCACTTTCCTTATTACAGTTTCAGCAGCATATCTGTCTTGTAATTGACTCTGATGATGACGGTCATGCTGTTTAGACACTTGGATTAGATTTTTGATTTATACATCTGTTTAGATGAGTCACTTGACTTCATCTCAGGGATCAAGGGGTTAACATTTTATAAATGTTTTACAGAAATTTAAATGCAGATTTTATGTATGTAAGTAAAAACAATTATTCAAAGTTATACTATGTAAAACTAGTTTTGATGGGGGCAGAGTATCACAAAAACATTCATGTGAAGACCACAGGCAAACCAGCTGTGACATCACAACAGGTTTCCACATGACAGTGTCGACAGGAGCTGACACTGCCCACTTAAAAAAAAAGGGGGTGAAAGAAATAAACCTGGCAGGGGGTTGGAACATCTTTTTAATATTATCTACAATCACTGATTGAAAATCTTTTTTTCCTACTGAGATGAGATCTTACAACAATGATTTCGAGATCCAAAACGAGGACTGCTGAAGCGCCATCTGAGCTCCTGGGGCTATCTAGGCTAGCCTGGCTTCACCCAGCTGGCAGAAAAGCCAAAAGAAACCACAACTCTTCCAGGCTGTCCTTGAATGGTGGGGATGGACGTGGCTCCCCAGAACAGCTGAATCTAGCTTGGTCCACGGCTCTAGACAGAGTCCTCATCCACTGGACATCTGAACGTCTGCAGTGGTTGGTCAGGCTTACGTTTCAGTACTTATGGGTAGGTATGACCTTTTACCCATAGCAGGACTCTGGTGTCACATCTGGTGGGGGTTTCCTATTTATTGGTGAACTTTAATGACCTTTGATGTGCTGTCCTTGATGCTCAGAGAGGGAGCATGTGGCGTGATTGAACACCTCCCTCCAGCCTGATCTGTGCTGGTAAACAACCTCTTCAGTCTTCCAGTTGGACCTAGCAGAGCATGGCCTATAATCTTTCTCATTTGATAGATGGTTTGACTCATTGTTAATTATACAAACAAACTGCTGCTCCAAACTATGGACCAACGGTCAGTCCGCTACCTTTGCCTGGACCTCAGCGTTTCAAGTAACTAAAACAGTTTAAAGGTTTTTTTGTCCCAAACATCTCGATGTTAACATTGGCTGATGTCACTCAAAAAGTACTGATAATTCAGGGGGCCCAAATTATTCATATATTTATTGCATTATATAATTTTAAAAGATGAGATATGTCCAAAAAAAAAAAAATCACCCTTGCACAGTCATCATGGATATGTAAACTAGCTGTGGATGGATGGGGATTAACTCAATGTTAGATCCAGTCTCTAGTGGTTAGTAGAGGAATAACAGGTCTGGCTCCAGACCCTAGCAGTCACTGGAGGAACTGCAGGTTTGTAACTATACCTTAGTAGTCTTGGTTCAGGAGTTCCTGAATTATTTGTTTTCCTTAATTTTTAATCTTTACCTGCATTCATGCTCACCTATTACTTCACTAAACTGTCTTCGTTTCTGGACAGTTTGTGTAACTATGGACTGATGGATGTGTAAACACGTTCAAATTTTGTATCTCCAACTTGATCCAGAGCAGCTGCTCTTGATGGTTGGTCTTCAGAGATTTCTTTCCCATTATCAGATGCTTCATTAATTGATTGTAGGTGGAGTTTAGAAGGATTCCTTCTCTCACATGACGACACTGAACCACCATTTTAACCAGTGCATTATAAAGGCAGCTCAGACCATGTGTGAGTGATTCCAGTGTGTTTATTAAATTACAAAGGTTATTACTCTTATTGTTCAGGTCAATCTCATTGTTACTGGATCATCATGAACACTTATTTTATCCAGAAGCCAACGGACTCACAGAAATGACGACACCACCACCGTCTACAGTCACTTTTACAATACACAGTCATGACAATGACAAAGGTGAAGCTGCTGTAGACTCCTGCAACTTCGATCTCAGCTGTTTCCACTAAAGTCTAGATGTGATTTCCACCAAGCCACAAGAGCAGAGCGCAGAGGAAGACTGATGACAAGGAAGAAGATTGATGAAGACTTTCCTGAAGAAGTTTCTAAAAACATCAATCCTGCAGCTTCATGTCCACATGGGAGGCGCAAAAAAGAGTTTCTGACTTTATAAATCCAGATATCTGGATGCACTACTTTGCAAATGATCATAAAAGTTTTTTGTCTTGAATTTTGAGGTAAAGGAAGTGAGCATTGTCACTTCTGAGCTCATTAAACTGTCAATTAAATCTTTACATCTACACAGACATGAGTTAAAACAGTTTAAAACATGGCTGCATCGATCTTTAACATCCAGACAACTGTCAGAGTTTTTTTTAAAAACAAAATCAAGAAATGACGTGATCTGAAGTCAGAACTTAAAGTTCACAGTTTATTAAATCTCAATATTTTTATTTGTCGCATGTTTTTGTTTTCCCAATGACCCTCTCATGGCATAATGTACTTGCCTCAATTACTGCAAAATTAAAATTTTAAAAAGTTTAGTTTAAAATTAATTTGTATTGTTGGGGATGTTTTGACAACATTTTAGAAAAATGAGACAGCATTGCTTTGAAAGCATAGAAGAAAGTGCTTTGTGTGAGCAGAGAGCACAATACAAAAAACTGGACAAATGAAGTGTGATTGATTTGTAGAAGAACCTGATGCAGAGGAAATTCTGCTCTCAGCTGTTCGGTCACAGAGTTTTGACGTTCTGACAGGAACCATTATTGATGAAACGCATCAGAACTCTGAGCATCTGGAGTCATACTCTGAGGCCAGGCATAAATGGAGCTGCTCTGAGGCCGGTTGTAAATCACTTTCTAATCTTTTCTGGGCTGTCAGGCAAAAACAATCACTCCTCTGACAACTTTCACCTCCATGACTCCAACATCACGGTAAAATCATGGCACGGAGGTGCTCTGCTTTAACGGACCGAATGGCTGCTTCCACGTTTCAGTCTGTGCCTGAAAACTCCGATCTCTCCGGACGGCAGCAAGAAACACTGAGTGGTCCTCTGTGGACGTGGAAGCAGCCCTGAAGTTGGCACTCACTTCCTGCAGGATGTGACGACTGCTGTCGCTGCGATAGGGAATGAAGATGAAGTTTTAAATACAGATTCAGAGAATAAAAAACAATTAAATAAAGTTACCATGAAGTTCATAGTCACACAAAGAGGTTTCATGTCTAAAAGCTTCTCTCCTTCACTTCTCACAACTCTGCTATGAGCAGGCGGATGAGCAGAGAAAACAGTTTATATGATAGAGCAAGGTCTTGGCCAGATCCAACTCGGTTCTTGAGCTCTGCCAGTGGATCTGCGTTCAGTTGTTCTCAAACAGGGACAACAGGTCATCGTTGTTGTTGTTCGGCAGGTCTGGTGGTCCGAGGTACGACAGGAGCTCATCAGGGTTGGTCAGCTCCAACTGCAGAGACACACAGATCCGGAACCAGATTTAAAACTCTCAACCTCACATAGAAAGCTCTTAAGAGCCAAGATCCATCAGATCCTGAAGACCTCATAGTTCCCGATCATCCAAGCAGAGCTCTGTTCTGGCTGACTAAAGGTTTACTGGAGGTCACCGGAATTTCCAACAGAAAATCATAATCCTTTCGTCATCAGGTTCCTGGTTCTGATAGAACCAGCTCCTAATCAAGCTGAGGCTTAAAACCTTCCTTTTTGATATATCTTACAGTTATAGCTGGCTCCGGCACAGTGTTTTATTTAAAAATGTGATTTATGTAAACAGAAACTTGAATGAGTAATTAATTGATCCTCAACTATGAAGCAGACTGCATTCTAACAATACAGAAGATAAACACTTCAAAAATGGATCAAACATCAAAACTAAGACATCTGTGGTTCTTACATCCAGAGAAGGTTCTGGAACATCAGCAGACCCTCCCAGTCCGAAGGAGCTGTCTCCTTGGAGACGGGGATTCTGGTTGTTACGCTGCATCATCTGGCTGCTGCTGCCCAGCTGAGTGTTGCCATGGAGACCCTGTGGCTGCTGCTGAGAGAGAGAGGCACCATGGGAAGTAGAGTCCAGGTGGCCTGACATCTGATGGGGTTGCAGGAAATGCAGGAAAACAGAGGTGATGGGGGAAAAGGGAAGGGAAGAGAGGAGGGAGAAAGGAAATAAAGAAACAGAAAAGGAGAGAGGGATGGTGAGGAAGAAAGAAGTAACAATGGGAGGAAAGATGAGACAAAGGAAAGAGAATTTTAAAAAATAATGGGAAGTGAGCAAGGAAGGTAAAAAGGACAGATTTAAGAAAAAACGAAAAGACAAAGTAAAGAAAAGAGGAAGAACGGAACAAGGGAAATAAAAAGAAAGGGATGAAGGAAATAAGGAAAGAATAGAAGAGGGAAGGAAGGACAGAAGGCATAATGAAAAAAAGGAAGGAAAAAAATGAAAGGAAGAAAAAAGGAGGAATGAAAGAAGGAATAAAGGTAGCAAAAGGAACAAAGGGAAGAAGAAATGAAGGAAAGAAAGAAAGAAAGAAAGACAGGAAGGCCAAATGATGTGAAAAGTGAATGAAGGACAGAGTGGATGACATAAGAAAGAAGAATGAAGGAGCGAAGGAATGAGGAATGAAGAGTGGGAATGAGATAGGGAAAGAGGGAAAAGGAGGAAATAAAAGTCCTTTGGTGAACCGGTGATGATGATGCGCTACTGTACCTGTGCAGCCAGTGAGGAGTGAGGGGGCTTGTCAGGGGTGAGGAGAGCACTGGAGAGCTCCGACTGGTAGGAGAGGGAGGGGGGGCCAGGAGAGGTAAAGTCTCCACCAACGCCAGGAGTCCCAGGACTGCTGAAGTCTGAGAAGGCTGCTGTCGGACCGGGAAAGGACGGAACTGAAGAAGGAGACTCGAATCAATACGTCTGATCAGCTCATGGTTTCTTACAGTTTCACAGAAAAACATCAAAACACCTGGCTGATAGAAGTAATTCACCAGTTCATTCATGCATCCATCTTCTTCTCCTTATCTGTGATTGGGTCGCGGGGGCAGTAGCCTGAGCAGGAAGGCCCAGACTTCCTTCTCCCCAGCCACTTCGTCCAGCTCATCTGTGGGATCCCGAGGCGTTCCCAGGCCAGCCGAGAGACATAGTCTCTCCAACGTGTCCTGGGTCTTCCACAGGGTCTCCTCCCAGTGGGACATGCCCGGAAAACCTCA
>JAOWBL010000024.1:13454128-13468772 GCA_028564865.1 Zenarchopterus dispar | reverse complement strand
CTCCACTATTATAAGTCACTCTATGTTCCTCCCTCTTCTGGAAGAAAGTATTCACTACTGCCATTTCCATCTTTTTTACAAACCTACCCATCACTTCCTCATCGCCTCTGTTGCCTGCACCAACATGTCCACTGAAGTTTGCTCCAATCACTACTCTCTACCTGCGGAGATACTCTGCATCACTTCATCTACATCACCCCAGAATTTCTCCTTCTCTTTCAACTCACATCCTACCTATGGGGCATAACCACTGACAACATTAAACAACACACCTTCAATTTCCAGCTTTAGACTCAACTCTGACACTGTTGTCACCTCCAGGGCATTCCTAACAAACTCCTCTTTCAAGATAACTCCTACTCTGTTCCTCTTCCTATCAGCACCATGATAGAACAGCATTATGTCAACAGAACCTCTGGCTTTTCCTGCCATACTCCCTACATTCAAAGTTCCTACTCTCAATTCTAGCCTCTTGACTTTCATTTTTCTCCTTGCCTATGGACATGCCTTCCTCCTTTCCTCCTTTTTCAATTTGCAGAAATGTAGGTACTGTAGATTTTATTTATTTTTTTTTATTATTTTTCTTTTTCTTTAAACTTATTCAGAGTATTTTATTTCATTTATTTTGCTTTATTCTCATATAATTATTTTTATTCTATTTTTACTTTACATTATTCATGTAAGTACATGTTTTTATCTGCACCGTTACATCAGAGCAATTTCTTAGTCTGTAAACCTGTTTACTGGCATTGGCAATAAAGCGATTCTGATTTAAACATAACCATAATTTTCCATACTTGGATAAATCTCCTGAAGTCTGGAGTCTTCAGGTGACTGGTGTAGCCACTTTAGAATATTCAATCTCTTTAAAGATTGAATGTTTTATTTCATATCCTCTGTGCTGGTGTATAAAGGCAAAAATCCCCATCTGGACCCGACTTGTTTAAGAAACGGTAATGAAACTGAATATTTTATTTCAGATTCATTTTATGATTCTAGAAAGTTTCAGAGACAATCATCATATACAAGATGGTTCCAGAAAGTTTTCATGATAGGAAAACTTCAGTTTAAGATAAACTGATGAAACTGTAATTGTATATGAGAACGTTTACTGCAGACAGGAGGGTTAAGGTCTCTAAATCTCAGACACATTCCTAGACACAAGGATTTTATAAGCAGTAGGCCTGCAAGGCACAGCAGGAAAGATAAAAAGAGGGAAGGAGAGTTGTTTTTTGGGAGGGCAGAGGGGGCTCCTCACCCAGCTTGTCAGAGGAGGTGATAATGTCAGTGGGGACACACGAGTCCAGATCAGCGTCCAGGATGCCGAGGGGGTCCAACTGGGCCACGTGGTGCCCTCGGATCTATGGGAGCCGGGGAGAGGGAAGAGAAGGGGGAAGTACAGAGCCCACCAACAGTAGGAGGTGGAGAGAGGGTAGAAGAGTGAAGAGGTCAGAATAAAGTGACATGGAAGAGGATGAGGAAAGCCGAGCAGATGAGAAGCAAAATGAGAAGGTGAGGTTTCAGGAGTAAAACAGAAGGGATAAGTTCCAAACAGGAGAGAGAAGAGTTTGGAGAACAGAGGGAGAAAAAGATTGGTCAAAAACAGTTGGAAGAAAAGAAAAACAGAGGAGGAGAAAGAGGAAGAGGAGGAGGTGGAGATGGGTGGGAGGGAGGGAAAAGCAACATTAACACCAATGTTTGTGTGTTAATTTAGTTCTGGCGTTCTCACCGACGTCCTGGGAGCCGGTATTGACCGGAACATCATCAAAATTCACACAGCTGATTCCCAGAGGATCCAGATGGGCATTGTGGTGGCCCATCACCTAAACGCAGCACACCCAGCACAGAGAGTCATCACAAGACACAACTTCACAGGTCTCTGCAGCTTGCAGAGCCAAACTCCTCCTGTAAAATTGCTCATTGTTCTTTTTTCCTAAAGGATTGTCTGGTTTATTATTAGCCCTCTGAAGTATCCGTGTCACATCAACTTTGCAATCCTCTTCTCTGCCTCACAAAACACCATAGATCTAGGTATATCAATCATTTAAAAATAATGAAATATCTTCCACGAATTCAGTGTAAAGAGAGCAGGCAGAAATACACCAGACAAACCTTTCAGAACAACAGAAATCCCGTCATTAATTATCTGATCATAAAGTCTGAATGGTTGGAACTTGTAGGGCAAATAACCCAGAATTACAATCTGTGATGAAACTGTGATAAAAAAAAGAAAAGAAAGAAATAGAACAAGATTTGAACTCAAGAGATGTCAGATGGAAAGGTAAACTGCAGGTAGTTTTTTTTTTGACATTATTGGAAATGTCAGACATCCCTGTTCTCCCAGGAGCTCCAAGAATTTCTTGCATATTCACTGTGACTCCCTGACACCTGAGAATTAAATATACACAAATCATTTCTAATGTGACAAGTGGAAACATTCACTACATGCAGTTGATTTTACAGCAATCAAAGGAATGCAGAAAATTACTGTTTTACTGATTTAAAACATAAGTCCAGAATGATTTCAATCAAGCCTGTGGATTTTTAAACCAATAATCCCTGAAAAACTGGACAGAGACTTCTGAAGATCAAGATCCTGCAATATGCCCTCAATAAGCCTTGTAAGGCAATTGCAACAAAAGAAAAAAAAACAAAAAGAAGACAGGTTGTTGTAGCTGAAATGGCCCTCTAAATGATATATTTGAAGAATCTGGATTCCTGTTCAGTCTGCTTGTGTGTTCGGGCTGTAATCCAGCCGCAAGTGTGTATGTGTGTGTGTGTGTGTGTGTGTGTACCTGGTAAGCCCTGATGAGCGACTGGACAGCCAGATGATCCTCCACCAGCTTCTCCACATTGAGCTGAGATCCAACCAGTGAGGATAAGTCAGGAGTGACGACGCCCGACACTGCAGAAAGACTCAGAGGAGACTGGTAGGCAGTGCCAGGAGGAGCACCAGAATTGGCGTTTCGGAAAAACACATCCCATGACTGGATGAAAGAAAGAGAGGAGAGGGTGACATCAGACAGGAAAGACCAGGGTAAAAGATGATACTACTGCACCAAAACAAAACCTTTTAGTAGATGAACACCTGCCGAGCTGGTGTAGTAACAAAGATAAGTACAAGCACAATGACTTTAATGATCATCAAACCTTTTCCAACGAAGACTTGAGATTCCTGCTTTTAAATGACATACTTAATTTAAAAAGCGCATAAGAAACTTCAAAGTGTACTTTTATAAAAGTGCAACTAGAGAAAAATAAAAACAAAGATGTTACAAAATTTTACAAATGCATATAAACAAATAAACAAAAAACAAAGCAATCCTATAATTTAGGAGAGTAAATCTCAAGACTCATCAAGATACAAAATGACATTGATTAGCCGTGAGCTCACGCAGCAGCAGCATCATATTAACACTGGATGGATGTTGCTTCTGACATCAACCTACAAACAACCAATCATATTTCTTTCAGCTCATTACACAAATAAGCCACCTTTTCTGAAACTGCCCAGCCCGCATGAAGGATTTCACAGTCTGGCACTGGCCGTGTAGCTGCTGAAGGACAGTGAAGTTTTCAGACTTTAATGGAAGCTCCCTCCGTGGTGCATTCAGTTTGCAAAGGCTGGCCACCGTCCCATTCAAAGTGAACAGAGGCTCAGAACAAGCACGAGTGAGCCCGCGGTAACAGGATGACGATCATAAGTCTATAGCCATATGATTTTGATTTAAATCAATTCAGGAGTTAAAAATCAATATGAGCCAATATTGCATGTGGATTGCACATAATCACTTCATTCATATCAATGTTACTATCTAAAATGTCATTTGAAAATCCTCTGCTCCTTGAAACTTGGATGTTTCAATAAGGATTGCATATATTGATGTCTGCCCCGTGACCCAGTAATTGGATTCAGTGGGTATAGAAAATGGATGGATGGATATTGATGTCTGATCAATACTTTATTCGACACATTTAATTGGACCTTAATTGGAATTTACAATTCAGATCAAAGACACTTCTTATTTTTATTATTATTAATATTATTAAGAGACACGTAACACAAGCTAGAAATATGTTGTATAATGTTAGGTTTCTTAGCATTTCTGTTTCCTTCATTAAATGTGTGTCTATGACAGAAATTCAGAGGCAAATTATACACAAACATCCCCAGAGACTTTAGTCATCTTTAAATGTAAAAACGCCTGAAGCCTCTGGAGTAAAACTTCTCCTCTAGATTTGTATTCTGTGTTCCTTTCTTTGAAAAGTCACTCTGATTCAGATATTCACTTTAACTTCTTAAACTAACACTACACTTGAATAAACATGTAAATGATCCTCAAGTTTCAAATTTAATGAAAGCTTCCTAAATTTTATTCTGGTAAAAATGAAAAGTGGAAGTCAGAAGACATGACAGGACTAGAGACAGTGAAGTAATGATCTCCTGGAGGAAATGTGAAGTCTCATATTTTGGATGGTGAAGTTTAAAACTAACAATAATTTTAGTTACAGATGTGTAGTTCAGGCTGTACCAGGAGGATTATATATCTGATCTGCCTTTGGCCTGGTGTGTGTGTGTTGCTATATTGCTTCTAGCTAGTATGTTAAGCCAATAAGTGCAAGGTCACACTGACGGTCACACACAGCTACAGTGACAAGTAACATGACACCTCAAAGATGTGCACACACCTTGCTTTTGATTCTGTGTGTGTTAACCTCTATATCCAGATTATGACAGATCAAATTATTAATAAACTCTCTTTTTCAGTTTAAATTTTGATAAGCTGCAGCATAAAGTTTATTTATGAATTATTTTTTATTGTCTGAGTCAAATGAACAACAGAAACTGTTTAAAGGTGTTTTAGCTCCTGCTTCTGTCAGCTGGACAATATAGCCAGTAATTTCACAAATGCAACTTTATCTGATAAAATCGCCTTACATCTAATGACTGTACAAGTGACTTCAAGGTTGCAGAAAAAAACTGCAGTCAGAAGAAAATGACAAAGAGTGAGTGGAGTTGGGGCACTCTCATGATCCCACCTGTTAGGTGGCAACAAAAGCAAATCAAGGGCAGACTTTTTTGTACAGGTATTACTGCAAAGTCAAAATGTTCCATATGCTTGCAAAACTTTATTTTTGTCTCATGCAAACTGTCATTCTATGATGTAGTTTGTGTCAGAAACCAATTATAGGAGTATTGTAGTCCTTCAATTTACAAAGGAATTAGATCCCTAATCTTACATCTGTGATATAAGATGGTATTGTATGTTAGGTTTTTTTTTTTGTTTGTTTGTTTTTCAAATCCTTCTACAGTTTTTGTACAGCTGTCTAGTTTATGGTTAGAATCATGTGAAATTTTTGTGAGGCAGTGAGTTCACACGTAACTCACAGTCATGCAGCCTGACTGTGAGCAGCCTGTAGCTCACGGTCAGGCGGCAGCTCTGAAGGGCAGAGGGCAATGCAGGAGGAAAGACAAGTACTGACACTCATGGGTCCACAATAGTTAGAACAGTGATATTCAAGACAAATCACATCTGGTATCAAAAGCTATCAGGATCTATGTATTGAACTGATATTGAAAAAAGTGGATCAGTGTATGTCCGCTCATAAGAACTGTACTGTTACTAATATACTGCAATGGACTGGCGACCTGTCCAGGCTGTACACCTGCCTCTTGCCTGCAATGGGCTGGGATTAGTTCCAGCAGACCCCCATTACCCAGTAATTGGATTCACCGGGTATAGACAATGGATGGATGGATATTACGTACATAATACTGACTCTTAAATAAGCACGTAGAAAAGTGATATTTTCAGCTGCTTTCATCCACCACTGATCATTTCTGTGTAACTACCAAACACTCTGCATACTAATAGGAATTACGATGAGGCTATAACAGGCCATGAAACAACTTGATTTTGTACTTTATACAAACATAGTTTACACACCATGACTCTCCATCACCTTTACAAGAATGTCTGAGGAACGTCTAAGAGTAAATCAGATCAGAATGATGTTTGATCAAATGCAGACATACATAAACACATTCTGCTCATCTTCATCAGTGAGTGGAAAGTAAGAAACTATGCTTTTTTCTCTCTGGAGACAGGCTGGTGGGGGATCTTCTGCTTTACCAACAACAGAGCAGGTCACATTAACGTCATGTTTTTCCAAACATCAATTTTAATCCAGACATGAAGGTCAGGCTACAGCTCTGCTTTTCTGAAGCTTTAGAAACATTTTCCTGTTCAGGATCAAGGTCAATTTCTGTCTCATTTACAGACATTAATCGTACTGGACCTGATCTTAATTTGGCTGAAGTTCAGGTTCTGGTTTCAGGCAAGTACTGTAGCCTTTGCTCTCATTTCAGCAGTAAAACAGATCTATCATGTGACTGAGTTCTGGGAGCTATTATTAGTAGCCTGTCCTTTCAGCACAGTTAAGTGAAACACCATCATTTCCTCAGTCCTCAGTGAACCATTAACCCTTCATTATGTACATGTGTATTAATTATGTTCATAATACCCATAACACAGCAAACTAAGACGATTATAGAAAGGACCTGGTGGTGTATCTTGTTTATTCATAAATCTCCTTGTGAGCTGTGGATGATTAAACTGAGGGTGATGAATAGATTCAGGATGATGTGATTCATGTTTGTGCAAATACATTGTTGGTACTTCATCACTTTGCAGCCAGTTAAGATAATGCACTGAGGAGTTTCTGCTGTTCAAGCTCACTGTGGAGAACAATATCAGCTGCTGTCAAACAAAAAGTCAACAACTCAACTTTACAAGTTACTGAACATACAAAGAGTCAACGATGTCCCTCAGTTCTAAACTTGACATCTAGACATTCTATCATCGTTTAGATGTGTCCACAGATGGTCATTTCTAGCTTATTTTGTAAAACTATAGAGTGGGGAACTTAATCCCTTTAAGATGACCCATACCAGTGTGTTAATTAAAGCAGTCATGGTTTGTGAATCTCAAATTCAAATTAAACTTGATGCAGGAAAAAAAAAATTTGCCGACCAACATAAATTTTAATGCAGCTACATGATCTAATACAACACTTATTAGAGCTGCTAGAGAGAGGTGGGGTTAAATTTAATAAATAAACCCAGTTTCTAAAATTTTTATGTCTTTAAAAGAAGTTATTCACATGCTGATATCACTATTGGAGATACTGGCTGAAAATAAGCATAAGTGCAAGTATTTACTTCTATGCACCGTCAGACATGCAGCTTTTATAAATTTTGATTCTTCATTTTTGCTCTTAAGGCCAGCACGGAAAGCTGAGCAGTACTTCCACATTAAAATCTCCGGGTGGAGACGTTATTGAGTTTGTAATCAAGGTTTAACATCACCTTGGTGATATGATGTTATTTTAGTCTGGGAAATCTCACATGCTCATTACACAAGGCTGAGGTTTCCAGTGGTGATACAAATGTTGATAAAAATAACATGAGCAACCGCAATAAGAGTTTAAGCACTCATCATGTGGAAAAGAACAAATTTATCAAGCCAAAGCAAAGGATGGAAGAAGAAAAGCCAAAAACCCAAACAATGATGGATAAAACTGTAGTTTTATCTTGTCTTGGATGACTAGCTACAGCTGGTGACCGAAAATATTAGAATTAAGTGTTACTTAACATCTGGACTTTCAGAGTTGTAAGGCCTTACATCTGAAACTGATCTCTACAATCACCACAACAACAACTAATTATATGTATGTCAGAAAAAAGAAGTTCAACATCAGATTTATAATGGACATTTGAAAACCTGATGTGTTCACATGTTAAGATATGTCTTTTTATTTTACATATACATGTGGTTGCGTTCTCAGTATAATTCCTGGATTTCTTTCTTGAACATTTATTCTTTATTTGATGTAATTTCAACAAAATTATGAATTTTGTTAATTTAGATTCAAAATATTTTATTAATCCCTGAAGGGAAACTGATTAGTCAGTTGTTAATAACTGTATTACTATGATTATTATTAACAACAACAAAATGAAATCCCACTGGTATCAGAGCAGTACTTGGGCCCCGTTTACATGACAATACTGAAACAGTAAAAACGCAAAAGCTTTGTTGCGTTCTGGCTTTTCGTTTAGACGGTAACAGAGTTTTGGGTGGATAAAACCACAAAGATTTGACAATGGCCTCCAGAGTGAAATTTTATTTCAACACAAGAGGAATCCTATCAGTGTAAACTGAAAGTGGAATCTTTTGGAGATGATGACATGTTTCATGTCATCTTTCACTTGTGTACTCAAACACTGCTTAACCTATGAAAAGCACAACTGTGTCATGTTTGTGCCATTGAATCTTTTTAAATTATTTGATCTGTTAAAGTAAAACATGTTTCTGGTAGAACATTTGTTCTGTCAGTGAAGACGTTACATTTGCCAGATAATCAGTCACCCCTGCACAAGTGGAGGGTCACTAAAAGACGCCTTTGGATAAAACCTGGGAGGACAAGTCGCCTACTAGAGGCCTGCTACATTGTTTATGGTCCTATTTGCGTTTTCCCCTGCATTGATATAGTTTTTATTCTGCTGTTGTGTAAATGTTTTGTTTTTTTTTTTCAAATAAGCAAAGTAAAAGTTTTGGATTTTTGCATGGAAACACTGTAGTGTAAACATGGCCTTAGTATGGATTAATACCCAAATCCCAGGAGTAGGGGATATCTAACTTATATTTAAAGTTCTTCATAGTGAAGCTCTTAATTTCCTAAATAGGGCTGAATGATTTAGGAAAACACTCCGATATTTTTGACAGATATTGCAATTGCACATCCATTTACAACATACTGTTTTAAAATTGAACCTTCAGCTCATTATTCACTATATAATGTTTTTGAAAATAACTGTGAAACTTTGCTACACCAGCGCTACCTCTCTGTGCCTTCACTGTTGCTTTTTTGTGGTGCTGCTCCCTGTGGGGCTTTTCCAGATGTTCACACGTCCATTGCCTCATGGAGTTGCTACATTTGGAGCTGATAATTACTCTGTTCATCCAAGAAAAAAAGAGTCACCACATAGACTGAACTGAGTAAATAGGCAAGAGCCTACAGATAGAGAATTCCTGCATGGATGATGATGTTTCACCTTTCCATCCACTTGCCTCCTGATTGGGAGTCATTACATTCCATATTGTCATCCACAGTGCGTGAGAGTGTTTGTCATCCAGGTTCACACACAAAGATTTATAATTATAAATGTATGATATTTTGGTTATTTCGAAGTGTGATCAATTCACTACATGTTATTTAGTGCAGATTTCATCATCATTATTACATGTGACACCTCTGATTGGACATATATGATAATCTGTTGAGTGATCAAAACAATCAGGACATTACCTCTGACTGTTCTAAAAGGGGAGAACTGGGATTAAACTGGCCACTTTTCTTATACTAGGTGGCCACCTTTAGTTTCTACATGTTACACCTGACTGTAACGCAGAAACCAAACAATTTTCTTTATTCAATATTTGTTAATGAGAAAAAAGGTGAGTAAAGGTTCTAAATTTAACCCACAATTTAATCTAAATGTCTGATCTAGAGACTATATTAGCTGTGTGGTGTTACAATTGGTTTCTCCTGCTGCTTCTGGCTTATGTAGCAACGTGTTCCTGTAAACACACATAGAAACTGTTGATTATCTAGATCCCCTTTTCAACAGCTGAATCCTAAAATCAAACATTTTCCATTTTTTTTCTGGTTTTCAGGTCACTGTGTGTTTTTCACACAAACCAGCTGACTAAAGTCATTAAAGAACTCATGACTTACCTGACTGACCTGGCAGTTCATTGTTATTTGTTTGGTTTTCATCTCATTGCTTGGTTACACAGACAGGTCACCTAGATGTTTCCCCTAGGTGCTTTCCACCTCCACAACGTTAGGAAGTCCACTGTTTCTTACCTTGTGTACACTCTTTGGGTTCTCCAACCAGGCATAATACATCTCCTCCACATAGTTGGAGCTTGTGCCGTTCAGGAATGGCTCTGAGGCAACAGGTGCAGAGTAACACCTGATTGGCTGAAACGTCCTTGTGTTGCCTGTGGAGGTGACTGTGATGAGCTGCTGCTGCCCAACAGTCTGTGCCACCTGCGAGGCGGTGAGTGGGCGCAACCGCGCCACACAAGTCCTTAAACGATGCATGAGCAGTCCTTAAAGAATCACGCACACGGTGGTGGCGGTCAGTCCGATGGGCTGGAGGTCCTCAACAACGACAGGAAATTTAAGTCCACCCAAATCGGTCCCAGGCCAGGAAGAAATGAATCAAAAGTCCACTGGGGGAGAGTGGGAGACAATGTGTTAGATGGGAGGAGATGAAGAGCTAACAAAATAGACAAAGGTGGAGATCTGTTTCTGTTCTGGGCCAATACAACCTAAGATAGACAATGACATAACTTTTTTTCCTTTTTTTTTATTACAAAAATGAAGCCAAAATAATAAAAAAAAAAAACTTTTGACAGTACAACCTCACTCCTTACTGTTTAGGAGCTAATCAAAGTCCAGACCTGAACCTGATTGAAATTATGTGGTGGGAACTTCAGAGAACTGAGTAGAAGTAAATGTCCAAAAACCTCAATGAGGTAATGCAATGCTGGAGAGAATAATGTAGTAGAATTCCTCCACAACCACAAAGAGACTGATGAAGTCAGACACAAAACATCTACTGTGAGTTCTTGCTGCTGAAGGTGGATCATTGGGCAAGTTAGTATTTCTCACATGATTTTTTTTTTGGCTACTTGCATTGATAAATAAATAATTGTACATTAAAAAAGATGTGTAGATTCTCTGAGATCGTATTAGATTAATATCAACTAAGATCAGATGTCTTTTTATCCTTTGTTTAAGCATAGGATTAAAAGACTGAGCTGCTGATGACAGTTTTTGCCGCAAACTCTTTTCTGCTGATCTATGTGTTGTCTGTTCTTTATATTATGCATACAGTTAAATACATATGTTTATTAATATCACAGCCAAAACAGCCATCACTGCCTCTCGACATATTGGGAAGAAAACACTGCAGATTAGCTGTTTCTCTTATTGCTGCCTAGAAGTGACATAAACTAGCAAGGGATTTTATCTCCATATGAAGACAATAGTTTCTGGAGGTGTCACCTGTTTAAACAGTTCTAATCAGTCAAATCAAGGTTTTCTCTGTTATTAATCACTGACAATATAAATGTTCTTCAGAAAAAGAAAAAAAAAGATCATTATTAATATTTAGATAAAAGTTCAGAAAGGAATGAAATATGTTCAGAAAAGTCTTCATTCATCCATTAAAGATTAGGGGAAATGAGGATGTCTGTGTCAGCTAATACGATGGAGAGAGGGTATACAAACTCCAGCATAGAATATGTTTACAACATTTGCTAAAGGTAGTTTCTGTTTGTTTACCATGTCTCCATCTGAACAAAGCCAAAAATCAGCAGTGGATGTATGGATGGATGTACAGTATAAACCGTTCAGTGAATACAAAGGAGAAGTAAGACAGTGCCAACATTGACAGAATAGAAGAGTCAAGATGAAACCATCAATACTATGGTAACAGTGTCACACATTTAAAAGAAAAGCTTGTATTTTTCCATCTTGAATCTATGTTTTTGATTCCTGCAGCTGCTGCACTAATCATCCTGAACCACTACCAGCTCATTTATCTGAACAGAACAAACAACGGAGAGAAAGGCAGTGTTACTTTGAGTTGAGACTCAATCTGATTTAACTACAGATTCTGTCTTTGTGCTGATTTACAATACTTATTGTGAATGTTGAACTGCTGATTAAAGTTTGGACTCCATTTTATGTTGTTTTTCTGCTTTTGTTGCAGACTTAAACCTGTATTCATTCATAAAGGCCCTTTCTTAGATGAGGCAACCGTTTTCCTCTATAAGTCACACTGGTACTACAGGTCAGGAGCAAGGTGGCATTGAGTGCATGGCCAAACAAATGTTCTACCTCCAAATCTGCCCCACTTTTAGTTCAGTTTTGTGACTGTCAAGACCTGTATGTAGTTACAACTAATAATTTGCACACACCTGTGTATATTTCACATATTTACATATCATGGACTACACATATGTGATCATTTAGAGACAATTTTCTCCATACTTTTGCTGTAGGGACAGCTGGAGTGAAACGGCGAAAACCACTGCTTCATTCCACTGCTGCACGGTTGTCACTGCTATATCAAAACTGTGACTTCTGGTTATGTGAATCATATAAAACCGACAGGATCGGATTTTTAGAAGAGGTTCATATTTGATATTTGAACATACAATTCCACAGCTGATTTTCACGCCTGATCCATTGTGAAAGAGGGTCTGAGTTAGACCCAGAACAACGTCTCTAACCATTAAGTCCCCGCACCAGAAGGAGGTCCCTGTTATTCCTGGTGCGGTCACCCCAATCGTCCGTCTCTGTTCGCTCAGTCCTTGTTTCTGTCCGTGTTTTGACCTTGTTGGGTCTCCACTCCCCGTCTGCTGCCTCCATTCTCCTTCCCTCAACTTAGCTAAGATCCGCCCTCCATTCTGATTGGCTGTCCGGGAGAAGTCACGCCTGGAAATAGGAGGCCGGGCTACCTTTACTGGCCAACGGCGCAGTCAATCACTTTGTCCTTTCACGAGTCCTGAGTTCCCGAAAATACTGCCTGCTTTACCAGAACACAATAAAAAGATCTCAGGATCTCTTACACGGTCTAAAGTGCACCGGGAATTGAAAGAATGGGTTTTAATCTCTCAAGTTAAATGGTCGGAGAATTAGTTTGAATACGAAGACATCAGGTTATGTAATTAGCCGGCTAGCTACGAAGAACTGCTTATATTAACCGCACATTCGACTGGGGAATAGATTTTACTGGATTAAATTACCCCGGTATAACGGCACATTTGATTAAAAAAAAACCCCGTTAGTCCGGTGAATTCGGTTGCACTTTTAACATATAATCGACTTCTCACTGAAACAGTTTAAAACGGCTGTTAGCTCCCACGCGCCTAGCTTAGCACGTTCGTTACGTTTCTCGGGACAGGTTTTAAAATTTGTCTCAGCTTCAACCAGAATCTGTCTCGGAGAACCGGGAAGCACTGGAGTGCCATCACGAATATATTCAAGCGTTATGCGGACGGAGCAAACCCGGTTACCTCCAGACGTGTCTTAGCGGCTCCACTCTCGGCCGGTATCCAGGACGTCCTTCGCTTCTCCCGGTTAAAACGATGACAGTACGGGCTAGGAGCGTGAACGCTGTCAGCACTGATGTCATGACGCACAGTAAAGGGGAGGGCCTACTTGTAATAATAGTAATGATAATAATAATAACAAGACATTATTATTATTATATAATAATAATTTTTAATATAATAATTTAATTATTATATAATAATAGTTATATCATGCTATATTATAATATAATAAATTATTATTATTAGTAATAGTAGTAGTAGTAGTAGTAGTATTAGTAGTAGTGTAGTAGTAGTAGTAGTTCATTTTGTAAAGCCAAAAATCATTTCATCTTTACAAAATTGTAAATGAAATTTGTTTTGGACCTCCAGCAGTAAATATGTTCTTATGCACAAAGTAAGCTCTTCGTTATATAAGACCACAGATTGCACATTAAATAAATCCCACTTGGTTTGGACACAGAAGCAAAGAGGAGTGGAGTGTGATATGGTTGGTTTTGAAGGGATTTTATTGTGAGGGATTTTAAAGGACTTTTCAAGTGCATTATTCTTGTGTGAGCTTACTGTTACTATCTCTTGATATAAAGGGTCAGTTTTGATTTGTGTCTGAAATTTGCCAAAAAAAAAAAAAAAATTTAAAAGAAATCCCTCAAAACAATAATTTATCATTAAATTTGTCTTAATATTATTGGTGTAACCCTGTAGCCCATTCTTTGTACATCATTCATCTCCTTTTCAATCTAAAAAGGGATCAAATTAGCCTTTAGTCGAATTTCATAAATAAATGAAAGGTTATCATGTTACCTAACCTTTACTGAGGAGTATTATGAGACATCTCTGAAATAAATTAGTTTCATTTATTTATTTATTTTTATTTTTAAATAATGAACTGCAGTAACATCAGTGGTGTTTAGAGGTCAGATGTGTCTCTCTGTGGTGAATCCATTTTGACTCACATATTTATATTTAAAAAAGGCCCCCCATTTTTTTTTTCATGACTATGTTGTCACATGTGGTATTGTGATCCCACAGTCCTATTGTGATCCTGTGGGCACGGCTCTGGTGTGGCAGCTGAAGAGGCAGCTGCTAGTGATCAGCCAATCTATTCACCTGTTTATATGCACCTGAGGACTTCAAACCGACGGCAGATTGTTGTTCACTGTTCGGTAACTCTCTCAAGCTATACTTACCTTATTTTCTAATTGACGTATATAGTGATTGAATTCTCCTGTGCCTTAGCCCGTTTGATTCCTGTCCTGCTGGTTCCTCATCCTGCCTCCTCCTCCTCGTCTTGTCTGTCTGTCTGATCACCAGTCCTCGTCATCGTCCCAGCTCCTCACCTTGTCTACTCCTCGTCTCGTCTGTCTGTGGATCATCAGCCATCATCGTCATGTCTGTCCTTCATCTCTCCAGAATATCAAGATTTACAATAAAGGACTTACTCTTAC
>JAOWBL010000024.1:13385600-13396090 GCA_028564865.1 Zenarchopterus dispar | reverse complement strand
ACTTTTACTAAGAAATTTTGAGGCAATCGGTTTCCTTATTTTTTTTAAGTAAAGTCAACTTATTACATTTTACAGTGCAGAGGGAAAATTTTCACTTTGCCTTTGCATGTCCTAAAGGAGCATTGGCTAAGAGAACAGGGTGGTTTCTGGATCATGTTTATATACAGCATGAGAGAGCTTTAACCTGCATTTGTGGATACCATGATGAATTATTCTTTTAGAAAATTATTTCTAAAAGTGTTCTGGGCCCATGCAGTGATTTCATGACACAGTTATGTCTGCTTTTAATGCTTTTTTTAATGCTTAGGGTATGAAGATCACAAACATCCAGGATTGATGGTCAGTCTTATCCCTCTGTACAAAGAGTTCTCAAAATTTTCAAAACTTTGATGATATTATGTATGTTGACAAAAGATTAAGTCTTAATTATTTTTAACTGGTGGAAATTTTTCTGAAATAGTTTCATACTTAGAAGAAGCAATGTTTTGTTTATTGATGAACCTCTGACCTTTTTTTCTTACATCTAAGAGACTATAACTCTTTAACAGTATTTAAAGTAATATGTCACAAAACTAATGAAATAACAGAAATGTATTACTTTGCTGTAATGTAGTGAGATGAAATGGTTGAAGTTGATTTAACATCCATCCCAACCCAGCCCTTAAAATGTTGTTAGGCATAGCAAAGCCAAGGAAAACCATGGGAAGGACCCAAGGCACCAAGAGCAACAGCCACAGGCTGGTGTACCCATTTTTCCCGACAGGCCGGTTTTTCATGCAGTGTCAGACACCTCTCCACAACTTCACTGTTGTTAGTCTTGGAGATCTACACAGCCATTGTTCTTTATAACATTGCTCTCTGCTGTACATTGGAAAATGACCCAAAATAAACTACATTTTTGCTCCTTAATACTCTATCATGTTACTGACCTGTTGATCATTAACCTCAATAGTTGTAGGTTTCCTGCAGGTTTTTTTTTTTTTGCCCATATCCCAACTTTTGAGACAACTTGTTGGCATCAAATTCAAAATTAGCCACCATTCTTCCGAAGATGGGAGAATACTACACTTTCAGCATTTGCTGTGTTGTCTATGTTCTATCATAATGAACTATTATGAAGACGTTATTAATAATTACATTTGTGTTTATAAGATTTGAGAAAAATGCAATCAGTTTTTATTTACATTTTACGCAAAGTGAATAAAAGTGAATCTGGGTTATAATTTCTTTCATTTGTCCATAAATTTTACATGTTAAAACAACAACAAAAGAAATATGATGAAAAAAACAATCAGAGGAATCTTCTTAGGAGGCATTCACTTCTCTTGCCCCTGAAGAAGGTTAGGAGTGGTGAACATTCACTTTCCTTTCTTCAGTTCACATAAAAGGAACTTTCCACAAAAAAAGAGAAAAAAAATCATTCTTTACTTGTCATTATGAGTAATCTGAATACCCAAACTTTCAAGTGTGACATAGTGATCGTTGGAAGAAATTTCTAATTATAAAGTTTTCTCCTATTTTTGATCAATTTCAACAGAAAGCAATCTCAATAAGAAAAACTTAAAAACCGTTATTATCGCTGACAATACACTTACACTTTATGCTGTTGCAGTTTTGTATTTATTTAAAACCTTGCAGTGGTGAATTTACACAATCAGGTGGTGACCTCAGGTCCATTTTCTGCAGGGCAGCATGCAGTGCCAGTGAATGGCGGCCTGCAGCAGAGCTGCAGGCACCTGGCTGGATGTCTCGGGTGCTCCACAATGCTGTCTGGGGGGTAATTACCACAAGGTATTCTTTAAAAAGACCAGATGGGGATGAGGTCCCACCCCACACCATTATTTACAACAGAATCCCATTCAATTACATACTTCATCCACCCACTGGTTAGCTCTTTCAGAGTCCACTGTTGTTGTGCTTGTTCCTTTATGCTAATTCAGCTCCACCCCACACCTCCCTCACAAATAGAGAGGCAAAAAGAGAATGATAAAAAGTGTGAAAGATGTAAGTGCCTAAAGGGATTTAAAAAAAGTATAATTTATTTTCAAATTGTTTCTGCTACAGCAAGTACAGTAACATTTATGTGTTGTCCCCTGCTTCCCTGAAGTCACATGGCTATTTGTAAAGACTTATTGAGAGACAGCAGGAAATGGGGGGTTTGGGGAAATGGGGGTGGGGGGAGGACCTCTGCGAGGTAGTGAGGGAGAGGTCTTTACAGAGAAGGTCAAGTCAGGCTTCAAGGTTCACAGTGGCACCAGCTGAGGTTGGGGAGGGGTATCTGTTATTTAGTGGGGCTGTATCTGTTTTGTCTCCAGCTGGACTTGTCCCCACTTGCTCTACAATGCCACCCTAGTCTAGTTAACCTGGAGCCCCAATTTCTGTCTTCCTGAGGGAGCACAGATCTTTCATCATCTCCTCTGCTCCTTTCAGGCTAAAGTTTCAAACTCATATCAACTACAGTCTATGAGGTCCTTTTATAATTTTTTTAAAAATATAATTTTCATTATAAAAACTTGGTCATGATTTTTTTCAAAATACACAATTTTTTATTTATACATCAAATTGTATACACAATTTGATGACTTGTATAGGTTTGACAAAAAAAGGCAGATGTTTGCAAGCAGTTATAAGTTGCTTCTCAAATGCACTTTGTTTGAAACCATCATTAATTAAATACATTTATTTCAAATAAATGTAGAGTTTAAAAAATGTTTAAAACTGATTTCACCTTCTCACCCTTGACAGAGGAGAAATAACTAACTTTAAAAGATGGCAAAACAGCTAGATATTATGAGGAAATGTCTGTTGTCCTGTAAAGAGTTAAACGTTAGAGAAAAATACTTTCAAAAAAAGCAAAATAAATCAGCATATCAAGTAAAGAGTTTCCTCAGGATATAAAGAACAAATACAGAAAGGTGAAAGCAATTAGCAGTCATCCAATCTCTAAAGAGGAACAGAAAACACTTAAGACCTATAATGTGAATATTTAACTGATTTTTCCCATTCTCTCAGTTGTATATACAGTGTCAAGAATAATGTGAACCCTTAGAATAATCTGTTGTTCTTCATTAATTAGTCGTAACATGCGATCTGGTCTTCATCCAACCCACAATAACAGACAACAATGTACTTAAAATGACAACACACCAATATTTAGAATTAGTTTTGTCTTTAATGAATATATCCATTAAACTTTCAAAGTGCAGGATGAAAAACTATGTCAATGTTAAGAAGGGGAGGTTGGAGTCAGTAGTTTGTACACCTGAAAAATGATTTTGGATGTGCAGTTTAGGGCTACTTTGATTGCAAAAAAGGCTCTCCAGCATTTTAAGTTTGATGTTCATAAGAAAGAGCTGCCAAAAAGCTTCATTAAAAAAAATAAATAAATACACAGCCACCTTTTGGAGTAGCCCAGTCAGAGATACTGAAGAACGACTTCAAGAAAAGTATTCATAACAGACAGTTGACAAATGTGTCTGCTTCAGCTAATCTAGAAAGAGGAATAATCCAAAGTTTCTACTGAACATTCAGCAGTGCTTCAACATGCAGTTGTGATCCAGAGCTACTGATAGCACTGTCTTGAAAACACTGCTGCTAAATGAGATTCAACTAGCTATCACAGTCAAGGGTTTACATATATTTTCCTCAAGTACTGTGAATATTTTATTCAGGTGGTGCAAAGTATTAATGAAGGAAAAAGTCCATGACATTCCAAGATTCTCACTTATATTTATTTTTCACAACTGTATAGTTGTAATCATTTAGCCCTCTTGCAAACAGAAAAACTGTTGTGTTTACCTGCCAACAATGCTGCTGTGAGAAGTGTTATCATTGCTAGACTCAGTCCTGACCCAAAGCTGCACATAGATGCGATTAAAGCTTCTGGAACTATTTTTCTAACAAAGTGAGATGTGGGAACCTAAAGCCTCTCATAAAGCCACGCAGCTCCTCAACAACATCTTCATTTCAAATAAGAAAATGATAAATAAATAAAACATGTTTTCAAATTAAGGTAGATGACAATCCTCCTCCTAAACTGCCATGAAACATCTGTAACTCTGAACCAGACAGGTTACAATATTTCTTCAGTTCTTTCAGCTGTTTTGTCATTTCAGTGCATTCACATATTTATGAAGCTAAGTAGCTTTTAAGACAATGTCCACAATTACTCATGTTTAGTTTCTTACTGGGTTAGTCTCTCATACTTTCTTGAGTCTTTTAATCACTGCTGCCTGATCTCCACTACATCTCTGTGAGCTAAATTCATTGTTGTTGGTGTGCAACATATGCAGTTAGTGCAAGAGACAACCAGAGCAGGAATTCAAAATCACGTTGGCTTTCGATTTTGCTGAAAGTAAGGAGAGATGACTATGACTTCTTGTTGTTTCCTTCAAATGAAATTGAAATTGATCAGTATTACAGAAAATTGTGTGGTCCAAATATGCATGTTAACCTACAACAGGCAACTTTAATATAGTTGCTGCTCTTTTTGATGAAGGACTACACCCAGTTAAGTAAGATTTGAGGAGCTGAAAAGGGTAAATATATTTCATCCACTGTGTTAAAGTTTCATTACCAAATATAAATGTGTTTGTGAAGCAGCACACCTCTTCAGATATGCTAAATGTAACCTAACTAACACCATTTTATTGATAATTTAACAAGCTAGTCATGATATTTCTGGCTATCATATTACTGTGATGATATTTCCTCTGCTTTCTGCAAAGACAATTTTCTGTTTTCATACACAACCATAGGCTATTATTTGGTTTAGCACAATTATTGAGGAGTACTTCTGTCTTCATAATCTACATGTTCTTTTTTTCTGTTTCAAAACTAAATTTAAAAAAAGAATCTGCAATTTTTCTTTTTTTTTTCATTGAAAAACCATTTAATTTGAGATTAGGTCTGAACTTTGAGAAGGCCTTGATTGGTTGCTTTTTACAGCCTTTCTGACATAGATTTGCCAGTGTGCTTCAGATCATGTTTCATCCTGTTTCAGTCATGCTCATGGTTTGTGGTCCACTAGGTGACTGCAAGGTGCCCAGGCCCTGGTTATAAAACAAGCTCAATATTTGTAAGGCTATGAGATGTTTCTGCTAAAATGCTATGTTTGGTTATCATCAAACATAACATCAGCCATTAACACCATACAACTCTCCTTATGTCTAATCTGATCATACAGCATTGTTCCATAATTCTTGAGGTTTGTTCAGATGCAACTTTACCTAGGTCATGCTTCCATGTCCTTTTTTGGACAGAGACAACTTTCTCCTGACAAACTTCCTCTAATTGTGCTGTCATAGAATATTTCACATGCTTAATGAGGTCTGCCGGGCCTGAGATGTTTTTATTTATTTATGTATTGTCTCTAAGCATTGCATGGTTTAAAAGACTGATAACTGTCTTGTTTTCCACTTGTGAATAGTTGTTTTGACTGTAAAACACTGAACTTCAAATTATTTGAAAATGGTCTTATAACTCTTTGCAAACTGATGTGCAGCAAGGTTTTTCCAAGATCTTTTGTTATGTTTTTCTCTCTTGGCATTGTCTTAACACATACCTGAAAGCTCCAGAGCGGCAAATTGGAAGCACATCTTCTTTTCTCAGGTGCAGCAGGTTTGCACACCTGCTAATGATCAGTTCATCGAAGATTGTTGGTTAGCAGTGGGTAGCTACAATTTACCCTCTTAAACCATACAAAATGAGATCTAATTCCTACCATTCACAATTGTTTGTTTTGGTTACACTTTTATTTAAACTAATTTGATGTGGTTACAATTTTGTTTAAATAAATAAGGGCATTGTGAAATGTCACATATTGTTAATTTGATCTTGCATATACCTACAATATGTTTATGTTTTTTTGCACAAAAACATATAGTTTTAGATAAAAGGGGTACTAGCTTTTACACATGACTATAATTACACTGAAAAATAACAATGATTAGACCACAATCTGCCTCATTATCAAAATACAACACAGCTAATAAGTTTCCATAGAAATAATCAAATGTTAATGGAGGGCCTGATTCAAACATTCAACTATTTGACAAAAATCACCACTCAACATGCTACTGCCCATAGTAAAGATTTGGAGAATTGCAATATCTGAAATAATACACTTAACATGTGACACCAACAGCAGTTGAAAACCAATTTCATCTTCCATTATAAACATTACAATTTCTACAATTAGGCCTCATATATCCAATTATGAATATTTGATTGTTTTCCCAAGTGCTCTTCTAAAAATCAAGCCACAAATGAATATCCATAGTTAGCATTGCTCTTGACTACCATGGCATTGTCTGCCAAGTCACTGAGTGGCTCCAAAAAAGACTTTTATATGAAAATCAGGGACCTTGGGATGAAAGCAAAAACATCCGGCAAATTTTGTCCTTTGTCTGAGACGGATTAGTCCATTAGGGAAATTTATGGAAATGCAGCTGATTTTACTTTGTTGAACCTTCATTTATGGAGCAATATCATTTTTAAAACCTGAACAAAAGTGTGTGATTTATTTGGAATTGATATGAAGAGAGGCAGTTATGCATTTGTATGGGTAATTTTGTGTTAATATAAAGTAGCAAGCCTTTTGGCAGCAACTTCTTGTTGTCTCATAACAGGGTCACCCTGAAATTAGCTGTTCCTGTTGCACAGATTATACATTAACATGTAGTCCAGATGATACAGTGAATGCTAAATGGACATTGCTTTTCTAGTCTTGTTGAGAGCTCATGGTGCTTCACAGGATTGTGTGATTTTCTGCATCACATGCAGTCATACTCCAAAAAATGAGCTAAGTTTGTAAGCCTCATCCTGTATATGCAGGACACCCAGGAAGACCATGAATGTCATGGTGAAATACTGCTTTCATCATGTTTTAATGCAATAACACATTTCCTGAGCAATACAAGTCTTTTTGGATTCCACAATGTTTAAGCTTTTGGCATTCATCAAGTTTTACTAGCATTCAAATACCAGTAAAACACTTAATAAGTAATGCAAACTGAAGACAGAGTTCACCTGCTCAGTGAGTGGACATATAATTAAACTAAAAGGAAGGCAGAAAAAAAGAAGGTTAGTTTATCTCAGAAAACAAAGACATGGAAACATTTCTTGGTGCTCACAGAACTCGTTGAAACAACACTTTATTCCTCCTGGTTGTAATTATTGTGAGATACTTTGTCATGAGTACCTGTGTGACTTATGTGACACAATGATGAGTTTAAAAAAAAAGAAAACAGTGTTGTTAATTTTGCAAGGATATTCTAAAATATCATGGAAATATTTGCTTATGACCCTAAAAATGACCAGTGAGCATGACACCTACTATGAAACATGAAGGGAGGTGGGTTATGCTTTGGGCCAGATTTGGAGGCCTTAAATCTTTGCAGGGCACATTTAAGTCCTCAATCACTTTCAAGGTATCCTGTTTTAATTGTTTTCCACTTGTGAATAGGGAAACCTACATCCCTGTGTCAGGATCTCAGAGTCAATTCCACCTTGTGGGTCCTCCAACAGGAAAGACTCAAAACTCTCAGCTGAATGCATCCAAGAATGGTTACTAACACCAGAATTGTTCTTGAAAGTCACTCTAAGTTCCCTGACCTAATACTAAATGGAGCCCAAACTTGCAAGAAACCTCCCCACCGTCTTTAACTGTTGCTTGCAGACGCAGTTATTGTGCCACTCTCCAGTCCTAAAATGAACAAATTACCTTCTACTACAGTCAAATATTAAACGTTTTTGATTCATCAGCCAAGAGCACCTCCTGTCATTTTCCTCCACCCCACTTCATAGGTTTATGTACATTGTTGACTCACTTGACTTGATTCTCATATCAGTGGTGTGTCTTTTTGGCTTTGATTCTCTGATGAAGATTACTTCTAGCCAGACTTAGATAGCAGATGAATGTATGCCTCTTTGGTTTGGGCTAATTGTGAGATGATGGTATTGCCATCTTTTGGTTTTGAAATGAAGTATGCTTAATGTGTCTTTCATCTTCTGAACTAAGTTTCCTTGGTGGACCCCCGCATCTGCACAGTACTCAACACTGTCAGTTGTTTTTTGCCTCTTCAAAAAAGCTTGAAAAGCACGTCTTGATATCCCCATCTGGTTTGAAATCTTTCCCTGGGACAGATCTTGCTGATGCAGAATGATTACCTTGATTCTTGTTGTTCTACTCAGCCATGGTGTATGGCCTGTGACATATTCAGATCACAACATCATCTTTGAAAAAGAGTGACACAATGCAATTCTGGAGTCTTGGCAATGTAGTAGCATATTTTTCAGTGATACGTGTCTGGAGGAATATATCTTCAACTTCAGCATTTAACTGTCTGGCTTTTAGGCAATATGGGCAGAAAGAGGCTTGAAGAGGAAAAAACAAAGGTGGTAGAATTGCAGTGCTTGTCAACAACAGATGGTGTAATCCAGAAAACGGCACTGGAAGACATCATTTCTGCAGCCAAACTGCAGTGATTTGTAAAAATTCATGGAGTGGGGCAAAGTTTCCTACAGCCTTTGTAGGAACTCGATAAGGCTGCCGTTCAATTTGCAAGAGCAACATGACGACTGCTTGAAAAAATGAGGGGATTTTCTGCCACACACTGATCATAGAATTTATATGTTCTCTGTAACGAAAATTAGAAGGCAGTCTGGAGGCCCCAAAATTTCTGTACTTCCTTACAACAAACTCCTATGTGTTTATAAATGGATAAATCTAAATCAATCTGGCTATTCCTTTATAGATTTAGAACAACTATTTTGCAAAGAAGTATCAGAGATTTGCCACTTGTAAGCCAGTTGTCATCCCTGCGTCAAAAACCCAATGATAGCTAATTGGTTGGAGGGAATTTCACCAAACAGGCAACACCCCAATTTCACCTAATACCCCCCGAAACCCCCCAATTTTGAGGGCTGCAACCGGTAGCCCCAACCCAGGTGCCCCCAAAACTTCTGCGCCCAATCCATGGTGAGGGGGCCACAAAGACTAGCTGACCCAAGCCCGCACGCCCCCGTGAAAACAGCTCACCCCCCACCCCCACCTGTCAGCTGACAGCAGACTAAATGGGGAGTGGGGTGCAGTGGAGGGGGAGAGGGGGAAGGAAGGAAAAACAGGGGCAATGCAACCAGAGCCGGGGAAGGGTCCAAGACAGCAGCCACCCACCACCCACCACCTGTGTGTGTGTGTGTGTGTGGGTGTGTGTGTGTGTGTGTTTCAATTAAAAATTTAAAGTTTATTTGTGTTTGTGGATGCATTGAAAACAGAAAGAGATGTGGTGTGTAGGGTGGAAGGTCCCGGAAGCCAAAACTCTTGCTGATATTGGGATGGTTTTATTTATTTGGGGTGGAGAAGGGAGTCATGTCAGGAGGCTGCAGGGCCTGCCCCCACTGGGAGAGCCTGGGGAAAATAGATCAATGTCTAATGAACACTGACATAGCTCTTCCAACTGATAACATTCAACAATAAGTGGAAAGTTTTGACAGTTTGACTTTATAATCCACCAATGCTTCTCACCAGCCGAGAAGTAAAGTGGTATTTTTGTATACCACTGAATGGTTTTGAAGCCCTGAGCCAAGGAATTCATAAGGAATTTATCAATCGAGCTCTTATCTTTGGAATACAAGTACAGATAATTGCTGAAACTCTGAATATGAGAAACACTGAATACTGTTTTTGAGCATTGGGATTTAGACTCCATCTTCATACGTTTGTTCTCCACCTGATGTACAGTATCTGGGAACTAAGAAGCAGGGAACTCTACTTTATTTGGCCCCCCACACCCTTGGAGTCCTGCCTCCCCAGCGGGGTGTTTACCCTGCCACCAGTTTTCTCAGTAAATTAATGATGGCAGCACAAAGTGCTGTGTGGAACAGGAGCTGAGATTGGATAAGACTCACAGAGGCGTGGTAGACTCTGAAATATTAATGATGTTGATTACTTTCTGCCTCAGTGACAAAAGCTTCTTGAGCTTCATGGCAGAGATGGGCTGTTGTGAGGGGGAGCTGCAGCCAGTCACAGCGCTGATCAAAGGACACTGTAGAGAAAAGCAAATAATGCCAAAATATCAAATAAACTTGACACAATAAAGATGTTGTTATTTAGGATCTCTTTTTTTTTAGATCAAATTTTATTCAAAACCCTTCTCAAGGCAAAATATGTACACTGATGGGGTTAAATTGAAAAGGTTATCAACCAAAGAATTTTAGTGACAGATTTCTCCAGAAAAGAAAAAGTCACACAGCATCTAGTTTTGCTTGTATTATCAAGTTTTGGATTTGCGATGGAGTGGTGAAATTTCCAGGGAGGACCACTGCCTTTCACCTGAGGAGACCTGGGCTAGGCATGAGTAGACCCCAGATCCAAAATAGGAATGAGTGGGTATGGATGAATAGATTCATAACGAATAGATGGATGGATGGATGGATGGATGGATGGATGGATGGATGGATGGATGGATGGATGGATGGATGGATGGATG
>JAOWBL010000024.1:13283992-13295228 GCA_028564865.1 Zenarchopterus dispar | reverse complement strand
TCTTCTTCTTCTTCTTCTTCTTCTTCTTCTTCTTCTTCTTCTTCTTCTTCTTCTTCTTCTTCTTCTTCTTCTTCTTAATTTTAGGTCTTTGAGCTGATTTTATTTGCAGCATTGTTTAAACTTTAAATAAAACCCACCACCTAAGTTAAGTGAAATGAACCAAACTCAGTTTTCCAACTTTTTTTTTTATCACTAGATTAATAAAATATATATGAAAGTGAAAGTGTCTAAAGATTATGTGATGGACTCTGTCTTCAGACCTTCTCGGATCTGAAGACGTGACACATCTCACACCAAAGAGATAAAAATATTCCTGACAGCAACCGCACCTCTGCACACGACACCAGCAATTACCGCCAGGTTGGGTTTGGCTACGTCTACTCCACCATCACGCTCAAAAGCCTCCGTCACTCAGTCTCGCGTTGCGTAAACTCACAAACCTGGAAAAAAAAAAACAAACAACAACCTTTGATAGTGTCAGAAACGTGTATTTTTAGTTCCTTCATTCATTTTTTTTCTTTATTCATACGTGAAGCTTCGTCTTGTGTTAAGATCTTGTTCTTCTCCCAGCGACCAGACCTTTGGCCACCGTTGAGCCGGCCTTATGAAAGCTGCTGTCACCGAGCCCACATCTGGAAACAAACCTCTGCTTTGTGCTGGTGAGTAAAATGCAGCTTTTGTCCGGCCAAGGACGGTTGCACAACCTGTGGTTCGCGTGACTGTCACACAGGTGAAGAGCAGCTTTGTTTCTGCAGAGGTTTCAACTGGTGGACGTATCTCTGGAGAAGACATCCACACCTTCACGATCTACACAGTTTTAAACTATTTCATCCATCAGGAGGATTTCAGCTCACTCAGGGAGAAAGTGTCATCTCAGCCAACGGCAGTGAAGCCTGGGTGTTCCTCAGGGATTAGTCCTGGGACCCCTCCCTTTTAGTTATTTACATAAGCAAATATTTCTGTGAAAATGTGTCAGTTTTCATTTTTATCCCGATTTAAAAATACTCTACTTCTTTATTTAACTTGGCTCATATTCTGTGTGATTTAAAAGCACTTTTTTTAATTTATTCACTCCATAAATCAGTCCAGGAACACTCACGTCAATACCAATAATTGAGTCTACAGCAACAGCCAATCTGAGTACACAATCTGTTTAATAGTTTTAAGATTTGTGATAAACTTCAGTGCTCTATAACAGGGGTTCCCAAACTTTTCCATGCTGAGGGCCCCCAAACAGCATTATCTTTTTGCCAGGGACCCCCAAAGTTGTTGTTATTATCAACAACAACTTACAGCTTTTTGCTGTAGAAACTAACAGACACAAAATATCATATAAAGGATTTTAATAAAGACAACAATGGGCTCCAACGACAACTGGAACAGATGTTGCTGCTGAACTTTGTTTTTTGCCTAGCTTCCCACTAATTTTCTGCGGATCCTCCCCAACCCCACCCCTTTCACTCCATACTACATAGCATCAAGTGTGTACGTTACATCACCATAATCCAAAAACACAAAAGTACAGAGAAGTCTTTGTTAACTTCAAATAAAAAGGTTAGATTTGATCAGAAAGAAAAAAATTATGGATTCAATTTTAGTAATTTATTTGTTTTTATCACAAAATTCTGGATGTGAGATTAAAAGAGAGAATCGTCTCTGTGGATTCCTTTGTATTTATATTATGATGCGTCCTCACCTGGTTAAATGTACGTTATTTGATTGATAAAATGATAATTGTTTTTATTCTGCAGTAAACAGAAGCTTTGTGAGGGTGAAGCTTTGTGCTACTAAACCAATCAAATAACTGCAAAGTTTGAGTTAAACCAGAGTACGCTGGAGACGAGCAGGAAAACAAACCAGCAACCAAGGCCTCGTAGGCTTGTTTTGAAGGTTTTCTGTCCTCTCGGGACCGTGAAATAAACTCCGTCCTAATCGCTCTAAGTTTATCTCTGTTACGAAACCTCCCCTCTATGAAGCTTCTTAACGCGTTTGTGTGAAGATAAAATCATTTTTACATTTTTCTGTTACCATATAAGTTTACATAACTATGAGAACCAGGTGACAGGGTCACCCCTCCCCTACCCCCCACAGGTGTGTACTCCACCACTGGGTGGCATATAGATAAGAACCACAGGTAATATTTTGTCAGGTGAAAGTTACAGTTTTCATATATTTATTCTCACACTTTTGCGACAACTTTACATGTAAAATTAAATTTGATTAGTAAATGTATTTAAATACATGTTCTAGCTGAAGGGTTTTAGACTAAAACGTTTGTTGTGGAGTTTATGGAGGCGGTGTCGCTCTGCTGCCCCCTACTGGTCCAAACCGACCACACCTGAACGGTTCTGGTCCCGACTGAATACTTTCAAGCATTTAAACAGCAGAAGCACAAAGAAAGGGTTGGTTTCAGCACGGAAACATCTCCTTGTTGTTCCTTGTTCTCTTGGTGGTGAACGTATGAAGATGTGAGAATATCTTCAGGGAGGTACCATCAAAATTTCCAACATTCATTCATGATCTGTCCAGTGGTTCCTTAGAGGGGTCTAAACTCTCAGAAAATGGTTTTATAACCGATTCTAGTCTGAAGATCAATGATTGTTTTTTAAAATCTGGGTGTTCCCACTGATTGGGAAACACTTGGCTCGATGTCTGTTTGTTCCTTTAGGAACTGAGTGGAAATGTATCTGATTGATCCCAGATGATGTTTCATTTATCTGGGCCTGGAGGTGGCATCATCCATCCATCCAAACCCCAGTTCACAGAGACGCCATGACTGACCACAATCCTGGAGGAGAACGAGGACAACTGGGCCATCTCAAATGGTCCGGGGCAGAAGTCCGTGGACTTTCTGACTTCCCTGGAGGTAAATGAAACATGAGGACTGTCCTTGACTGGCAGGTTCCTCCAAGAACTCGTGGCTGAAACCAGAAGTCTGGTTTCCTGTGTCAGGGGGCAGTAATGGTGGAAGTACGAGGAAGGGATGGGAGCTGCCTTCAAGAGACAGGAGGGGAAATGTGCACACCTGGAGCATAGTACCGAAGTGGACTGGAAATCCAGTGGGAACATCTACCCAGCAGCTCCTGAAGATTGAAGGAGGTTCTCAAAGAGCTTCCAGAGGAGCCTGAGCAAGGAAAGTTCTGGCTGTGACCACGAAGAAAGGAGTTAAGGGAAAGAGGGGATCCCAGTGTTGGCTGTAGGGGGATGGGAGGGTGTAGCTTCTCCACCACCTCAAGATGTTCAAAGATAGATGGATCGATGGAGGACCACTCCCTGCTGAAGACCCTGCAGTCAGCCCAACGCCATCGTTGGAGATGCAGCAAGCAGGAAACGTAGAACTAACTCGACTCCTATCCCCATGGCAACTGCCTCCACCCACTAATCCACATCCACCCCACCGACGTCCACAAGTTTAACTGTAAAACATTAAAAACAAACAAACAAACAAACACACGCGTTCATTTTGAATCTTGTGTTTGACAACTTTTAATGTTTATTATAAGAAGAACGAACCACGACAGTGAAGTACAGGATGAAAATGACTTTGGGACCACAACGTTTTCACCTTCCAATATATTAATATCCACAGCCACTCGCTTATGTACAGAAAATGATCCAGCAGTGTGGACAAGAAACTGGGGTGAACACAGCAGAACATCTGGTTCAGAAATGTCCAAAACTACTAAAATCTTCTTGGAAAAAAACAAAACAAAAACAAAATCCCACACCTGCCCCCAAAATCAGAAATAGCTACTAAATTCTGATAGATAATCAATTATTATTAACAATTACCACACATAATCTGCATTCACACACTATATATACCACTTGTACTGTACACTAAAGAAACTAAAGACCGCTCCAAAGAAACCAGAACGAAGTACACAGGCTCACTGTAGCAAAGCATTCTGGGAGGTTGAGTTTAGTGGTTTTCCTTCTCTTGTTGTTTTTTTTTTTAAACTCTCAGTTTAATCACATGATTTGGCACAACAGAGCAACTCCAGTTAACCACGTCGGCCCCAACGAGCTCCCAGTGCTCAGAGGAATGTTGAAAACATTAAATCATAACTTCATTTCCTTTCAAACTCACACAAACACACTCAAAGACGCGTAAAATACAGTACAGATGACGAAACACTTCTGCAACAACAGAAACACTCAAAAAATGTTCACAAAATCGTCTCGCGTGGTGTCCCGCTCTGAAAGCCAGTTTACACCATTTCCTTTGAAAGGAGCTCACCTGTGTCTTTCATAGCGACTGACTTAAGGGGGTGGAGCCTGTTACATGACTCCACCCCACGAATGCCTGTTTTGAATTTGGTGCTAACATCGAGAATCCGGGACAATGATGGGGGACGTGAGACCTGGATCTGTGATGTCACAGACTCGGAAAAAATCTGAGAAAAATGACAAATTTTTGGAGTTCGGCCGAAATTACTAAAGTTTTTGGGACGGCAGCGACGTCCAACCACCAAAGAAGTGGCCTCAACTATCACAAAAATAAAGTACTGTGGGCCTTGTTTCCTGTTGAAGTACTGCCTGACCCGGAGTCCCTCTGAAACACAGAACCGTCCGGGTGTTCCTCCAGGACTTCGGCCCGTAGGTTCTTCGTTGTTTCGACATTTGTACATCGAGCCTGTCGGAGACACAGATGAGGTGGAAGTGGATGGACCATGATGGCTCCATGTGAACATGGTTCAGATACTTAGATGATGAAAGAAAGTGAACCCAAGACGGGCGTCTTCATCTGAACCAAGAACATAATCAAACCCATGTATTTAAAACTAGTGGACAACCCCTTAACTTAAAATAGTAATCATTTTGTTTACATCTCAGGTGGGTTGGGTGGGAGGTTCTTCCTGACAGTCTGAACATGCTGACGTCATCCAGGACATTTTAACGGTACATGCTGAGTGAATCGATGCGGGCTGGACTTTAAAGACCTGGTGATGTGGACCGGGTCAGACAGGCTTCCTCAACAGACTCAGGGTGACTTAAAGTTACCGGCCAGCCCTGTAAGGAGGTTCTGGAGAAGTTGATGGTTGCAGGTTCTGTTCTGGACCAGATTTATCACCTCACTAGGACCCGACTAACCCATGTGTGACATGGACTCCATCATGAACATAAGCTGCAGACCCGGACGGGCAGGTCCAACGATACCTTTGGGTCAGGAAGCACCAGTGTCCTAGAGAAAACCCAGATCCTCCTCTCAACACCAGTGGACAATTTCATCATATTTTTATGGAGGTTTTTTTATTTTGGACACATTTAAATTCACGCGGGTCAGTTGTTTCCGTTCCCTCTGATGTGGTTTCAACGCTCCCACAGCTCCCACAGCTCCCACAGATGCCCACCGGTGGGGTTTCAGTCGGTGGGCCACACAGGTTTCAACGCAGCCTCTTGGCGCCGTGACGTGAATGACATTCATGTCCACAAAAACGACAAACAACTCAAAACAAACAAAAACAAAATAAAATTAAAATTTTAAAATTAAAAAAAAAAAGGCATCACTACATTTTAACTCCAGTGTGGGTTAATATCTGAACAAAAGCAACGAAGAGACACGGCAACAGTGCTTCAAAACAAAAACAACAACCACAAACAGAGAAGACACGTCTGTCCAGGCTTCTTAAAAAAAAAAAAAAAAGCAAAATGGAGGAAAAAAAAACGTTTCAGGCAACTCTAAAACCCAAAGATGAAAGAAAAAAAAGGTCTGACAAGTTTTAAAGAGACAGAAGAAGCTGCAATAAAAGAATCTACGGACTAAAGTTTCTGTCCTCCACCTTCACCCGGTTTCTCAAACCGGACCGCGGTTCTGCCAGGTTCCCCGTCCTCTCCGTCCAGCTCCGTCGCCGGTATCCCAGACTCTCCTTCAATCTTCAGAGGAACCCCAAGACCCCGACCGGTACCCCACCCACTCACTGGTTAACGTGGGGCCTCAGGGCCTGGTAAAGGCCCTCGAACGTGGGTCGGTCCTGGATGTTGCGGCTCCAGCAGCGCATCATGAGCTCGAAGAGCGAGGGTGGGCAGAGTGGGGGGGTGTAGAGGAAGATCTGGTTGAGAAGCACAAGAGAGGGAAAGAGCTGAGGCGTAGACGCAACGAGAATGGAGACCAGACCTCCAAAAGTTCATGAGAGGCTCAAAGACAAAAAGATTACAATCGAATAAAACATTTATTTAACATATTTTGGTGTTTTAAATCATGGATGTCTCTGAAAGCTCTCAGAATCAAGTTACAAACACTCAAAACATCAGTTTCTAGGTTTATAACCACTTTTGAAGGAGATTGTGAAACATCTCCCCCTGGTGGAGGAACTGATGACTACACCTCTGCATGGCGCAAAAATAAAACAGAAAAAACTCAACTTTTTCCCTGTTTTTCTTTTTTAGGACTCCTCAAAAATCAGTCAATCAATCGATTAATCAATAAATAAATCAAACTGTATTTATATATCACTTTTTTGTACAATAAAATGTAACAGTAAAAACAAACCCCTCCAGATCGACCCTGATATCTAGAACCAGTGAGGGAACATTACCCCACTGTCACAGGGAACCAGAACCAGAACCCCCCTCCCATCCCCAGGGGTGGTGGAGTACCGAACACCACCGCTGTTGGGTGGATGCATGGACCCCACCACAACCCAGGGGTGAGTGGACCTCGGGCCGTCGCCATGGTAACCGATGCACATGTGTTTTTGTCGTAGGTTTTATGTCAGATTTATCATTTATTAACGGTAAATAAACTTGATCTATCTAGATTTTTATTGATCAGTTCACTTCCGATTATAAAAGTCCTTCTAGTGCCGGTTCACCGCCGCTCCTCCAGACTACCCACGACTCCCCAGCGGCCGGGCCCAGGTAGACCGGAGTCACCTGTCTCCATCTCACCTGTCTGCCCTGGTTCCTGAAGAACTCGCCAGTGTTCTCGATGACCTGCTCGTCGGACAGCAGGCTGTAGGGCTGCTCCTTACACAAGGTGAAGATCTCCCACAGAGTGACGCCGAACGCCCACACGTCACTCGCCGTGGTGAACTTCCCCTGCAGGGAGTCACGGCGGTTTAAACCCACCCAGGTATGGTTCACTGAGTCAGATTTTTATTTATTTATTTTTTCTCACCAGGAGGATGCTCTCCCACGCCATCCATCGTATGGGCAGCACCGCCCGGCCCTGGATGCGGTAGTAGTCGCTGCTGTACAGGTTCCTGCTCATCCCGAAGTCGGCGATCTTGATGGTGAGACGGCGGTCCACCAGGCAGTTCCTGGTGGCCAGGTCGCGATGAACAAAGTTCAGAGACGCCAGGTACCTCATCCCCGACGCGATCTGGACCGCCATGTGGAGGAGGTCCGACAGGCTGGAGGGAGACGGAGAGATGAGGGCGGGGATTCACGTACGGAGGCGTGGATGCCGAGCGAGGACGCCCACCTGACTGACGGGATGTTGTTGGCCTGGGTCAAGGTGCTCTCGATCTCCCGCTGTGACAGGAACATGTTCAGGTCGCCGTTCTCCATGTACTCGGTCACCATGCAGAGCGGGTCGGACGACACGCAGACGCACAGCAGCCGGATGATGTTCGGGTCGTCCAGGCGGGACATGATCTTTATCTCCTTCAGGAAGTCGTTCCTGGCGGACGGACGGACAACAAACGTCACATTACGATGTAAACTTCCTAACATAAACACGTCCTAACTTTCATTTAAATCAAATTTGGGTCAGCTGACGATTTTATGACTGTGATTGTGTCTTGGTCATCTCTAGAGGTCACGTAGAGGTCGTGACATCTGTGATGACATCATCTTTATTTTTCCAGAACGACCGAGCGTGCGCCGATTCTCCTCGGAAACGCCGCGTTTTACTTTTTTACTAATAATTTCACAAAATGTTCCTCTTTGAAACAGTCTGATGGTACGACCAGACGGAGAAACGAAGCGCGAGACGCAGGAAGCTTTCAAAGAACATTTAAAAGGGTTTAAAGAGGAGTCTGGTGATGGTTCTGAAAAAATAAATGAATGAATGAATATGAATGTATGAATGAATATGAATGAATGAATATGAGTGATAAATGAATATGAGTGAATGAATGATTGAACGAATGGATATGAATGAATATGAATGGATGAATAAGAATGAATGAATGAATGAATGAATGAATATGAATGAATGAATATGAGTGAATGAATGATCGAATGAATGAATGGATATGAATGAATGAATATAAGTGAATGAATGAATGAATTCATCAATTAGTCAATCAATGTGAATGCATGGATATGAATAATTGAATGTGAATGAATGAATGAATGATAATGAGTGAATGAATTCATCAATTAGTCAATCAATGTGAATAAATGTATATGAATGAATGAATATGAGTGAATAAATGAAGAAATGAATATGAATGAATATGTATGAATGAATGAATATGAATAAATGATTATGAATAAATTATTGTGAATGGATGAATAAATATAAATGAATGAATGTTGAATGAATGAATGAATGAATGAATGAATGAATGAATGAATGAATGAATGAATGAATGAATGAATAGCCTCTATTGTCATTGTAATATTCAATACAATGAAATTAGTAGTGCTGCTCTTTTGGTGCATCTGGAAGAATTTAAAAACAAAAACAAAAACAAAAACTTTTGCAAATATACAAAATATACAGTATGAAGTAGATGATGATTTAAGGATTTATTACAATTCTGCAGCGATCTTTGTTTTGAAAACAATGCTCCTTTACGAGTCATTGCATAAAACCCGCTCCCCACTCGTGGTGATTGGTTCGGTAGATTCTGTACCGGTGGAGACTGCATGAAGCAGGACCTTCTGAAGAGAGAGAAGCGGGTGGTTTTAGACAGTGAGTCGTCTTTATTAGTCAAGCAAGTTTAGGCGTCTAGCTACCATCTGGACCAGTCTATCCGTGTAGAGGCGGGTAGGGTCGGGGCGGGTTTAACGTCATGACGACAGAGCGTTTGAATCAACGGTGGACGTTACGGTGTTTAAACGTCAACTTGATCTTAAGCGTCTCGATTTGGATGGAAACTGTCTTCTCTGACGAATAGAAACTGCTGACTGTGCTCTCTGGGTACCTGGCTTGACTGGTGGCGTCGGCCCTCAGCTGCTTGACGGCCACCAGCACCGAACGCCCCTCCCTGTCTGGGAGAGGCGACCTCTCCCCAAGGAATTCTGGGAGTCCTTCCGCCTCGCAGAGGTGGACCTACAGTGAAAGTGGAAGAAGCGGGCGTTTTTCAGCTTTTATTTATTTAATTCTTCTTGTCAACCATCAACCCTTCCCATGAAGGCCACACCCACCTCGCCGAACTGCCCCTCCCCCAGCTTCTCCCTGAAAATCAGCTGCTGGCGTGGGAACTCTTCAGCAGAGATGTCCTTCCTGGTGAGGGAGTCCACGGTGAGGGCGGGGACGGCGTACATGTTGCTGCCAGTGACGCCCTGCAGCCGCACGATGTCCGTCTCGGCGTAGTGCGGCGCGTTGCTATGGAAACACTGGTGCGGCGTGCACTGGGTGATGTCTGGCTCGGCGTAGCCGCCACCACATGCTGTCAGAGGGAGAGGCGTTCGTTTAACTTTGATACAGCAAAACAAAATTATTTGTTGTTTAATAATTGTTTGTTATACGGCAAAAAAAAGAAAAGAAACAACATTTTAACTTTTGATGAGAATAAAATGATCTATTTTACCAACGAATGTTTCCCAACTTCTAGACTAAAGGAAGGTATTAGGAAGAGTTGCAGTTCTTTAACTGACCACTAGATGGCTCCAAAACTGAGTCGATCTCTATCGATCTCCACGTTTAAACGGGAATAAACTGTTATTGTTTTATGTTATCAAACTGGTGGTACCTGGTGGTGACATCACGCAGGGTTGTCCAGGTCTTCTTACACAGATTATGAGCTAACAATCTTCAAATACGAAATTAGACAAAGCTGCAAAAGTTAAAGAAGGCCAAACTCTGTTGATGTGTGTTTAGTTAAAAATCAGACAGTTGTACGTTTTTAAAAATTTTTGTTCTTAAATCTCTAAACCTGAGACGTATTTAGTCCTGTTTCTGTTTTTTTTGAAACATCTGAAATCACACCTTTCAGCGCTTACCGCGCGGCCAGCCCGATGTCATGTGACAGGAAGTCACCAGGAAGAGGTCATAAAGGGGGTTACCGAGGAGGAGAGCTGGAGGAGGAGGAAACAGGGAAACAACAGAGAGAGCTGGGAGGAAAAGAGGAGAAACACTGCAGAGTGAACGATCGTGCACGTTGAAGAGAAGAAGATTAACGCGTGGAGGCGAGAAAGACGAGAATCACGCTCAGGACGAGCGACATCATCGATGGACTTCTGTCGGAGGAGAGATTATTGAAATGACCAGCAGGGGGCAGACTCCTGCAGCTTCATGAGCTGCTGCTCTGCTTCTCCAGGAGAGCTTCAGAGGAGAACCAAAGAGCTCAAAGATGATGAAGAAGTATTTGGAGCATTTCTGAGGCGTCACCAAATCACAAAAAACATCTACCTACGATTCTGTTCCTACCAGCGAGAGGTAAGTTCTCACCTGAGGCCTCGGCACTCTGCGACAGCTCTGGCAGCTTGTTTCTCAGCACCGCCGGGTTCTGGTACTGGGGGTCCAACAGGAACACCCTCTCGTAGTGAGGGTCAGCGTTGGCGGGGCCTGAGGATAAAAACACCGTGGCTCGGTCAGTCTGGATGGAGATGGAACTCGCAGGAGTCCAGAGGTGGATGTTCTGGTGGTACGAGCCGTCAGAGTCGGTTCTGACAGCAGAGTCGTTGGAGAAAGACGCAAACCAGCCCACGCGATGGTTTGACAGCTGAGGTGAGTTTGGTGATAAATGAGGAAAACTTCAGAAATGTTAGTTTTTACAAATGAACAACAAGCTTTATTTCAGGACCGGAAGAGTCAAATCTGAGCTGATTTATTTTACAAACCGTGGTGGATTATTGTGTATCAATAAACTCGATTCAACTGGGGAAGAACATCTAAGAAGCTACAAGAACATCATGTATGGTCACCAGCACCATCTCCCACCTCGAAGGGCGTGTCCAGAGCGGGGGGGCACAGGTGGGGTCTGGAGTACGATGGTGTCGCTGCAGGACGATAACCGAACCGTCACCTCTTCGTCGAGGATTCGACGTGGAGCCTGACGGGAGCAGAAATCAATCAGCTGATCAAACTCTCTTAATGTTAGCAAAGTGATATACATAC
>JAOWBL010000024.1:13181491-13192003 GCA_028564865.1 Zenarchopterus dispar | reverse complement strand
ATTTAGCCTTTAGCCGAATCAGCAATTTAGCCTCAGCGGTTAGCAAAGTCTATGTGAACCTAATTTCTTTTTTTTATTTCTTTTTTTATTTGTATTTTACAGATTTTCCCGGAAAAGGGAACGAAAATTACCGCGGGAAGTGAGAAATGCAAGTCGCGTTTTATTTTTATTTATTATTTCCTTCGCTGAAGCCTTAGCTACTAATATCCGCAACATATCTTTTTTTTTTTTTTTAAACACAACAGCTACTTAAATTCTCTGAAAATTCAGCCGACAATAGAAACCTCACAATAAACAGCGAAAAAAGTCTCGACGTCGTACCTCAGAGAGAAAATCGAAACTTTTTCAAAGTGCTGACTCATCGCGTTTTTTTTTTTCCGACTTCCACTTGTAAACAATTTCACCGAATTCAATTAAATTTTTTTTTTCCTTTTATTGACTCCGAAACCGAGAAGCTCGAGATAAAAGATGAGAGGACCCACCTGCCAGGACGAACAGGTGGTTCCCGGGCTCCCCCTGCTTGACCACGTACTCGCCCGGCTGGTGGGTGCGCTCGTACATGCACTCCACCATGTCCTTGATCTGCTGCGCCTCCAGCCGCTTCAGGTACTGGTTCCGGTTCAGGGCGTCCGTCAGCAGCTTCTTCACGCTGTCAGAGATCAGAGGGATGAGCTTTAGGAGGGATTTTTGGTTCCACCGCCTGCACCAGCAGGCCCCGGGGAACCCAAACGGGTTGGTAGCACAAAAACGTAAATTTCTGAGAAATAGAAATAAGGTTTCCAGGGCGACCAATCAACCAAGCTTTGCTCTCAAAACTTCGATGCCGCTTCGACGAACCCGCGGTCATGCGGACGAACTTCGATGCTGCTTCAAGGAACCCGCGGTCATCCGGACGAACTTCGATGCCGCTTCGACGAACCCGCGGTCATCCGGACAAAACCCCACCCAGCCTGAATTACTACATAAGAAACTCCCGCACACACAGGTCCACAACCACCTGGATTACTCACAAACAGACCGCAGGTTTCGGAGACTGCACAGTTGTGTGGAGCTCCTGTTTCGGTGGGAAGGCGTTTGGATTTATGTCTGGTTTCACCTCCTAGAGAGGTCGCGCCGGACTTGCACCTCTCAGCGTGGCCATTTGCTGGACGCTTTTGGGTCCAAAAACAACCGAGCGGGAACGTCAGACCCTTGCGGTTTCACACCCTCTCCGGCGTTCTGGAACGTCGCCCCGCGAAGACAAACAGCGAGGTCCAACATCTGCTGGGGGACGGATGCCAGCCTCGCGGGTGGGGTTTTGACTCGACACGGAGGTGCTAGGGGAAGGGGGGGCGGTCGGGGTTTTCCTCGCCGGACTCTCGGTTTCGAAGCGTCCACACCGAGAGTCAGTTCGTCACCCCAAACCAGACCAGAAAGGGCTTTCCCGGTCCGGCGTGGAAAACCCCGACCGCCCCCCTTCCCCTAGCACCTCCGTGTCGAGTCAAAACCCCAGCCGCGAGGCGGGCATCCATCACCCAGTCTCTTACCTTGCGTCCTTTGGTACCCGGGCTTTCTCGAACGAGAACCTGGGCAGCCCGCTGGAGTCGTAGGTCCTGGACGTGGGCTCGGCCGACACCCCGGCTTTGGCGCCTTTCCTCCTGTTGAGCGTTTCCCTGACGCGGACGCCGAGGTTGGGGCTCCCCTTGCCGCCGGCTTTGACGGAAGGGGACCGGGACGCCGCCCCCGCGCTCGCCGCGGCGTCCCGCAGCTCGGACAGAACCCTCGCCTGGTGGGCCAGCTGCTCCCGGAGACCTTTGATCTCCTCGTCCTTCCGCTTGCCTTCCCGCTCCAGCTCCTCCACCCGGGCCCTCAGGGAGTCCAGGGACCCGCTTTTGGCCCGGCCGTTGGGAGCACCAGCAGCGGGTCCCTCGGCGGGTTTGTAGCGCTTGGACTTCATCGACCCGTTCCCCATCTCGTCACCTGGACGGACAAAAGATTCAGACCCCGACGGTCACATGACTCCCAGCATCCTCCGCCCGAGGATGCTGGGAGTCCGGTTTCAAGCAAAAGCGCTGACGCGGCGGGGAAAGCGCCCAGACCGTCTTCCCCATCTATAATTCAGGAGGAAGGGAAGTATCGCATTTCCCGTCCGGTCCGTGATTTCGGTTCTGGACTCGGGACGTCGGAGCGTCAGTGGAACGTCCGAGAACAATCCCGGTTTTTGTTGCGGGGCGCGTGGGGTGGGGTCGCCCACCCGGTCGCACAGTGGACTTCTTTCACGGCACCCCGGACGAACACTTCTTGGACTTGGATCGCTGCTATTTCCTGCACCTGCAACTTCCGGTGCCTCGTGCGCGGCTCTGGTGGGGGGTGGGGTGGGGGTGGGATGGTCGTGGGTGGGGGGTGGGGTCTCGGTTCTTACCTGCTGCCTTCCGGCGAGCTCGGAGGAGCGTTTCGCGGCGGGAAAAAGGGCGCGTTTGGACACGCGAGCATCACAGAGGAACGACGGTCGCGCGAGGCGGTTCCCATGCTCTCTCTCTCTCTCTCTCGCGCGCGCGCGGATCCGGAGCGCGAGGGGAAGGTCAGCGTGACTGACGTCACCGTGTCCATTTCGCGATCGTAGTAATTACTTAATGTTTTATCTTTAATTACAACAACAATTAAAATAGTTAATTACTTTAAGAAAGAGAGTACAATTTCTTTTTTTTTTTAATTTTTTTTCTTTTAAAAAATTTTTTTTTGGGGGGGGGTAGTTGGTTACTTGGGGGCGGGGCATGCCCTAATTCGTAAACTTTTAGACTGATTTGTTGCAGTTTAAGAAGAAAGTAAACTAATTGTAAACTTTTAACTTTCTTTCTTTCTTTGTTTTTTTTTTATTTTTTATTTTAAATCATAAGTCCAAATTCAAGTTAACAAAAAGCTAGCATAAATTTTTCTGAGGCTAGCGTGATAGCATTTTAGCAACATTTAAAAAAAAAAAAAGAATAATAAAAATAAAAACTGTTGCTCAGTGTTCAGTAGTAGAGTTTAAAATGTTAAAAAAATAAATAAATACAATAAAAAAAATTAAATCTCTGATTTCCCCCTCCAAACAAACTTTAGAAATGAGGCTATATGGTTTCATTAAAAAATATAACTAACTTAGAATTTGTGAAATATAAGACTTAAAATTTTTCAAAAATAAATACATGAATTTGAAAAAGTGAATTTGAGTTCCTAAACTCGCAATTCTTCAAAGAAAAGACACTAAAAATTAATTTTATTTTAAAAAATGATTTAACTCTATAAGCTTTTAAATGTTCAAAAACAAGTAAAATTTATAAATTCACAAATAAAAAATAAAGTGGAAAAATCTCAATAAAAAGTAAGAATAAAGTTAGAATTTTTCAGTAAAAAAATTAAAAAAAATGGTGAATTTAAGGTTAGAATGGTGACAATTGTAAAATAGAAATAATAAAGGTATTTTAATTTATAATAATAATAATTATATATATTCCAAACATATTTAATGTTTTCTACTCCCTTTTTATAATAAAAAATTGTATTTTTTTATATTATTCAAATACAAATTGTATTTTATGTAGCTAATTTAGCTGTGACGTCATTGAGCGGGAAATTTATGGAACAGCCAATAGGAAAACCGTTACCAGGCAAATGAAATGACCCGCCGTTTCGCCCACCAGTCACTTCCGCTTGATCAATAACGATATTTAGACGTCAAAAGTCGACTTTTCTTGGCTTTTCTTGACAATTTAACCCAACGAAAGCCTAAAGAAAAAAAGTTTTGAACCGGGTTCCTTCAACGTCGCCGGTAATAAAGTTTCCGACCGAAGCGAACCGCTCAAACCGGAAGTGCGCCATTTTAGAAGGTCAAGGTAAAACCGTCTTCTTTTGTTACGCGTCATGTTACAATAAACTTGTTCTAAGTTTAAGTAAAAAAATTAAAAATTATTTTTCAGTCTAGCCTTGGTTACTTTATTTGACCCAAATTCCATCAACGTTAATTTTTTTTTTGACATTTGGGCTCAGTATAAAAGTAGGTTTTTGTTAACGTTTAAGTAGGAAAATAGCTCCACTTTGATGTTAAATATGTAAAAGGTCATTTTTAAAAAAAACATTTTTATATTTTGCTGAGCAAACATTTCTAGAACAATCTTTTGACTTCCTCTGAAGATCCAAAATGGCGGACAGATACTCCCACGGGCCTCCAACAATGTCCTCCCCTTTCCCCACACAGGTTTCCTTTCCCGGAAGATGGCTCGGGTTTGTCACGGCGGCGCGGAAAAACGCTCCCACGGAGGTCTTCTTCTTCACGAGAAGGTTTGTGGAGGCGTCGAAATTATTAACCAGCTAGCTTAACTGGCTAGCTTCGTTAGCATTTCGTGTTTTTTTTCCGGGTCTATGGTTCATCCAATAAGGTAAGTTTTAATAAAACAAGGTAAGTTTTAATAAAACAAGGTAAGTTTTAATAAACAAGGTAAGTTTTGATAAACAAGGTAAAAGTTTTAATAAACACTTAAAAAAAAAAAAATTTTAATTAGTGTGTAATTTCCAGAAATATCCGTCAAACCAAAACAGGTTCAATTTTGCCCGATTAGAGGTCAAAGGTCATGAACCAGGCCAAAGTTGTAGCCAGATGTGGACCGGGGATACAGGAAGTTGTTGTAAGCGCCAAAATAAAATAAAATAAATAAAATAAAGGTATATATCAGGTAAGTAGACATTTAAAAAAAAAAAAAATCTTTACAGGGAGGGTGCAATTCCTTTATTTGGACACAAGATGGCGCCAAATAACCATTTATGAATGGCTCCAAAATGCAGAAACAAACACGGTTCCTCTATGTCATTATTTCAAAGTAAAAGCTTTTATTTCTTGTCAATTATTATTAAAAAAAACTAAATGAAGTTCTTGAAATGTTGTGAAGGTTTTTAAAAATTAACCAGTTTTTTTTTTTTTTTTTTTTTTGATGAGTCGGCGGTTTCGGAAAAAACATTGAAAACTCGGGACTCGGGGACGTTATTGGAAACATTTTATCTTTCAAACACGTCTGAACACAAATGGACAAAAGGGGGGGGGGGCGCGAAAGCTGACATCAGTCAAAAATATTTAACTTCATACTCTCAGCTAGTACCTTCAAAATAAGAGTCTCATACAAACATATTTGTATATTTATATATATATAAAAATATCTGAGGACTACTCATACTTAAATCGCTTTTATGTACCTAGTACAAAATTAAATAACTTTTGACTACACGGGTTTATAAATAAAAAAAAGGGGCGGGGCCTTCTAGAGGTTTAAACATTAAACAAATTCATTCAGTTTCTGAACAGGCCACCAGGGGGCAGTGTTGAACGGTTTCAAAAGCCACGACGGGGCCAAGAGCGCCGTCGGTTAGCGTGTGGCTAGCGTTTCTTTAGCTAGCATGTCCATAGTGTCGAGAGCTAGCTAGCTTCTAGCACAGTTTCATAGTTAGCTGAGCTAGCGCTGAAAGCGCGTCATTTAACCCGCAAAAGACCAAAAAAACTAATAAACAAACACGTCTTTTTCATTTCACCAAACATGTCAACGAAACGAGTGAGGACTAGCTTAACCGGCGTTAGCCAACCAGCAGCTAGCGCCGTAGGGGGGGCGGGGTCAAGGTATCCTGAAACAAACAAAACGACTATAAAGTCATACAAAGAGAGGTGAGAAACGGCTGTCGTAAAATAAACAGCTCGGAGGGGGTGGAGCAAAAGGCCCCGCCCCCAAGCAGGGATGGGGGGCGGGGCGATACTCGGTCCGGACCTTCCTCTGAGGCTTTAGACCCTGCCCAGCAGAGTTGACCTGTAAAGAGAGAAGACACAACCGTTGGTAGCCTGAAATTTGGGGGCGGGGCTTCGGGGGGCGGGGCGTACCCACCTCAGAGACTTCCACCTGTCCTTCTCCATGTTGTTCTCCGGACTTTCGCTCTCGTAGGACGACAGGTACAACGCTGCAAAAAGGTTAGCGCGACGGATTAGCGCTAATGCTAACGTCGCCACAAAAGGACCGAGTCAGCGTTTTTTTTTTGTTGTTTGTTTGTTTTTTAAAGGAACTCACCGTCTTCGGCGAACGCCGGCGCCGTCAGCAGGTGCTGCAGGATCTTGCGGTCCCTCTCGAAGGGGCACTCGGCCCGCTTCCACGCCATGAACTCGCCCACCTGCTTGGCGAGCTCCCAGAATTTCTGAAACGGCGGCGGCGACATTTGACACCTCCGACTTTTATTTTGTTAGTTTAAAAAAAAAAGAAAAAAAGATCGGGTTTTTACCTCGAAGTTGACGAGGCCGTCGGGGAGCCGGCTGGCGCAGCCCTCGTTCAGGAAGTAGATGTCCTTGATGAGCAGGCTGAAGAACGGGACGACGATCTAACCGGAGGGAAAAAAGAGACGGCGTGAACAAACCTAGCGGTTTAAGCTAGCGGAGAATCGGCGGGCGGAGGCCCCGACCCCACCTTCTCCCTGCTGCTGGCGGCGGTGGCGGCTCTCTGCGCGGCGCCCCTCAGCGCCGTGCGGTAGTTGTAGAAGTTGCCGGACGGGTCCATCTGGTGCTGCGGAGACGAGACGGGCCGTTACTTCCTGTCGGGAAATGCCGACTCGGCCGAATCGATAAACACTCAAGTCCAAGCTACGCCTTAACCCCCCACTACCCGTCTCCATGGTGACGGAGACGGGAACCCTCTTCTGCTTCATCTCAGCTACTTCCTTGAACCTTTCCGCCTTCCAGGAAGCTAACATCTTCTAATGCGCTACTTCCTGGCGCGGGATACGCACCTCCAGGATGTCCAGCTTGGCCGTCTTGACTTTGGCCCAGGTCTTCTTCAGCCGGGTCACCGGGCTCATGTTCATCCCAGCTGCGAGTCGAAAACACACAAAACACAAAACGGATAAGAAACAGTCGCCGCATAGACGAGGAAAGGACCCCAAGGTTCGCCCGGAGAGTCGGGGAACTCCAAGGTAGGAAGTTGGAAGTACTTGTCAAAACCAGACGGATTCTCTCGAGACAGAGTCGCTGTGTAACCGTGGCGACCAAATGATTGGTCACCCCGGGGGGAGGGCGGGGGAGGGTGGGGACAGCTGGCACTCCAGGCTTCCCCCTCCTTCCTCCACCCTTTCTTCTTTGTGCGCGCTCTCTCTTTGGTCGGCGCTGACCATCTGCTCCGACGGGTGCTGATGCCCCTAACCCCACCCACTCCCCCCAACGCCCCGCCCCCCGCCGCTATCCCTCCACCGGATAGGCACCTGGAGTTCCCCCGACCTTTGACCCCCCCACCCCACTTACATATGATGGCCATGAGGGAGTTGAAGTTGCCGATGTTGAAGCACTCGCGCGCCACGTCGATGAAGAACTCCACGAGCCGCGCCCGCTGCTTCTTCTTCTTCCCGGGCTGTCGACAACAACAACAACCAAAAGAGCCGAGTCAGCATGTATTCCCGTTTCCGAGGGGCTCACTTCCTGTCGGGGGGGGGGGGCCCGGCTCACCATGCAGATCTCCGTGGCGACCAGGTAGCTGAGCCGGTTGAACCAGTCCACGTAGGCCCCCAGGTTGCCGGCCCGCTTGTGGTCGCTGAAGCGGCTCTGCGAAAAAAGGAGGGGCGGGGGGACACGGGGTTGAAAGGTCAGGCCCCTCCCCTGCGAGTCCAAAAAAAAAAAAAATCGCCGAGCGAGCAAGTTTCGAGGAAGTGGACTTCAGCTGGGGACAACGGCGACCAGTGTCGTCCACACGCCCCCTTGATCTGATTCCACGCATTCCTCTGGCCTTACGCCACTCACCCCCCACCCCCCGCGGCGCATTTTAACATGCAAACACAATAGAGGGGCGTTGCCTAGCAACCGAAGACCAGACAAGTGGTGGGGGGGGGGGTTTTACCTTATCCAGCGGGTCTTTCTGGACGAAGGCCTGGACGAACTCTTCGGGTCCGATGTGACTCAGTCGTTCCTGGAAATAAAAGAGGAAAAAAGTGAGGAAGTTCCTTTTCCGCAAGGGGGAAACAACCCGGAAACTTCCGTTTTTTTTTATTTCCTCACCAGCTCGATGTGGGTGAGCTGCTGGGCGACGGCGAAGGGGTCGCCGCAGACGGACAGCAGGTCCCTCTGCGCCGCCGCCTGGGGCTTGGCCTTGACGGCGGCGAGGCGCTGGGCCGCCGCCGCGCCCGCCTTCCCCAGCGCCTCCTGGTACTGGCTCAGGACCGTCAGCCGCCGGATCAGGCCCTGGCTCAGCTGACCCACCGCCTTCCGGTACGCCTGGAGGGAGTGGGACAAAGACAGACGTCTTCGTTTGAAAGGACACGTGTTTGTTCCAGTCCCCGTCGCCCAGGGATACGGGAGGAAACAAACCCACACAGACCTCGTGCTACCGAAAACAAACCGATCACGCCGAGTTCCCCCCACGTGCTCATGGGAACGCCACGGGCCCGAGGGAACCCGACCCCATGTTTGTTTGCAACCTTTATCTCCAAAATGGCCGCCTCCCACCGTGGGTTCACGGGGCTTTCTGGGAAAAACCGGAGCAAGATTCCCCGGCTCGACTAAGCCGAGTCTTGATTTGCCCACACGCACTTCCCTATTACCCATCAGCCCCTTTCCGCCCAGGTGTGAAATCCCCTTTCCTGGAAAGCACCGTGGAATCTTCAGGCAAGTCACTTCCTGTTTCGTTTCACCTGAAGGTGCAGTCAGATTCCCCACCCACGTTTCCTAGACCCACGCGACCGGCGGCGACCCCAACGCAGGTGAGTCCTAGCGACCGCCGCTAGCGCGCCGGACACTGACCTCGACCTGGTCGCCGGCGGACAGCCGGTGCGTCAGCTCCTTCAGGCTCCGCATCATCCTCTCGTCCCGGAAGTCGTAGGGGAAGGTCTCCGCCCACTCCGTCAGCAGCTGGAGGATCTTGGGAGTGACCTGCCTGAGCCGCAGCTGGAAGGAAAAGGGGATTAGGACTCGGTTGGAGGTGGGGTCCGGCCCGACGGTTCGGTGGTCCGGTTTACCTCGTCGGGCGGCTGCTCCGTGCACAGGCGGCACACGCGGGACATGAGTTCGTGAGGGTGGATGAAGAGGCGGGAGCTGAGCAGGAAGGTGAAGATGTAGGTCCTCTGTGGGGGAGGGAGGGGAACTGTTAATCCCCCCGGTGGGACGGCTCGGACTTTCAAAATAAAAGCTCGGGAAACTCACGTCCGGGTAGTAGTCCGCAGTGGGGACCAGGTGGTGGACGAGGGCCTCCAGGGACCCGGAGACCAGGACGCCGTCGTGGTAGTACAGGCCCGGGAGCTCCTCCCCCTCCTTGTCCCGGTAGGCGGCGCCGTCGTCGTCGAAGCCGCCGGGGAGCGGCGGCGTCTGCGGCATGTCGTCCTGGAAACCGCGGAGACGGTTGGTTAGTGCCGCGTTTGGAACCGGGACGCCCAAACGGTTGCTACGGTTACATGGATGGACGTGGGGTCGAGGCACGCACGTGTTCGCGTCCCGATCCTCGCCAGATGAGGCATTTCCATGAGAATCGTGGGAGTGGGTGCCCCACTCTGCATCTGCCGCACCATGTGGCCTCGTCATGAGTGGGTGGGTAAGTGGGTGGGGGGTGATGTCTGTTTTAGTCATCCGAGTCCAAATGTTCCCCAAACCTACGAGCCCACCAACGGCGTTCACAGAAAGCCACGAGGAGCCTCGCTCATCCGTGACCCCCAGGGGATGAGGGTCACGGCGCCACTCATGACGAGTGGGACTCAACCCGTTAAATACTTTTTTTTTTTTTTTTTCCGATTTGAAGAAACGTCCAAGAAAAACAAACAAACAAAAAAACGCCATCTGATCCCCTATCAGAGGTCAGGTTACACATCCACCCCCCCACCCCACTCCCACTCCCACTCCCACATCCCAAAACAGTCCTTTTTAGTCTCTGGAAAACCAGGTCTCACAACAGCAACAAGATTTGGGGACATTTTAGCCATATTTAGCCAAATTAGCAATATTTAGCTAAATGTAAAAACAGCAATATTTAGCTAAAGTTAGCCACATTTGGCTAACTTTAGCTAAATATTGAGCAAAGTTAGCCATATTTATCCATTATTTAGCATATTATACCAATTTAGCCAAATTAGCAATATTTATCCATATATAACTAAATTTAGCTGATTTAGTCAAATTTAGCGATATTTAGCCATTTTAAGCCAAATTAGCAATATTTAGCTATATATATATAGCCAAATTTAGCTATATTTAGCCATTTTAAGCCAAATTAGCAATAGTTAGCTATATATAGCCAAATTTAGCAATATTTAGCCATTTTAAGCCAAATTAGCAATATTTAGCTATATATCTAGCCAAATTTAGCAATATTTAGCCATTTTAAGCCAAATTAGCAATATTTAGCTATATATATATAGCCAAATTTAGCAATATTTAGCCATTTTAGGCCAAATTAGCAATATTTAGCTATATATATATATATATATATATATATATATAGCCAAATTTAGCAATATTTAGCCATTTTAAGCCAAATTAGCAATATTTAGCTATATATA
>JAOWBL010000024.1:13131415-13171883 GCA_028564865.1 Zenarchopterus dispar | reverse complement strand
GAACATAAGAAAGCCTTAGGGACATAAGAAAGCCTTAGGGACATAAGAAAGCCTTAGGAACATAAGAAAGCCTTAGGGACATAAGAAAGCCTTAGGGACATAAGAAAGCCTTAGGAACATAAGAAAGCCTTAGGAACATAAGAATGCCTTAAGAACATAAGAATGCCTTAAGAACATAAGAATGCCTTAAGAACAACCTAAGAACCCACAATGTTCGTCGATTATTTCGTCACAAAATGGCGTCCCTTCCGGAAAACGACACTTATTTCTCGCTTTTCACGATGCGAAGGCGTAATAATCCACCCACAACCGCTACTACTTCTTCTGCAGTCGTATTAGCTTTATCGCCATCTTGAAAATTCCAAAGTTTCCCACAAATTTCCGGAGATTTTCCAAAAAGTGCAAGGTCTTCTTAAGAACGACTTGAGATTGCCATAGAGGCGCTGTAAAGCCACCTTAAGATGGCTGGCAGGTCTCAAGGCACCCTTAAGAAGAACTTAAGAACTCTACAGTCAGAATGTGGTAGAAAGGGGAAAAAAAATTCTTAAGAATGCCTCAAGTTGTTCTTGAGAATCCAAATCTTAAAATTCTTCAGAATGAGGTGTAGATTTATTTATTTATTTGTGAAAGAGGAGAATAGCACGCTAGCATGCTAACAATGGAAACGGAGGGTTTGATTGACAGCTGGGTCTAAAAGTGAAAGCCGGGCTTCGTTTCCTCCCATGATGCACCTGGCTCTTTCTTTACTTTGCACATATAAGTTCATGCTGTTCTCCGTCTCGAAGGGGAACCATCTCAGAAGCAGAAGATTTTTATTTATTTGTTTGTTTATTTATTTTTCGCTCAAAATAAAATAAAAATGGAATTAAATCCGTGGCGATGAAGCATTTGTTCAACTTCACAAACAGTCAAATCTGGTCGGTTTAGCTTCCATCTGGAGTCCTGGGACCGTTAATACGTGAAGGGACGCCATCGCTCATCGGACCACGGAAACGTCACGTGCACACGATTGTAGTAAATAAAAAAAAACAACAAACAAAAACAAAACTACCATCCTTTGAAGACCTCTCCCAGAGACCTGGGACGCTGAGGGTTCTAGCCGGTACTTTTACTGACCCCAGGAACCACCAAGGAGATGGGTTCCAAAAGGAACCAAGGAGACAGGTTCCTGGAATCCTAGGGGACAAGTCCTAGGGTACCAAGGAGACCGGTTCCAAAAGGACCAAGGAGACGGGTTCCTGGAATCCTAGGGGACAATTTCCTATGAACCTAGGGGACAGGTTCCTGGGAACCAAAGAGACCGGTTCCTTAGGAACCAAGGAGACAGGTTCCTGGAATCCTAGGGGACAAGTTGCTAAGGAACCAAGGAGACAGGTTCCAAAAGGAACCAAGGAGACAGGTTCCTATTAACCGAGTGGACAGGTTTCTAGTGAACCAAGGAGACCGGTTCCTGGGAACCAAAGAGACTGGTTCCTAAGGAACCAAGGAGACCGGTTCCTGGAATTCTAGGGGACAGGTTCCTATGAACGTAGGGGACAGGTTCCTAGGGAACCAAGGAGACTGGTTCCTGGGAACCAAAGAAACAGGTTCCAAAAGGACCAAGGAGACCGGTTCCTGGAATCCTAGGGGACAGGTTCCTATGAAAGTAGGAGACCGGTTCCTGGGAACCAAAGAGACAGGTTCCAGGAATCCTAGGGGACAGGTTCTTATGAACCTAGGGGACCGGTTCCTGGGAACCAAAGAGACTGGTTCCTTAGGATCCAAGGAGACAGGTTCCTGTTAACCTAGGGGACAGGTTCCTAGGGAACCAAAGAGACCGGTTCCTAAGGAACCAAGGAGACCGGTTCCTGGAATCCTTGGGGACAGGTTCCTTGGGAACCAGGTCCCTGGGACTTGCACCCTTCTGGCCTGAGATCTCTGACTTGACTCCTGGGATCTGCTGGACCCACTTTGCCAGTGGCCCCCTCTTCACCCGTACCAGTCCAAAAAATGTAGATACACTCAAAAACAAACAAACAAACAAACAAACAAATAAATACATTTCAAAAACAAAAAGTGTACTGGTTTGGATAGGACGACAAGTCTAGTTTACACACATTCTAGTAGATGCTACATTATGAGGTCCTTACGCTATAGATTGCGTAACGGGTCTAAATGAAAGTCGGGTTGATCACACACATACACACACACACCCACACACACACACACACACACACACTCTTTTAATCTTCCCATCAGGCCTCAATCCCAATCTGCCCGGCACGCCACGGCGTTAGCCGAACATTAAAAATCATTTCGGAAATGCGTCCCAAGCCGATCACCGCCGGGGCTTCTGGGAAGCCAAGGGACGACCTCGCCCCGTTTGGGTTTACGCCACGCGGCGACGAAGATTAAAAAGCGCTTATATAACTGACTTTACGGTTCCCGCCTTTAAAAAAAAAAAAAGGCACGAATCGGCAATTTAAAAAAAATAAAAAAATAAAATAACTTAAATTACTATTTTAACATTTAAAAAAAAAAAAAAAGTTAGAATTTTAACAAGATTAAAAAAAAAAAAAAAAAATCTCGATCTGTCAGTGGATCCTACCAGGTCCGTCACTAAAAATAAAAATAAATTTTAATAAATTTTTAAAAAATTTAAGTGTTTTTTCACTTACAAAAATCAAAGATAACTTTTTAAAAATTAAAAACTTTAATTTATATATAATATATATATATTTAAGCAATGTCTGCTGCTGCTATAAAATTAAAAAACAAAAAAATTTACCCAGAATTCATTTCCGTATTCAACCAGTTTTAAACATCATTAAAAACAGTTTAATACACTTGCGCCGTCCGAGCGCGCATGCGCGATGCGGCTCGTGGCACACTGACCCAAATCCGACCGCGGCTCTCCTGTCCCTCCCGCTTCTCGGATTTATTTTATTTTATTTTTTAAATAAAAACGCAACCTTAATAAAAATTACATAAATAAATAAAATAATAATAATTTTAAAAAAGCTGTGAAACGTCCTCACCTCCAACAAAGCAGGGGTGCCCTTGTCCGGAAGCGTGCACCCCAGTAATTCCGCGAGGAGCTTCGCCATATAAAGCCAACGAAGCGCACATTAAAATAGTCCCCACTTCGAAGACGCCGTTTCACGTCCGCCGCGCCGATTCCCCGCGGACCCGGCGCGCATCAAGTCCGTGTTTTTTTTTTTTTTACCTCCGTCAGCGTGGGAAAAGCGTCCCCCCGAGAATCCCGACGGAGGTGGAGGCGGAGGAGCTCTGCGGTCGGAGTTTTAATCGGCATCATCTGCCGCAGGTGGGGGCCGAGCGAGGGGCGGGGAAAAAGAAGTGCAGTTCCTCGACTGACCACTAGCCGAGCTAGTTTTGTTAGCCTTCGTGTTAAAATGTCCAAAAACTTAAAATAAACTTTTATTTTTTGATTTAAATATATTTAAAAAAAAGAAAAAAAATTAAAAAGAAAAGGACTCCACAGCTAAATTAACATAACATTTGTAAATGTCGAAGAAATTAAAAAAAAAAAAAAAAAGTCTTTTATTTTCTTAAAAGTGTGTGTTTGTTTTAGTCGGAGGCCATTTTTAAAAGGACAGGAAGTGGTTTTAGGAAACAAAATGGACGTCTGTTACTCAAAGTGACCACGGGGGGCTGAAACTGAGTTGATATTCGCCAAAAAAAAAAAAAAAAAAAAAAGATAAATTAAAAACAAAAACAAAATAAAAGTCCTGTTTTAAAAAGTAAAAGTTTGCTGTGCTAAAAGCCAGCTAAGCTAGCTTAAAAACGACGACAAATAAATAAATAAATAAACACGCCTCGTGCCCGGAAGGTTTGTCGGACGTCTTTTTCCTCCGAATTAACCCTCTTTGTGGGGAAAAAAATGCGCTATAGCGCTAGCCGGTTGCCGCGGCAACACCGGAGCGGAGTCCACGGCGTTTCTTTTTTTTTTTTCTTTTTGACATCGTAATCTTTCTATCATGTTACACCACCCACCCCCACCCAAAAAAACCCACCTACCCCCACCCACAACTGTAATACCATATACCCGCCACAAGATGGCGCCATTTCTAAACACTCCATTTCTAAAAGGGAAAAAAGCTCAATCAATAGATTAAAAATTAAAAAAAAAAATTTTTTAATTAAAAATTTTTTAAATAAATAAATTAATTTAAAAAAATCTAAATAAATAAATAAGATTAAAAAAAAAATAAATTTTTTTTTAAATTTAAAAAAAGGATTAAAAAAAGTTCTGACATCAGTATGATTACGCCCCGCCCCCAAACTTCCTCCCATCACTAACATAAAAGATTTCACATTGTTGCAACTAAAGGGGGATTCCGTCTAAATTTTAAAGATCAAACTTGTGTCAAAAAGGGTAAATATGAATTTTATCGGAGTCGGCGGACATTTTGGAAAAAATGAGGAACGCTTCACGAATTTGCGTGTCATCCTTGCGCAGGGGCCATGCTAATCTTCTCTGTATCGTTCCAATTTTAGTATATGTGCTACCGAAGTAACACGACTGGAAGGAGTCTGGGAGGGGTATTTATGGCTCCGGACCCCGCCCCTCGGGGGTCACATGGTGCAAAGCTGAAGGAGGGAAAATGTCCTTTAAAAGGACGAAAAACAACCGAAAAAGGAAGATTAGTGTCTTCAGTGTCCAGATAAAGACAGTTAACAACATACGGGTTTCCTAACAAACCGGGTCTGGTTCTGACCCGTCTCAGTACTCCTCGGTTCTACCCTGTGAGACGTACTGGGGCATGACGGGAGACCCAGGAAGACTCTCTGACGTCAGACGCTCCCGATTGGGCGGCTGGAGAGACGAGGACAACAGGCAGACGCGGCCGCCCCTCCCCCGCCGCACGAGGACGACTGCTGTATCAGGAAGTGGAGGGGGGAAAACCCGGTTAGAGACTGAAAACCTCCCAGCAGGAGACTGATCTGGACTCTAACAAGACCTGGACCGGACTCCAGTCCTACTCGGTGAACAAATACCAGGTCTTTAAGTCTTTGTTGACTCAACATGAAGACACTCTGGACGTCCAACTAACCAGAAACTAATTTTGTTTATTTATTTTAGCTGTAATGACGCTCACCTGCCACTGGGTGTCCCTGTTGGACCGGTGTCTCTCTCCTTCAGCCTGAAATACACAAATAATCAAGTTAAAAGCTTTTAATCTAAATGAATGTAGGACAGCTCTACACCCTCAGCAGGGTCCTGGAGGATCATGGGAGTGTTTCATGGACTTGGAGAGGGTTTTTGACTGTGTCCCCCGGAGACTCCTTTGGGTGGTTCTCCGGGAGTACGGGGTTCCAGAGTCCCTAATGAGGACTGTCCGGTCCCTGTACACCTGGTACCAAAGTTCGGTCCGCATCGTCGGTTGTAAGTCGAATTGGTTTCCCGTGAGGGTTGGACTCCACCAGGGCTGACCTTTGACCCTGGTTCTGGTTGGGAGGAGAATCGGAACCTCTTAGTCCGAGACCATGGTCCTCAGTCAGAAAAGGGTGGAGGTCCCTCTCCGGGTCGGGGATCAGGTGCTGCCCCAAGTGGAGGACTTCAGAACCGCTCTAGGGTATTCTGGGTAGTCAAGACTCTGACACTCCGGGACTGTCCCTACCACGTTGCCGTTTTTTTGGTGGCCATCCATGGAGGCCTTCTCCAACCACTCCCCGCTCCTGGTCTCACGTAGACCTGGACTTTGTCAAAGGTCTGCCGGATTCCCGAGGAGAAAAAAAAAAATCACAGGTCTGATTTGATCAGGTCAAGACCAGCACCACCTGGAAGAGGAGGAGGTGATGGAGGAGGAGTACTAGCTCCCACACGGGAGTCAGGGCGGTGCTCTCTCAACCCTCCACCAGCTACATCCTTGTACCTGTTTCTAGTGTCTTGGAACTACCAAGTCGGGGACCGGGAACCCTGGAAGGAACCGGTACCCCCTCCATCATCTGGACCGACCATAAAGACCTCCCCTACATTCAGACTAAAGGCTGCCACCACATGGGAGGTGGAGGTAGTGAAGGAGGCTCCACGACTCCAACCCTAACCCAGGTACCGGTCCCCCAAACCGCCATTCTGGTCCTTCCCAAGTCATCCAGTGGGGACCCGAACACTCTCCCTACTACGTCACCGTTTGTGGTGGCCGTCCATTTGGGAGTATGTCCCTGCAACATCTCCGCCCCTAATAAGCCATCCGCACTGACCTTCTCCAACCACCACCGTCTAGTGACTTGGTCCCTTCCAACCCAGCGATGGCGGCGGGGTTTTGGTCTTCATCTGGTTCAGGGTTTCTCAAAAGGTAGATACCGAGGTTTTTCTTCTGTCCTGAATGCTACACCCATCAGCCCGGTCCTCCTGGGACATCCTTGGTTGTCTCTCCACATCAAAGGTACTACCAGCAGTAGTATTAACCGAGGTCCTAAGTGCTACACCTGTTGTCTTCAGTCAACCGTCCCTTCAAGACCCTCCACACCTACACCTCCAGATCTATCCGAGGTACCTAGGTGCGCCCCCCGTCCCCGTCCTTACCAGCTGCCTGTACAACCTGTCCAGGACGCAGAAGCCACCCACCCCAAGTAATCGTATCTCCTGACCCGGGTATTGTCATCGTTTTTACCAAGAAAGAAGAAACCAGCACTGACAGGAAAGGACGACAAAAAAAGGATGGATCAGAGGATACGGGATCGGTATCTAGGTCCGAGGATACCGTGAGATCCAACGATTACTCTGATTACTATGGGTGGATGGCTTTTGGGTCAGAGGATACGGGCCAGGGTTGTCATTCCAGTTCCAGTATCTGTGGTACCAGCGTCCCCTAACTGGTGGAACTCTGGGAGGGGTATTTATGAGTCTGGACCGCCCCCTCATCAGTCACATGGTACAAAACTGAGGGGAAAAACTTGCTTTAATAGGAAGAAAAACAACTGAAAAAACAAGATTAGTGTCTTCAGCGTCCAGATAAAGACCGGTAACAACTCATGGGTCTCCCACCGGACCAGGTCTGGTTCTGATCCGTCTCGGTACTCCTCGGTTCTACCCCGTCAGACTTGCAGGAGCATGACGGGAGACCCAGGAAGACTCTCTGACGTCAGACGCTCCTGATTGGACGTCTGGAGAGACAAGGACGTCCTGTATCAGGAAGTGGAGGGGGGAAGACCCAGTCGGAGACTGAAAACCTCCCAGGAGACTGATCTGGACTCCAACAAGACCTGGACCTGACTCCAGTCCTGCCCAGTAAACCTGTACCAGGTCTTTAAGTCTTTGTTGACTCAACATGAAGACACTCTGGAGGTCCAACTAACCAGAAACTAACTTCTGTTTATTTATTTTAGCTGTAATGACGCTCACCTGCCACTGGGTGTCCCTGTTGGACCGGTGTCTCTCTCCTTCAGCCTGAAATACACAAAATAATCAAGTTAAAAGCTTTTAATCTAAATGAATGTAGGACAGTTCTACACCCTCAGCAGGGTCCTGGAGGATCATGGGAGTGTTTCATGGACTTGGAGAGGGTTTTTGACCGTGTCCCCCGGGGACTCCTGTGGGTGGTTCTCCAGGAGTACGGGGTTCCGCAGGGCCTAATAAGGGCTGTCCGGTCCTTGTCCTCCTGGTACCAGAGTTTGGTCCAGATTGTCGATTTGTAAGTCGGATTGGTTTCCCGTGAGGGTTGGACTCCACCAGGGCTGACCTTTGACCCTGGTTCTTTTATGGACAGAATTTCTAGGCGGATCGGTCCTGGACGCCTCCCTGGCGAGGTTCTACGGACATGTCCCACTGGGAGGAGACCCCGGGGAAGACCCAGGACATGTTGGAGGGACTGTGTCTCCCAGCTGGTCTGGGAACACCTCGAGATCCTCCCAGATGAGCTGGACCAAGTGGCTGGAGAGAAGGAAGTCTGGACCCACGACCCGACCCGGATAAGAGGAAGAAGGTGGATGGACATTTAGGACAGTTAGAAAAGTAATGAACCTCCCCCCAGACTGTCAACGGGTTCTGGTTAGTCGACCCACCCATCACCCCACTGGTCCTGGGACATCCTTGGTTGTCTCTCCCCATTGAAGGTAGTACCAGCAGGAGTATTATTGGAGGTCTTTGGTACTACACCTGTTGTCTTCAGTCAACCGTCCCTTCTAGACCCTCTAGCTCTGTCTGAGGTTCCTAATGTCCCCTACCTCTACTCCACTCACTTCATGGGCCCAACATCTTCACCAAGCTAGACCTCCACAACACCAACCATCTGGTCTGGACCAAGGGCATGAACAGAAGACCACCTTCAGTACCCCTCTAGGGTATTCTGGGTAGTCAAGTCCCTCCAACGTCCCTGCTGTGTTTCAAGTCCTCGTCAACCATGTTCGGAGAGATTTCCTCCAGGAACCGCTTTGTTCGGGTCAGGACCGTACCCTTCCCAGTCCACCAGGAACTGGACACCCCTCAAATAGACCTGGACTTCGTCCCTGGTCTCCCAGATTCCCGAGGTACCTCAGTCCTTCTGACTACTGTTGACCACTTTTCAAAGACTGTACGTCATGTGGCTCCCCTCGGCCCCTGAAACAACACCCTCCTTCCGGAGCGACCATCTGGACCGGGTTGAGTCCACATCCTGTTTCCTTCGGGACGTCTTCCAGCGTCTCGGCACTCCTACAGTAGCCCGCTCAAACCCGCCCTTCACCACAAGCGACTCGGTTAAGGTAGATCCTCAGGTAGATGACAGGAAACGGGTGTCCTTGGTCGTAAAACAGAACATTTTCTATCGTTGGGCGGGAACGCCGGTACCGAAGGACAGGAGATTCTCCCCTCGCTTCTCTTCTCCTCCTCCTGAAGAGATAGTGAGTGACAGTTTGTTTACGATGAGGAGGAGCACCTGGAGGAGCACCTGGAGGAGCACGATAAGGAGGTCTTGTTGTGGTGGTGGTGGTAATGGTAGTTTCTTCTGGTATTGTTCCAGTCTCGGTATCTGTGGTACCAGGGTCGCCTAGCTGGTAGAACTCTGGGAGGGGTATTTATGAGTCTGGACCGCCACCTCACAGGTCACATGGTACAAAACTGTGGGGAACAAAATTTCTTTAACGGGAAGAAAAAAACCCGTAAAGAAAAAAAAAAATCAAGAATGGGGTCTTCAGTGTCCAGATAAAGACCGGTAACAACTCATGGGTTTCCCACCGTACCAGGTCTGGTTCTGACCCGTCTCGGTACTCCTTGGCTCTACCCCGTCAGACCTGCAGGAGCATGACGGGAGACCCAGGAAGACACTCTGACGTCAGACGCTCCCGATTGGAGGGCTGGAGAGACGAGGACGTCCTGTATCAGGAAGTGGAGGGGGGACGACCTGGTCAGAGACTGAAAACCTCCCAGGAGACTGATCTGGACTCCAACAAGACCTGGACCTGGCTCCAGTCCTGCTCGGTAAACCTGTACCAGGTCTTTATATACACACACACATCCTGGGAGGTTTTCAGTCTCTGACCGGGTCGTCCCCCCTCCACTTCCTCATACAGGACGTCCTCGTCTCACGTCGGGACGACTGTTGTTCTCGTCTCTCCAGCTGTCCAATCAGGAGCGTCTGACATCAGAGAGTCTTCCTGGGTCTCCCGTCATGCTCCTGCAGGTCTGACAGGGTAGAACCGAGGAGTACCGAGACAGATCAGAACCAGACCCGGTCCAGAAGGAAACCCATGAGTTGTTACCAGTGCTTATCTGGACACTGAAGTCCCCATTCTTGTTTTATTTTGGTTGTTTTTCTTCCCACTAAAGGACATTTGTCCCCTCAGTTTTGTACCATGTGACTGATGAGGGGGCAGTCCGGACTCATAAATACCCCTCCCAGAGTCCCACCAGCTAGGGCCGACCTCCCCTCCTTCTACTCTCTCCACATCAACAACATCGTCCTCATACGAGTACTCATAATAATTGTCATAGTTGTAATCCTCTTGGTGGTGTCGTGGTAGTGGTAGTGGGTGGTGGTGTCGTGGTAGTGGGTGGTGGTGTCGTGGTAGTGGGTGGTGGTGTCGTGGTAGTGGGCAGTTCCCATGAAGAGAAGGAGCTTGGAGCTCCAGACCAAATAGAAAATATCCTTTTTTGTGGTAAAGGACACCCGTTTCCCGTCCCCTATTTACCCGAGTATCTAGCTTTGAGAAACCCAGATGAAGACCGAGGACCCTTTGGCTCTTCTATTTGAGGGGTGTCCAGTTCCTGGTGGACTGGGAAGGGTACGGTCCTGACCCGAACAAAGCGGATCCTGGAGGAAATCTCTCCGAACATGGTTGACGAGGACTTGAAACCCAGCAGAGACGTTGCAGAGTCTTGACTACCCAGAATACCCTAGAGGGGTACTGAAGGTGGTCTTCTGGTGATGGTGATTTGGTCAAGACCATGCTGTACCCCTAGGTCCTGGTCTTCTGGAGGAACCTGAGACAGATCTAGAGGGTCCAGAAGGGACGGTTGACAGTTAATACTCCTGCTGGTACTACCTTTGATGTGGAGAGACAACCAAGGATGTCCCAGGACCAGCGGGGTGATGGGTGGGTCGACTAACCAGAACCGGTGATGGTGGTTCCCAGACGTGATCAAGCAGTACCAGAAGTAATGCGACCAAAAACCAAATTTCACAACAAATTCATTCGTATGGCTGTCCGTACCCCTACCACACTGTCCTTTGCCAGTTTGACAAATGTCTCTGTACAATGTCGGACAACAAGGTGCCAGCTGTAGCGTTCCGACCAGGGTCGCCTAACTGGTAGAACTCTGGGAGGGGTATTTATGAGTCTGGACCGCCCCCTCATGAGTCACATGGTACAAAGCTGAGGGGAAAAATGTCCTTTAGTGGGAAGATAAACAACAACAAAATCAAGATTAGTGTCCTCAGTGTCCAGATAAAGACCGGTAACAACTCATGGGTTTGCCACCGGACCGGGTCTGGTTCTGACCCGTCTCAGTACTCCTCGGTTCTACCCCGTCAGACCTGCAGGAGCATGACGGGAGACCGAGGAAGACTCTGACGTCAGACGCTCCCGATTGGACGGCTGGAGAGACGAGAACAACAGTCGTCCTGACGTGAGACGACGACGTCCTGTATCAGGAAGTGGAGGGGGGACGACCCGGTCGGAGACTGAAAACCACCCATCAGGAGACTGATCTGGACTCCAACAAGACCTGGACCTGACTCCAGTCCTACTCGGTAAACCTGTACCAGGTCTTCAATTTTTTGTTGACTCAACATGAAGACACTCTGGAGGTCCAACTAACCAGAAACTAACTTTGTTTATTTATTTTAGCTGTAATGATGCTCACCTGCCACTGGGTGTCCCTGTTGGACCGGTGTCTCTCTCCTTCAGCTCTGAAATACACAAATAATCAAGTTAAAGGGTTGTCGAAGAGTGAAGAAAAACTAATTAAGGGACAACACGTTCGCGTCCCAGCGTGGACTAAGACACAAGTTATGTCCCTCCCTAGTCAGCACCAAGTCCCAAGATGGAGGATTATTGTGTTCAAACCACCAAAACTGATCACCTCTGGGAACCACCATCACCGGTTCTGGTTAGTCGACCCACCCATCACCCCGCTGGTCCTGGGACATCCTTGGTTGTCTCTCCCCATTGAAGGTAGTACCAGCAGGAGTATTATTGGAGGTCTTTGGTACTACACCTGTTGTCTTCAGTCAACCGTCCCTTCTAGACCCTCCACACCTGCCCCTCCAGATCTGTCCAAGGAAGGACATGAACAGAAGACCAGCTTCAGTACCCCTCTAAGGTATTCTGGGTACCTGCTCATGCCGCAACGCCCGTTGGTCACCAGAGACAACAACAGAGTAACTCATCCATCATGTCTTCCACCTCCATGGACCCCCAGTTCATAGAAAGTGGTCTCACTGGTACCAGGGACCGGACCGTGGTTGTTAAAACTGCCCCGCTCCATGAAGATTCACCCCACCTTCCATGTGTCCCTCCTCATACCGGTGGTCCCTCCCAACCCCACGGTGGCGGCGGGGTTTTGGTCTTCATCTGGGTTTCTCAAAGGTAGATACTCGTGTAGGGGACGGGAAACAGGTGTCCTTTGTCTCCAAAAAGAATAACTTTCTACAGGTGAGGTCTTTGGTCTGGAGCGCCGGTACCGAAGGACAGGAGACGCTGATTCTGTCCTCGCCTCTCTTCTCCTCCTCCTCCTCCTCATGGGTATTATCGAGTGAAGTGAAGTCAGATCCACACCAGCACCACCTGGACCACCTGGAAGAGGACGAGGAGGAGGAGATGGTGGAGGACGAGGAGCACGAGGACAAGGAGGACAAGGAGGACAAGGAGGTTTCCTTGCTTCTCTTCTCCTCCTCCTCATGGGAATGTATGAATCTAGTGTCGCAACCTCCACGCTAGGAGCATTACGAGGGGGAGGAGGTGGAGGAGTACAGGGACAAGGAGGACAACGAGGACGAGGAGGTTTTGTTGTGGTGGAGAGAGTAGTAGTGGTGGTAGTAGTAGTAGTAGTAGTAGTAGAGGGAGTAGTAGTAGTAGGGGTAGGAGTAGTAGTAGTAGAGGGAGTAGTAGTAGTAGGGGTAGAGGGAGTAGTAGTAGTAGGGGTAGAGGGAGTAGTAGTAGGAGGAGGAGGAGTAGTAGTAGGAGTAGCAGTAGTAGTACAGGGAGTGGTAGTAGTAGGAGTAGTAGTAGTAGTAGTAGTAGTAGTAGAGGGAGTAGTAGTAGTAGAGGGAGTAGTAGTAGTAGAGGGAGTGGTAGTAGTAGGAGTAGGAGTAGAGGGAGTAGGAGGAGTACCGGGGGTCCTGCTTGCTTCTGGTATTGTTCCAGTTCCAGTATCTGTGGTACCAGGGTCCCCTAACTGGTAGAACTCTGGGAGGGGTATTTATGAGTCCGGACCCCGCCCCTCATCAGTCACATGGTACAAAACTGAGGGGAAAAATGTCCTTTAGTGGGAAGAAAAACAACCAAAATAAAACTAGAGTTAATGTCTTCAGTGTCCAGATAAAGACCGTTACCAACTCATGGGTTTCCCACCGGACCAGGTCTGGTTCTGACCCGTCTCGGTACTCCTCGGTTCTACCCTGTCAGACCTGCAGGAGCATGACGGGAGACCCAGGAAGACTCTCTGACGTCAGACGCTCCTGATTGGACAGCTGGAGAGACGAGGACGTCCTGTCTCAGGAAGTGGAGGGGGGACGACCTGGTCGGAGACTGAAAACCTCCCATCAGGAGACTGATCTGGACCCCAACAAGACCTGGACCTGACTCCAGTCCTGCTGGAACTAACTCTAGCTATAAGAAAAGAGGGTTTACTAACTAAGTACTTTTAGTACTATGAGTTTAAAAAATATACATTTTATTGACCTTTAACTTCCAACATATTCATATACAAACATGTTATTGTAAAATTTATGATTAATTAAAAATTTACCCTCATTTTATCTCATTTAAAAAAAACTATGTTTAAAATATTACAAGGAACAAATGTAGTTTAAAAGCGAAATTATGAATTTAGCTAGTAAAGACACAAATTCAGCTTCCCTAGGAAACCTCGAATAATTCAGCATTGTTTTGGTCTTAATTCTTGATTTAATTACTTCCTTTTGTATTAAAAACTTATTAAAAACTAATTTAGCTCGATTTTTATTGCTATAATTGACATAAATTAGCTTATCAAAGATGCTAATTACGGCTAACGTGGTCCTCGCCAATTAGCGAGTAGCTAGTAGCTTAGCTTCACTCGTTACGACAAAATTTAATAATACAACGTGATTATGGACAAAAATTAACTATCTGAAAGGTTTAATTAATAAATAAAGTTTATATTTAGGAAGTTAGAGGGATTACATACCTGATATCGCCGCCATTACGGGGCCTCCACTTCCGGGTAGTCGTCCATTTTGCGGTTTGTTTAAAAAAATAAATAAATCAATAAACTACTTGGTTTCCCGTGACCACGCCCCTTCACCGTCACGTGATTGGACAATACAAATAAAAGACTGACCAAGTCATGTTAGCTTCATAAGCTAATAATAAGCTAACCATGCCCTACGTGACTACGCACACGTAGCGTAAACCAGCCATTCAAATTATAAATAAAAAGTTTATTCGACAACAAATATTTATCAGCTACTATTTTAATCCTTTTAAGTTGGCATAAAAACCAGTAAATTTTATTAATTGAATTAATTTTATTTTATATCTTTACTTTATTTACGATTAATATGGCGGAGATTGTAAATACAGGAAAAGATGTCTCACTGTTTTTTTTTTTAAATAACGCACTTGGGAGTTTAAACCCCTTCAGTTTTATATTTGGGAAGACAATTTTATTTACCTAAAATTATTTTAAAAATATATTTAGTAAACACGACAAAAACCAATTTTTTAAAATTTTCCTGAAAAAATAAATAAACAAGAAACAAAAGCGAGTTGCTCCTCCTGTTTCATAAGCGATCTGTGCACGAATCAGGAAAACAGCCGAACTCTTTACCCGCTTCCGGTTTCCTCCCCCTCCCCACAGTCAGCTGCTCCCAAAACAACGCCACGCGTGTCCTCCGTGGTTCCATCCCGTGGCTCCTCCGTGGCTCCATCCCACGGGACCCCCCCCGCGGCCCCTCCGCGATGGGAGACCACCACCACGACCAAGACGACCGCGGTGACGTCATCGAGCACCACGTCGAGGAGGAGATGGAGAAGCGGGGCCCCGGGGGTGCGCGCGCACCGGCGTGGGACGCCGAGCCCCACGCCGGCACCCAGTCCTCCCAGAGACTCCTGGCCTACAGCGACGCCCTCATCTCCATCATCGCCACGGTCATGGTGGGGAGGGTGACGTCACGGAGCAAGCCAACATACGTCACGTGACGTCACGCTTTGACCTCTTTTTCCTCTTTTTTCCCCACGCAGATTTTACCCGTCGCGCACACGAAAGTGGAAGACAGCGAGGTACTTTTTTTTTTTTTTTAACTTTTTCCCCACATTTTTAACAGCTAAATAAGTATATTTATTTATTTTTATTTTATTTTGAAGGAGTTGAGGCAGAGCGTCCAGCTGCTGCTCACGACCAAAATCGCGGTCTACCTGATGACGTTCCTCATCGTGACCGTGGCGTGGGCGGCCCACATCAGGTCATATTTACCTGACTTTCAAATAAATAAATTAATTAATTAATTAATTAAAATTGACGTGCTTTTATTTTGACAGGCTGTTTCAAGTCATCGCGCGAATCGACGACTGCCTCGCGCTGCTCAACCTCGTGAGTCCTTTTTTTTTTTTTTTTTTTTTTTTAAATTTGATTGACAGGTGACTGATTTGTAGTTTCATCTTCCAGGCCTGCATGATGCTCATCACCTTCCTGCCGTACACGGTGAGCGTGGGAAAAAAAAAAAAAAAAACCGGAAGTGGGTCGGATCGTGTAGTCTGAACGAACCGACCGATTTTTTTTTTTTCTTCAGTTTTCCCTCATGGCCACCTTTCCCGAGAACATCCTCGGGATCTTGCTCTTCTGCGGCTGCGTGATGGTGATCGGGATCATCCAGGTGAAAAATGGCGTCCAAGCCACGCCCACTTTGTAACGTAATCGGCGTCCATTTTCTTTTTTAAAAAAATTTTTTTTCTCGCGATCCAGGCCGTGATCGTGACGTACGCCTTCAGCCGGCCCTTCCTCCTCAGCGACCAGATCCAGGTCTCGGAGGACCCGGCCCGCTACCGGCGCCACATCCTGGAGGTGGTCCTGCGGGTCCCGGTCACGTGCTTCCTCGCCGGCGTCCTTTCCTTCGTCTTCTTCCAGCTGGTCGGTAGCTTCCCGGAAGTAAATTTTTTTTTTTTTTTAATTTTTAAATTTTTTTTTGGGTTCCAGTCCTACGTCCTCCTGGCCGTGGTGGTCTTCCTGCCCTACATCTCCGAGTCCCTCAAGTGGTGTCGCGGGAAAGCCCTCGGTGAGCAAAAAAACCCAAAAACCCCCGACTCAGCGGTTTTTTGGGGAACCTTCTTTTTCACGCCCCCTTTCCCCCCACGCAGGTCAGTCGGAGGAGTCCCCGGACCCCGCCGGGTTCTACCTCCCCGGGGAGCCCCTCAGCAAGGAGCGGGTGGAGGCGTTCAGCGACGGGGTCTACGCTATAGTGGCGACCCTGCTCATCCTGGACATATGGTGGGGGGCTTCCGCTAGCCGTTAGCATCGCTAATGCTAACGACTTGAGTTTTAATTTTTGTTGTTTTTTTTTTTCTCGTAGCGAGGACAACGTCCCGGACCCGGCTGCGGTCCGGACCCGCTTCGGCGGGAGCCTGGTGGCGGCGCTGCAGGGCTACGGCCCGGAGTACCTGGCGTACTTCGGTTCCTTCGCCACCGTGGGGCTCCTCTGGTTCGTCCACCACTCCCTCTTCCTCCAGGTTACCAAGGCGACCCGCCTCATGGGGCTCATGAACACCTTCTCGCTGGCGTTCGTGGGCGGGCTGCCGCTAGCGTACCAGCTAACGCACGAGTTCCCGCGCGACTCCCGAAACGAGCTGGAGGCGATCCAGATTAGCTGCGTCATCATTTTCTTCGCCGGGATCTTCCAGCTGGCCATCTGGGTGGTGGCGCTCCACGGCCAGCGGGAGACGCTCCACCCGCGGGTGTGGTACGGCGGGCGCGAGCACGCGCTCATGCTCGCCAAGCTAGCCCTGTACCCCGGCGTGGCCCTGGGGACCTTCGTCCTCACGTGCGTCCTGAGCGAGTTCAGCGCCTCCATCTTCCACCTGATGGAGGCGGCGGTGCCGGTGGCGTTCCTGGTGCTGAGGCTGCTGGTCCGCGCCGGGCTAGCGCTGATCCGGCTAGCGTTCCGCGCCGGGCGGCGGGATCCGGGGACCATCGCGGAGGAGGAAGGGGATGAGACGAGCGTGTCGCTGGACGCCGCGGGGACCTAGCGTAAAAAAAAGTTTGGGTCGGAAGTTTACGAAAAAAACAAAACAAAATGGCGGCTGAAAACGCGATTCCGAAATGTGCTGAGTCGGCGACTAAAAAAAAAAAAAAAAAGGCGGCAAAAACTCAATTCTGAAACAGTCCGCGACTAAAAAAAAAACAAAAAAAAATGGCGGCGAAAACGCGATTCTGAAACAGTCGGCGACTTTAAAAAAAAAAACAAAAAACGTAGATACGTCTAAGCTAGCTATCGTTAACCTTTCTACGTTGCGATCACATCCGAAAAAGTTTTCGCAAAAAAAAAAAAAAAACAAGGCGGGTTTAACGCCCCCTAGAGGATTTCGTCCAATTTTTTTTTCCCGATCAAGAAAAAAATTTTTTTGTTACCGATTTAACAAAATATGAGACAAACATCGGAATTTTTTCCGACAAACATCGGAATGTAAAATTTTTTTTGAATTTCTTTTATTTTTGTCGAATTCACTGTATTTTTGTTCGTTTTAAGAATATTTTTAGTTGTTTAAAAAAATATATACAAATTTTTTTTTTCCGTCCAATAAAAAAAAACAAACAAAAAAAAGTAAATAAACTTGAATGTTGAAAGAAATGGGAGACTTTTATTTTGTAAAAGAAAACTTTATTCACGTCCATAACCCAACATGATACCAGGAAGTGGTTTCTACATGACTTTATTTATCTTCAACAGCATCTTTTTATTTATTTTTTTTAATTTTCTTCACTCCAAAAAGTAAACAAAATATTTTTGACTCAAAAAAACAAAAACAAAAAAAAACAAATTAAACCAGCAACTGTAAATGAACCGTTAATTGACAAATACCACCTTAAATTTTTTTTTTTATGAGTAAAATAAACATGAGGTCCAACAGAATTTCAAAATAAAATCTGGACTGTGCCAGCAGAACAAACAATTGAAAAAAAATTTATTTTGAAAAAATTTACTTTAATTTTTATAGTATTGATTTAATAAATTTTTTTGGATTTTTTTTTTATCAGAATAAATTTCAAGGGTTTTGAACCGTTTAAATGCTTTTACTTTTAAATACGGAAAAAAATTAAAATTAAAAAAAAATTTTTTTTGAAGCTAGCTCGTTTAAGAACCTACGAAGAAAAAAAAATACGTGGCTAAGTTTTATTTTTACGTTTTGTCTCCGATCAATTGTCATTATCGCTTTTCTACGTTTTATAGCTGATAAAATATTTATCGTAACATAAAAATTTACGTTAAAATTTAAGTAATATTAGTTAACAATGTACGAACTTTTTTAAAAAAAAAATTAGCATAAATAGCTAAGCCGATCGTTCTGGCGGCACAGTCCGCGGAAATCTGATCACATGATCAACGACGACGCCGTCCGGTAGGGTTGAAAACGCGATTTATTTAATTTATACGTTTTCCGATTTTTTTTTTCAAGTGGGCGTGGTTCCCTTTTTTAACCGTTAAACTTTTTTTTTCACGTCAAACTTCTTCAATTTTGGAATTAAAAAAAAATTTTAAAAAAAAATTGGATAAATTGAGAGTTTTGCTAGCTTCCGAAAAATGATCCGATTTTAGTAAATTTTGACGAAAACACGAATTATAAAAAAAAAAACTTTTCATCGTAGTTTACGTTGCTAGCGGCTAGCTTATATTTGTCGCCGTGGTGGCAGCAGTTTTTTTTCAATTAACGTAATTTTGACAAATTTCAAAAAATTTGTCGTGTACTCGCTTGAAAAACGACAAAAAAAAAATCTACGTTTTTTTTCATTAGCAAACTTACGAATTTTTCTTAAATTGAATCTATCTGAAAGTTCGGAAGACTAACAAAAAAACAGAAAAACTAACAAAAATTCTTTTACGTTAAATTCCAATTTTTGTTCGTAAGAACGATCGGATTAGCATCGCGCCTTTTTTTTTTTTTAATCGGAAGTGCCGGAAAAGTCGTACAGTCGGTTTCATCGCAGGTTCAAACGGTACAGCTGGTCCCGAAAATCTACCCGGTTGCTTCAAAGGGGCGGGGCTAAGGGAGGACACGCCCTAAAAAAAAAAAAGTAAAATCTACGAAAAAATAAAATAGACAAATAAATTAACGACTGTTGGTTCGGAACCCGACCGGGAAAAAAAATCGGTGTAGGCCAGACAGTGCTTTGGTAAACTTTTTTTTCCCACAATCCACCTGGGTTCACCGTGAAAATCGGAACGCGTCGCTAAACATGTGATTCACGAAAAATAATTAAATATAAGAAACAACGATGCTAACTGTTACGCCCACGCGGCGGCGTCGCGCTAGCGCTCCCGACGTACCGTAACGTTAAAAAATTTTTGTGCTCGTTAACGATTACCACGTTCCGACGCTAGCCGCGTGTTCGTAGAAATCTCACGTCGATGGCTACATTCAAAAGTTTGCGAAAAAAAAAAGGAAAAAAAAAATCGTACGATTTTTAAACCGACTTCCCCCCCGGATTACAGTGCAACACCTTTCTTCAAAAAGGTTACGATTTTTTTTTTTTTTTGGAAGTCGAGGTGAGGAGATCAACGCCGCTAGCTTCGAAAAAAAAATTTGGTAAAGCTCGTACGGAAACGTTAGCATCTTACGCTAAGGGAAAAAAAAACTAAAAATATCGTTTCCAAGAGCGTCTTCGCGATGACATATCTTTGCGTTACGATTTAGCGGTTAACTGCTAGCAAACTTAGCCGTTTAGCGTCAATTCGGGAACTTTTTATAGTGTTTACACGTCGTCATGGAGACGATCCAACCCCCGCACCCTGATTGGCCGATATGTCAGTTCTGCCAAAGATCTGTTCTCGCGAAGACGCAACACTCGACTTCACGCTGGGACACTGGCGACTAGCGGGGCGGTTGCTAGGCAACGGTGTGCCCTTAGTAGTGACGACATTCGGAAAAAGGCGGACGTGCCAGTGTGCGACAACAGATGCTAGCTTCTTAGCCAAAACAAAAATTTTTAGTTAGCTAGCTAGCCAAAATAAAAATTTCAGCTAGCCAAACCAAAAGTTTTAGCTAGCCAAACCAAAAGTTTTAGCTAGCCAAAATAAAAATTTCAGATAGCTAAAACAAAAATTTCAGCTAGCTAGCCGGCCAAACCAAAAGTTTTAGCTAGCCAAAATAAAAATTTCACCTAGCTAAAATAAAAAGTTTTAGCTAGCTAGCTAGCCAAAACAATAATTTTAGCTAGCCAAAATAAAAATTTCAGCTAGCTAAAACAAAAATTTCAGCTAGCTAGCTAGCCAAAACAATAATTTTAGCTAGCAAAAACAAAAGTTTTAGCTAGCTATCTCGCTAACGTTGATCTCCCCGACGATAAAATTACTCGTAAAAACGCATTACTTCAAGCCACGCCCCCTTTTACATTCTCACGCACGTTTAAATAGCTTTGGATCAAAATCTACGACGCTAACTCTTAAAAACCTAAGTTTGTTCATGCTAACGGCTACAAATTAGTTTTTTTTTTTTGCATATCGATAGTTCGTAGCTTACGTGTTTTTTTTTTTTTTAATTTTTATAATTTTTTATTTTTTAAATTCCACAGCAGTTCTCCGAAGTCTTTATATATTAGTTTAAAGTAATATTTTATTAACAGTGTTTGTTTGTTTACTTCAAGTGTTCGCGGCTAGCCGGGGAGCTAAGTCGGGACGTGGGAACATGCTAGCGGTTAATTCAGTAGCGTTAGCTTAGCGGCGCTCGCCTCTTCAATTCTTTCTCAGTGCAGAAGAAGAAGAAAAACTTTATCGTTTTTAGTGTTTGTTTGTTTGTTTGTTTTTCGTAAAGAGGCAGAGGTCGGCGGGAGGTCGGCGGGGGTGAGCGTGCATGCTTCCGCAAACCTCTCCTTGTAAGGGGGCGGGAGGGAGCTTGGGAGGCGGGGTCAGTCGCCGGGGGCGGGGAGGACGCCCCGGTCCCTCAGGTGGGCGTGGAGGGTGTGGAAGATGGCGAGCTGCTGCTCCGGTTGGAGGAGGAGGAGCTGCTGCATCACCTTGCTGGGGTTGGGGCCCCTGCGGGGGACAGGGGGCGGAGTCAGGATTTTTTTTTTTTTTTTAAATTTAAAAAAAAAAAATTTTCAAAAATTTTTTAAAATGCAATTAAAAAAACTTAAAAATTAGAAAAATTTTTCAAAAAATTCATTTTAAAGTAGTTTTCTTCAAAATTCTTGAAAATAAATTTTAAAAATAAGTTTAAAAAAAAGTCATTTAAAAATTTTTTTTTTAGAAAACTGTATTTTCAAAAATTTAAATAAAAACTTGAATTCTTAAAAATGAAAACATTTTCTATTTTATTTAAAAAGAAATTAATTTAAAAATAAATTAATTCAAAAAAAAAAGTTTGACATTAAAATCAATTTCATTCAAAATGATTAACATATTTCAAAAATTTAAAAAAATTTAAAAACAGGTTTTATTTTAAAAATATTTCTTACATTTTTCTTAGAAAAAATTCAACTTTTATTAATTAAAAAAAAATTAAAGTATTATTTTAAAATTAAAAAATGATTTAAAAAAATAATTGAATTCAAATATATTCCTTAAAAAATGTTTACATCTTATTAAAGTAATATTTTAAAAAGAAAAATATTTTTAAAAAATTCATTTAATTCAAAAATGCTTCTAAAAAAATTTATTATTTAAAATGTCTCTTTAAAAAGGATTAATTTTAAAAATGAAATAATTTCATACAATTTAATACAAAAATATTTTTTAAATTTTCTTAACTTTAAAAAAATTAAACTTTTATCAATTTAAAAAAAAAATTTTTAAGTTTTATTTTAAAAATAAAAAAATAATTCAAAATATAATTGAAGTCAAAAATATCCCTAAAAAATATTTAAACCTTTTAAAAGAAATTTTGACACTTCATATTCTAAAAATAAAAATATTTTTAAAAATGTATTTAATACAAAAATACTTCCAAAAACAAAAAAAAATTTTAGAAAAAAGGATTTATTTTAAAAAAAAAATTCAAAAACAATTTAAGTCAAAAATATTCCTAAAAAATATTTTTAAAAAAGAATTTTTTACATTTTATAAATTTTATTTAAAAAAAAAAAAAGGTTTCATTTGAAAAATAAAAAAATATTTTCCAAAAAAAATTACCAAATTAAAATAAAAAAATTGAATCCAAAAATTTTACCTGATGAAGCTGGCGATGTAGACGTGGGTGAAGGTGGCCATCAGGTACTGGCAGTCGAAGCGGTCCATGATCCCGCCGTGGCCCGGGATGGTGCTGGCGAAGTCCTGCGTGGAAAAATATCCTGTAAATACTGTTTTTTTTAAAAAAAAAAACACTTTTATTTTGAAGGCTACTTTTATTTTGAAGGCCCTCTTGAACCCGCTGGCGAAGAAGCCTCCGAAGGGCCCGATGAGGGAGGCGAAGGACGACAGGAAGACGCTGTGGATCTGGAAGGGGTACAGCTTCACCGTTTCCTGGAGGAGACACACACCTTTACTTCCTGTTTCCTTTTTCTTGGGGAAATAAAGGAACAGGAAGTGGGGACGCACCCACGCCAGCGGGCCCCGCAGCGCGGCGGGGAGCGTGTACTCCTGCATCACGAAGATGTCCGCCGGCTCGCAGCCCACCGTGAAGCGGTTGGTGTCGCTGCCGAACTCCACGGGGCAGACGAAGTACTGGAAGCCGGAGAGGAGGCGGGCCAGCTGGGGGGGGGGAAGGGGGAGGAGTTAAAAAAAAAAAAAAAAAACGCGGGTGGGCGAGGAGAACCGGAGAACGGGTTCAAGAAAAAAAAAAAAGAACTCACCAGGAAGCCGAAGACCACGGTGGAGAAGAAGCCCCCGATGAAGCCCTCCCACGTCTTCTTGGGCGAAAGCTGCAGAAGAAGAAGAAGAGTGGGCGCCATTTTCTTTTGCTTTTAAGGGGCGGGGCTTAAAAAGAAAAAGGAAGTCCAAACCTTGATGAGGGGTGTCCTCCCGAAGAAGAACCCGAACAGGTACGCCATGATGTCATTGGAGATGACGATGGAGATGGGGACGATGAACCTGACGAGGTAAACAAAAGTAAACAAAAACAAACAAACAAAGAGAAACCACGCCCACCCAAGCAGAGAGGGCGGGGCTTACCAGATCATGCCTTCAAACAGGTTCTGGATGACCAGGTGGGACTGAGTGACCACGATCAGCAGGGTCACGTGGGTCCAGGCGAACTGGAACAAACAAAAGTAAACAAACAAACAAACGGATAAACAAACAACAACGCCGTCGCGTCACAATCGAAAGGTTCAAAAAGAAAAGGACAAGGACGGGCAAGGCCATGCCAAAGAGGTGGGGGGAGGGGTTTAGAAGAAGGGGCGGGGTTGTGAGAAAAGAGGGCGGGGTTGTGGTAAGGGGGCGGGGACAGGGGGAGAAGGTTTCGGGCCGATACACACCATGTAAAACTGCAGGCGGTAATGCTTCTTCACTAAACTCAGCACAAACATGCAGAAACCTGCGGAGGAGCAAAACAAACAAACAAACAAACAAGAAATAAACAAAACAAACAAAAAACGTGCGGTCAGTTTCCCGTGACAACCCGCCAAGGTAAAAAAAACAAACAAAACAAAAAAACTTCATTTGGAAAACGGCTCCGGTATCCCTCGGTACAAAACGTACCGGGGGATATTTTTTTTATTTATTTTGTTTTTGTTTTGTCAACGGCGCGGCCGCCGTCTCGCTACCTGCCAGGTAGAGCGCGAAGGAGATGAAGCGGTGGTAGCGGGCCAGGAACTGCAGCGGCTCCTCCCGCTGCACCAGCACCCCGAAGTAGTCGGCCACCGTCTCGCCGTAGAAGAAGTAGTTGACGCAGACCAGGAAGTACCTGTCGGGGGGCGGGGCAAAAAAAGGAGAGGCGGGGCTTACAAAAATGTTTACGAATCGGGGAAAAAAAACAACTAAAAAATCTGAAGTTTGTAGACATTTTTGAAGGGGGATTCTTAAGAACACCTTGAGGCGTTCTTAAGACTTACTTAAGGTAGACTTATGGGAACTGTCTTATTTTGGCCCTACTGGCACCCTTACGTTCAACTTCAGTCATCTCTTTCTTTGCTTTCTTAGGTTGTTCTTAAGGCGTTCTTAAGAACAACCTAAGGTAAACTTATGGAAACTGTCTCAAGTCATTGGTAAGAAGATCTTAAGGCTTTCGGCACTTTTTTCCCCCCACCATCTTGCTTTGCTTTCTTAGGTTGTTCTTAAGGCGTTCTTAAAGCATCCTTAAGGCGGCCTTAGGAAGGGGGTTTTGGTCGAAGGTCTTGGACACGCCCGTTGACCCTCACCGATAGGGAAAAGAACGCTTTCTTATCGTTCTCACGAGGCCGCCTTAAGAAGGACTTGAGAAAAAGGGTCCGCGCTTGCGAGTCCCGACTCGTTTCCCCCCCAGTGTACGTTGACCCGCGTGTGTGTGTGTGCGCACGTGTGTGGGTGTGTATTAGTTTGACATATTTACTGCCAGCACGGCAGTGATCTTTGCTCCGGGGGGGGGGGAAGGGCGGCCATTTTGTCCTCACCAGCTCAGCGTCCGGAACCACGGCAGCTCGTAGGAGCGGTAGACCCGGTAGCCGATGGTGATGATCTCATGGAAGCACTTGATCTGGACGCACATGACCTGAACAAAGAAGAAGAAGAAGAAGAAGAAAAAAAAGAAAAAATGCTGAGTCGGCAGTTTTGTTTTTTCCACGGTAACCGAAAAGGGAACCGATCGCCCGGCGCTCACCACCAATATGAGGGTGACGGGTCCCATGTAGATGATGAGGAAGAACCCGGAGATCATGGCCAGGGACAGGACCCCCCGGATCCAGTAGTTCTTCCATCTGGGAGGAGAAGAAGAAGAAGAAGGTCAACAAAGAGTCCCTGAGGGACACCCCTTGGTTCCGCGGCGCTAGCTGGAGGCGATACCTTGGATTTTTGTCCTAATCTAGTCCTAGTCCCAGTCCCAGTCCTAGTCCCAAGTCTCCCGGGTCATGGTCTACGTAGGGCTCGCCCAACGTTCCACAACCAGGATCAAACTTGCACGGTTCCCCCTTGAGAAAAGGTGCAGTTCTGGACTGGACACTTGCCCCAGGACGGGGTCTTGGAGAGAATCGGACTCGGACTGTGTCCCCTGGTCTAGGGGCCCGGGGGGTCGCTGGAGGTTGGGGGCGCGAGCCGGATGTGGCGTGGCGCGGGCCGAATCGGCACCTCCACACCCGAGACCGCTTTCTGCAGTCGGGAAAGGGTGGGGTGACCTCTTGCAGGTTCAAGGGGAGGGGGTTTAGGTCCAGGATGCGGACTCTGGACTTGAGGGGGGGTTAGGTTGAACCGAAAGGCCCGACGCCATCGTTTACCGGTCGATCCTTGTTCCCCTCCCGGGAACGTCCAACCGAAACAACAAAAATAGCTGAGTCATCAATAAAAAACGCCGACTCGCTCTCTCTCTCCGTGACTCGACCCCTCCCCCTCTTCCTCCCTCCCCCGCTCCGTTAGTCTACCGAGTCACGCTGACAGCCTCGCTCCCCTGGGACTAGCCCCGCCCATGGAGGTGGGCGGGGCGACTCGAGAAGGAGACGAGTCGCCGGTCGGCAGATGTTTAAAGGTCCTTGTCGGAAGGACTCGGTGGGTCGGGGGGGTGCGCTAACGGTGGGGGACCTGGTAGACGACTCCGGACCGAGTCTTCGAGTCTGTGAGTCCGCACCGAGTCTACAAGTCAGCAGCAAGTCTGAAACGAGTCTGTAGTGACTCTGAAACGAGTCAGAAGCCAATAAACAAGTCTGGAGCGAGTCTGAAACAAGTCTAGAGCGAGTCTACAAGTCTAGAGCGAGTCTGAAACAAGTCTGATGCGAGTCTGAAACAAGTCTGGAGCGAGTCTGAAACAAGTCTGATGCGAGTCTGAAACAAGTCTGGAGCGAGTCTGAAACAAGTCTGGAGCGAGTCTGAAACAAGTCTAGAGCGAGTCTACAAGTCTAGAGCGAGTTTGAAACAAGTCTAGAGCGAGTCTACAAGTCTGGAGCGAGTCTGAAACAAGTCTAGAGCGAGTCTGAAACAAGTCTGGAGCGAGTCTACAAGTCTGGAGCGAGTCTGAAACAAGTCTAGAGCGAGTCTGAAACAAGTCTAGAGCGAGTCTACAAGTCTAGAGCGAGTCTGAAACAAGTCTAGAGCGAGTCTACAAGTCTAGAGCGAGTCTGAAACAAGTCTAGAGCGAGTCTGAAACAAGTCTAGAGCGAGTCTGAAACAAGTCTGGAGCGAGTCTTCAAGTCTAGAGCGAGTCTACAAGTCTGGAGCGAGTCTTCAAGTCTAGAGCGAGTCTGAAACAAGTCTAGAGCGAGTCTTCAAGTCTAGAGCGAGTCTTCAAGTCTGGAGCGAGTCTTCAAGTCTGGAGCGAGTCTACAAGTCTAGAGCGAGTCTGAAACAAGTCTAGAGCGAGTCTACAAGTCTAGAGCAAGTCTGAAACAAGTCTAGAGCGAGTCTGAAACAAGTCTAGAGCGAGTCTTCAAGTCTAGAGCGAGTCTACAAGTCTGGAGCGAGTCTTCAAGTCTAGAGCGAGTCTTCAAGTCTAGAGCGAGTCTACAAGTCTGGAGCGAGTCTTCAAGTCTAGAGCGAGTCTGAAACAAGTCTAGAGCGAGTCTGAAACAAGTCTAGAGCGAGTCTTCAAGTCTAGAGCGAGTCTACAAGTCTGGAGCGAGTCTTCAAGTCTAGAGCGAGTCTACAAGTCTGGAGCGAGTCTTCAAGTCTAGAGCGAGTCTTCAAGTGTAATGGAGGAGCCCCTCCCCCCTCCCTCCCCCGCAGCTCGAGTCTGAAACCTTGAACAGCAAAAAAAAAACAAGAGAAGAAGAAGATATCAGGAGGTCATTTAACTGATAAACAAAAACGAAGGACGTCTTCAACATTAAAAACAAAACAAACAAAACAAAAACAAAGCAGGCTCTTCACCCTTCCGTAGTTATAATGCCAACAAGGAACGACATCAGCGGTGACTTTAGAGAAGTCAGGTATGTTTTGGTAAAAACAAGTCAAACAAGTTGTTTTTTTGTTGTTGTTTATTTGTTTATTTTTGCGTACCTGGGCGGCAGCCCCTCCAGCGCTTTGTTCAGGTATTCCGGAGTGTTGTCCGAGTCCGCCGTGGACAGGGGGACGTCTGGAGTGTCCGCTTTGGAGTCGCACTCGCCCTCGCCGGCCAGGCCCAGCCTGTCATCGCCGTCCACTTCCTGTTAGCGCACACACACACACACACATTCAAATAGCGAGTCATGATGGCGGCTCCTCACCTGGAACGGAGCAGAAGCTCGTTTTTTTTTTGACCTTTTACGGCCATTTTTGACAGCAACGCGACCAAATATGGTCAAACAGGAAGTAGCCAGGGATTAGCGCTTCGTTAGCATTCTTGGTTCAGAAACGAGGTCGGGTGAGACGGTTTAGCGTTGATTAAACTTTAAAAAATTTAAAAAAAATAAAATAAAATAAATGAAATGAAATAACCTGCTAGCCAAATTTAAAAAACAAAAAATAAAAAATAAAAATTACACGGTAGCCTAAAAAAAAAAAAAATAATAATAATAAAAAAAATTAGCCACTAGCTAATCGACTGGATGCTAATACCTTTTTTTTTTTAAAATTTTATTAAGCTATTTGTGTTCGGACGTCGTTTCCATAGCGACGTCGAGGCGTGTCGGTCGCGAAAATGGGTTTTCGGGAATTTATGTGAAATAAAATAGTAGAAAAAAACCTAAAAGGTGATTTTGCGACTAATTATATTTGAAAAAAAAAAAAAGAAAATAACGAACTAGCTAAGCCAGTTGGCTAGTTAACGCTTATTACATTAATGCCCCCTATTGGTCTGGGGTGTACCTTTAATTAAAGTTCGTAACATGTTAATGACGTATGAGCAAGTCTAGACCCTATACTTTTAATCATATTTCATAATTTTTTTTAAAGATATTTAAAATTCAACAAATTGACGGAAATGAAGTTTCTCGAAAGTTCCAACATTATTTCGCCTTTTTTTTTTTTTTGGTTTTGTCCCTCGTCCGCTTCCGTCCTTTCCACACACAAACCGCGACCGCTCGGCAGGCTTCGGGCTTCTCCGGCGCTCGCTCGCTCCCGTCCGAATCGGCGCCGCGCTCGCGGCGGATTAACCGGACGCGGCTAAAAAAAAAAAAACCGGCTAAGCTAACCCGACCCGCCTAACTCGTTCCGTGGGAGTGGGGAGCGAAACTCTCACCTTGTCGCTGACGTTCTCCGGGTTGTCGGGGTCTCCGCCGCCGCCGCCTCGCTTCCTCAGCTCCGTCATGTTCCGCGGACGAGTGTCACCATAAGCCGAGTTTTTTTTTTTTTAAATGTCACGGAGTTAATCTTTCACAAAATAAAAACCCTTGTAAATGTCCTGCGTGGGCGTCCCGACAGCGACCCACGGACGCGACCGACTCCGCTTGCGTGGGTTTGTTTTTATCGCCGCAGTCCTCCTTCTTCTTCTTCTCCTCCTACGAGGAAACTGGCAGCTTCCGGTCGCCCGCCCGCCTTCAAAGTAAAAGGCATTAAACGGAAATAAAACCGTTGCTACAAAAATATTTAATTTTTTAAAAATTTTTTAATATTTTATTCGTCTAAAAATCACAACCAAGAGGCATTGGTGGTAAACAGCAATTATTTTATTGAAATTAAAAACAATAAGTACCAGCTCTATTGCATTATTGTAGCTTTTTTTTTAAATTTCCGGAAAGGGGGCGGGGCTTGTTACTCTACGGTTATTTTTTTATTTTTAACTCTTGCAGGATGTAGTGAACACAAAATATTACAAGGAACATTCAGCTAAATCACAGATTGCACAAGACCACCAAAATAAGCCGGGATTTGATCTTTTTTTGTTTTTTTTCATTCTTCTTCTTCTCTCCTTTAAAATGTACAAAAGTCCCATCCGGTTGTTGCCAGGAGCAACCGGCCTCCTCTTGGAAAAAAAAAATAAAAAATTTCAAAATAAAACCTTACCGCCGCCGGACGTGTACAATCCACTGACACAGAAAGTCAGCCGTGTTCAGAAAACATGCAACAAGTGACCAAACTTGCTGGAATTTGCGATAAAATTTAAGAAAAAAAAAAAATTCAAATAAAAAAAAGTTGCATAAATACTTTTTACAGTTCATTCATACTCTTCTGAAATGAGAAAAACTCTTTTTTTTTTTTAAATTTTAGTTTGAAACTCTTGACAGGAGCCGGTTCGGGCTTTTTACTCCGCTAGGTGGCGTGATTGCACGTTTAAAAAAAAAAAAAATTAAAAAAATTAAAATTAAAGGCACCCTATGTAGTAACGCCACTTCCGACCACAAGGGGGCGACGACGTTCGCGAGGGCGCTTCAAGCCTAAGATCTAACAACGTGGACCTCTAGTGGGACAAAAGTGGTACTGCGAGACCAAGCTTTTATTTTGATATTCCGAAGCTAAACAATTTAATTACGATTAAAAAAAAAAAAAAAAAATGGAAAACTTTTGCGTAAAAAAATTTCACCGACTCGTTAGCTTGGAACTTTCGTCGCTGTGGCAACGCGGAAATCTAAGCTAGCCGGTTCGTAAATCCGGTTGCGAAATTCACTTTTCGGAAACGTTAGCATGTCCGCTAATTTAGTTTTTTTTAACTTTTTTTCGCGCCTAGCTTAACGACCGATTTAATACCGCCCCCATGTGGCTTCTAATAGCATCGCTCGGTTTTAAATGTGGAAAAAGTCGGACTACAACTAGCGTACTCCGATTATAGCGCGCTTAGCAAGTGTAGCTAACTTGAAGTTGTTTTACTAGCATCGCGACGGGAGCGGTAAACATGTCGGACGTTTTTATTATATTTTCGTTACTTTCCGATTTTTTTTTGTTTTTTACGAATTGCTAGCGGTGATTTTGGATATTTTGACTAAAAAAAAAAAAAAATTGCTATGCTAATTCGTCGCTTCTTGGCTAACTTCTACGATGAACTGTAGGGGGCGTCGGAGAGCAAAATAAAATAAAAATTTTTTATAATTATTATAAATACGAAATGATTAAATTGAATAAGCCCCGCCCTCAGTCGTCCAGTCGTGTCCTTAATAAACAAAAACATTACAGATATATATTTCGATTTCATGGTCCGAGCGATTATTTACATCTCCGACGGGACGGCCCCCGGGGGTCGCCGCGGCAACAGGAAACTGAGACTAAAGTGTACGGAGTGCACGGATTCCAAAAAAAAGACGTCCCTTTTTTTTTTTGTTTTTTTCGTGTGCGTTGAAAAATCAAAACAAAAACAAACAAAAAAAAAAAGTTCCGATGCTAGCTAACGGCGAAGTTTTCAAGCTAATTTATATCGCTTTACTTTACGCAGATGATGCGCTGACTTTTTAAAAAATTTTATTTATTTATTTTTAAAAAAAAAAGGAGTGATATGTTTGAAAAGAAATCTTAAACGAGGAAATCCAGTTTTTTTCGGAAAGCAGCAGCGATAAAAAACATCGTCAAATGGGAATTCATCGAAAGGGCGGAAAAGGATAAATATATATATATAAATAAAATTTTGAAAAGATTTTTGTCAAAATTTGGAGGGGAAAAAATGGCGCAAAAATTTTATAAAATTTTTTATATTTTCTAAAATATATGTATAATAAAATTTTTATATATTTTATTATACATGTATATATATAAGAGGAGAAATCTGGCAAAAGTTTGACAAAATTTGCTAAATTTTTTAATTTCATGAAAAATTTTGCGCCACTTTTTCCCCAAAATTTTGACAAGTTTTACAAAAAAAACTATACTATATATAATTTTTTTGTAAAACCTTTTGTAAATTTTTTAAAATAAAATGTCTAAATTTTGGAGGGGAAAATTGCAAAAAAAAATGTCTAAAATTTTTAGTAATAATAAAGCAAAATATAATTTTTGGAAAATTTTTGCAAAATCTTTTTATTTATATGTGTGTTTCAAAATTTTTAAAAATGTTTGCCAATTTTTGCCTCTAAAGTTTTGAAAAGTTCATTCATTTTATGTGTTCATATAAAATAAAATTGATCAATTTTTTGACAAAGTTTTCCAATTTTTTTCCCCAAATTTTTTGAATTTCTTAAATTCATTTTTTGTATGTGGGTGTCTACATAAAATATGAAATTTTTTTTCAAATTTTTGAAAATTTTTGCCAATTTTCTTCCCCAAATTTTTCAAAATTTTTTAAAATTCATTCCTTTTATTTATAAAAAAAAAATGGGGGAAAAAATAGAAAAAAAGATGGATGAAGCGTTTGGGTTCCACGCCCATCTCACAATCCTGTAAACAGAAGCGATTCCTTAAAAAAAACAAAATAAATAAAAATAAAAACAAAAACATTTTTAAAAAAAAAGGTGATTTTGCATAACAGACAAAAACTGCTGACATTCATTTCCTTCCTTCCTTCCTTCCTTCCTTCCTTCCCGCCGTGTTACTTCCTCTGGACTCGCTGTGACTTGTGACACAGAACACGTCTTTTTTTTGTTTGTTTTTTTTTGTTTTTGTTTGTTTTTTTGAATCCTTTTCCAAGCCAGGAGTGGTTAGTCACGACGCTAAGTTACAGGCAACATTTTTTCTTCTTCATGGCCTTTCGTGTTTCTTCCGTCGACTTCAAAAGGCCATGGCAGATATTTACACTATGTACAAGTCTGTTTGTTTGTTTGTTTGTCTACGTTTAATAGTCCAGGTGAGAGGTGGGTCGGGGGAGGGGCTTCGCCACCATTGATCCAGGCGTGGCTGTTTTTTTGAATTTTTTTCCTATTTCTTGTTTGACCTGTTTCCAGTTTCCCGATCTGGATTCTGGAAACGGTGGCGGCGGGAGGGGACGGGGGCGGGGCCTCAGGTTCTGCCGCCGTCCTCGGCGCCCCGCTCGTGCTGGAGGTTGTAGTAGCAGTTCTGGCAGACGCGGACGGGGGACGAGATCTTGAGCCGGCGGATCTCCGACTGGAAGCGGCTGCACCTGCAAGACAAGCGCGGGGGGGGGAGGGGGGGGTCACAACAGATCCGCCGCTATTAGCTATTAGCTCCATTACTATTAGCTCAGTCGCTATTAGCTATTAGCTTCGTCACCATTATCTATTAGCTCCGTCACTATAAGCTCAGTCGCTATTATCGATTAGCTCCATTACTATTAGCTCAGTCGCTATTAGCTCCGTCGCTATTATCTATTAGCGATAACACAAAGGTCCCACTTCCACTTGAGAACTGACCCCCACCCCCACCCACTGAGACGGTCTTACTTCTGGCAGAAGAGCTGCCCGCAGTTCCGGCAGTGGTGGCGGCGCTCCGTCAGCGAGAAGCGGACGGCGCACCCGGAGCAGCTGTCCACCACCTCGTCCTTGACCCAGTGGTCGGCCGCCGAGCGGCCGGGCTGCTCGCTCACCGACCAGCTGAAGACGCGCCCGCGCCCGTCGCCCACCAGGATCTTGCCGTGGTCCCTGCGGAGGTGAGAGTCGGTTAGAAACCGGAAAAGGCGGCGGGGGTGGGGGGGACGGCGGGTGTCGTACTTGGAGATGGCGAGGGACGTGATCTCCGCCGGCTGGGCGTTGTCCTTGCGGTCGAACGCCGTGTGCATGGTGAGCTTGCTCCGGAAGACCAGCTGGCGCTCCCACCGGTGGCCTGCGGAACACACCCGGAGCTGGCGTCAGAGCGGCCGTCATGGCAACGAGACACCGACCTTGTGAGATGGACGGGTTCACCCACCGGCCCGGAGCTGGTTGTAGGTCCGCGTCTCCTGGGAGACGTGGACCGGGTGGGGCTTGGCTTGCCCCTCGGAGTAGTTGACGAAGACGAAGCCGTCCTTCTCGTCCAGGCTGAGGGTGTCCGACCAACGGTGGGAGTCGTCGGAGCCGCTGTCCATGGACCAGGACGCCCCCGCCCGGGCCGACGGACCTTGGGGACATTGAGGACATTCGTCAACTGTAAACAACAACAATGAAAGACACAGGAGTGTCCAATCGACTACCTCGGGGTCTGTGCGCGGCGCTCCCCCCGCCGGCGGGCGGGTTCCGCGGCGGTCCGGGCTCCCGGCTCAGGCTGGGCTCGTCCCCGTCCGACTCGCTGCTGTCCTCGTCCCCGTTGTGGCTCTCGCCGCCTTCTGGACAGGACAAGGAAACCTTGTCACTCAAAGGGACACAGGTGACTCACCGCTTCCCCCCCCCCGGCGCCACTCACCGATCTTCTCGTCGCCGCAGACGTCGGACACCTCGGGCTCCGCCGGCTCCAGAGCAGGGGTTTCTGGGACTTGAAGGAACTCCATCCGCCAGAACTACAACCAGAGAAAGTGGCAACTTTAGCGTCCGCGACGGCTGGGACACCAACCCGAGAACCGGGGAGGCGGTTACCCTGACGACGCCGTCCGAGTGCCCCGTGACGATGACGTTCTGCGTGTCCCACTCGTTCATCTCCGACACGCAGCAGCAGAGGATCTGCTGGCTCCGCCCGGTGAAGGTGTTGGCGCTGGCGATGGGGCTCCCGTTGATGCTCCACACGTGGATGTGGGTCCCGGCGCACGACACCACGTCCCCCTGCAAGGGACACAGCTCTTACAACCGCGAGACCACCACCGCCCCCACCCCCCATTCAGGCGTTTCTACGGCGACGACGCCCCACCGTGAGCTCGTTGATGCACAGCGCCGAGATGGGGGCCCGGTGTCCCCTCAGCTGCGTGACGAAGGACAGCTTGTTGAGGTCCCAGATGATGCAGGTCCGGTCCCGGGAGCCGCTGACCACGATGTGGTACGCCGAGGACGCCGTCAGGCAGGTGACGGCGTCCGTGTGGCCGAGTAGCGCCTGGGGGACGGAGAGCAAGGGAGTTTCAGGGCTGGACGCTTCTGAAGGGCATTACCCCACGGGGGCCCCGTGGCCAGCAGGGGACTCCCGTAGTACGGGATCCACCCGTCAACGCCCCCTTTCACTTCCCCTTTGGTCCTGACCCGGAGTGGGCGCTCCACCCGATTCCTGTCCCACCGGACGTTCAGGTGGGAGCTTGACGTTTACCTGTTTGAGGGTCAGCGACTTGGCCCTCTCCTTGGAGGTTCCCGTCTCCCACACGCAGATGGAGGTGCTGGTCCCGCCGGTGACGACGAGCTTGGGGTTGGGGCAGATGGCGCAGAGGATCTGACCCCACTCCGACAGGCACTCGTACACCACCAGCGCCTGAAACGGGGGAAAGGGTGGGGGGGTCAGAACCGAAACTGGATTAGGGGGTGTAGGGGTTTCAGAGGCGAGGTCGGCGCCGACCTTGTCGGAGTCGTAGTTGGCCAGCCGGCAGCTGAGGTCGGCGTAGCCCCAGGCGAAGGTCCTGCTCCAGGTGGGCGGGACCAGGACTTTGTTCTGCTCCACCGCCAGGATCCCCTTATCGGTGCAGACGATCTGACCCACGGGCTCCTTCAGCTCTGGAAGACAAAAAAAAACCCGCCCACGTCAAAGTTCGCCTCGGGGACTTCCCGCCCGACGCGGTCCCGGTCTCGCTGGTACCTTTGACGGGCGCGAGGGAAGGCCGCAGGTTGTCCAGGTGATGGAAGAAGATCTTGTCGCTGCTGGCGTTCGGGGGGACGCCCGCCACCTCGCCGTTGACCTTGCTGCGCACCCGCTTGGGGGGGTGGGGCTTCTTGAACAGCTGAAAGGCACATTGGACATTAGCGTCGGCAAGGGGTAGGCGGGGGCCGCCGGACGGGACTGGGACCGCCTCCCACCTGCTTGGGGATCTGCCCGAAGTTGTTGATGAAGCCGATGGTGGCCGTCTCCTTGAGCGGGTCGTTGATGTTGTAGATGTCCACCTGTCCCTCGTAGAACAGGTGGTGGAAGACGTTGACCGCCTCCACGGCGGGGGGCCCCTGCTGCTTGTAGCCGAAGACCAGGTCGATCCACTCGTGGAGGCGGGCGGAGACGTAGTCGCACTCCAGCGCCTGGCAACGGGAGCGGGAAAGGTCAAGCGAGGGGTCGGGGGTTAGAGGGCAAGCGGGGAGGGGCAAGCGAGGGGGTTCCCACCTCTCTGTGGACCCTGATGAACTCCCTGGGGTCCCCCTTGGCCCAGGGCGGGAGGATCACGTCGGCGAGCTTGGTCCCGTTCTGCTTGGCGCCTGTCGGAACCGAAACCACAAATCAACCACGCTGCCACTTACGGTCCCCACCCCCCCTTCGGTTCCCGGCACCCACCCAGGTCGAAGTTGTTGGAGTTGAGCAGGAACTCGGGCAGGTAGAAGAACTCCGGGATCAGCTCCTTGACGTCGGCCATGTTGTGCTTGGAGGCGGAGAGCCACGCCTCGCGGACGCTGTGGAACATCCGGTCCGCCAGGTCGAAGTGCCCCCCCTGAAGCGAGAAGACGGGATGCCCCCCGGGGGTTAGCTACCGGGCTAGCGTCGGGACTTTACCTCAGATTTCAAGGGCGGAGGCTCCGACCGGACCTGCAGTCGGAGGAAAATCTGCGTGAAGGGCTCCATCCGGACCAGGTAGGACGCCACGATCATGGCCGACGAGTAGTGGGTGCCGTAGTGGTACGCCGGGGTTTCCCCTGGAAGGACAGAAACCGTTGGAACCGGAACCACGTCAAAACCTGTCAAACACCACCCGCCGCCGCCTCCTCCTCACCGTTGGGGTCCTCCCAGTCCTTGTACCTCTTCTTGTACTGGGTCAGCCGGTCGTCGGTCTGGGCGCCCATGGGCTTGGCGAGGTTGCGGAAGGTCTTGGGGTGGTTCAGGTCCAGCTCCTGGGTCACCAAAGAAAGCCAAAACATTTATGAGGTCGCCGATACCGTTTACCGAAACGTGAAACCGCATCCGAACGCCACCTCGGAGTCGTAGTCCGCCAGGATCCAGGGAAAGACCGGGTACTGCATCAGGTCGTTGTAGGAGCGACCCGCCAGGGTGTTCAGGTGCATCAGGTACTGGAAGTTGCTGATCTCGCCTCGCTGGAAGACAAAGAAGGTTTCGTTCACCCGAGCGAAAGGGAGGACGGAGACTCCCGTCGGGTTCGGGGACGGGTCCTCACCTCCCACCGCTGAGTCACCGACTTCTCGCCGACCAGGGTGCTGAGGAGTCCAGATCTGACGGACGAGACCAGGGGAGACCAGTTACTAAAGTCCTACCGCGGCAAGACGAGTGTGGACTTTCTTAAACCAAAAACTAAACCCGGACGCCCAAAAACGTGACCAGAACCGGCGGGACCGGTTCCCCCGTGTCAGTGAAATGTCGGGTTTTACCCTTGCTCCACGCTGGTGTTGGGCCTCTGTCCCGAGACGGACTCGGAGCTGTCGGCCAGCGACGGCACCACCGCCAGGAACCTGCGGGGGACTCAAACGGTTACCAATCGGTACTTTTACGGTTTCGGGGGTAAAAGGTCAAGGGTCAGGGGTCTAACCTTTGGTAAACTTTGTTCCGGATGCCCTTCTGGAAGGCCAGCAGGTAGTTCCTGCCGTCCGCAGAGAAGACCTCCACCGCCATGGGCTGAAAGAAAACCACGCCCACGTTAACAACCAAGTCTCGGCCAATGAGACGACGGCCCTCCGGGTGGGGGGTGGGGTCAGCTGACCTGGAGCAGGTAGCGCCTCTTGTGGACCTCCTTGATGTCCTCGTAGGCGAAGATGCTGCAGGTTCTCTTCAGCTGGCTCTGGCCTTGCCTGGCCCCCCTCGGGATGATGGCCTCGTGCAGTCTGGACGGGCGACAGAGTACTCTTAAGTTACTCCACCCGCCGAGTGAAAATGGCGGCAAAAATACGCGAGTAAACGTCAACCGGTAGGCGTGCAGTTCTCTAAAGGACCACTAGGGGGAGTTCGAGGCTGCTTAGACCCTCATCGGAAGGGCTCGGGGACCTACGTGGGCGGTAGCGTGTCGATGTCCCGGATCTCCCGGGACACGGTCATGGTGTAGCCGTCGATGACGTAGAAGTGCTCCTTCCCGAACAGCAGCAGGCCCTCGCTGGTGTCCAGGCCCTGGACGCGGGCGCAGCGGTACATGTGCTGGATCTGCGGGGGGGGGAAAAAAAGAAAACCCGCCGTCACGGGGGAAAGGCACGCCAGGGCTGTCTTGGGTGTAGCACGGTCTCAGGTGTAGTAGGGTTCTAGGTGTAGTAGGGTCTCAGGTGTAGTAGGGTTCTAGGTGTAGTACGGTCTCAGATGTAGTAGGGTTCTAGGTGTAGTAGGGTCTCAGGTGTAGTAGGGTTCTAGGTGTAGTAGGGTTCTAGGTGTAGTAGGGTTCTAGGTGTAGTAGGGTTCTAGGTGTAGTAGGGTCTCAGATGTAGTAGGGTTCTAGGTGTGGTAGGGTTCTAGGTGTGGTAGGGTTCTAGGTGTGGTAGGGTTCTAGGTGTAGTAGGGTTCTAGGTGTAGTAGGGTTCTAGGTGTAGTAGGGTCTCAGGTGTAGTAGGTTCCTAGGTGTAGTAGGATTGTAGGTGTAGTAGGGTCTCAGGTGTAGTAAGGTCCTAGGTGTAGTAGGGTTCTAGGTGTAGTAGGGTTCTAGGTGTGGTAGGGTTCTAGGTGTGGTAGAGTCTCAGGTGTAGTAGGTCCTAGGTGTAGTAGGGTCCTAGGTGCAGTAGGGTCCTAGGTGTAGTAGGGTTCTAGGTGTGGTAGGGTTCTAGGTGTGGTAGGGTTCTAGGTGTAGTAGAGTCTCAGGTGTAGTAGGGTCCTAGGTGTAGTAGGGTCCTAGGTGTAGTAGGGTTCTAGGTGTCGTAGGGTCTCAGGTGTAGTAGGGTCCTAGGTGTAGCACAGTCTCGGGTGTAGCAGGCGAGCCCCACCCCCCCACCTTCTCCCCCTCCTCCAGCAGGCGTAGCAGCGACGTGTTGTCCGTCCGCTGCTCCTCCTCGGGTCCCCCCGACTCCAGCGGCTGCTCCTGGAGCTGCTCCGCCCCGTCCTCGTCGGCGCCGTCCGCCGTGGACCGAGACCTCTTCAGGGGCGCCTTGACTAGTCCTGTGGACCGGGAGGACACGTCAGCACTTTTATTTTGAAAGGGTTTTTGCGTCCAACATCCTGCTAGCCATCTGTCTGATCTTTATGTGTGAACGGGTCCAAGACTAGTCAAAGACTGGCCAAAGACTAGTCAAAGACTGGCCAAAGACTGGCCAAAGACTGGCCAAAGACTGGTCAAAGACTGGCCAAAGACTAGTCAGAGACTAGTCAAAGACTGGCCAAAGACTAGTCAAAGACTAGTCAAAGACTGGCCAAAGACTAGTCAAAGACTAGTCAAAGACTGGCCAAAGACTGGCCAAAGACTGGCCAAAGACTGGCCAAAGACTGGCCAAAGACTGGCCAAAGACTGGTCAAAGACTGGCCAAAGACTGGCCAAAGACTGGCCAAAGACTGGCCAAAGACTAGTCAAAGACTGGCCAAAGGCTAGTCAAAGACTGGCCAAAGACTGGCCAAAGACTGCAGTCACGTAGTCTGAACGCCCCGAAGACCCGCCGTCACCTTTGACCCGGGCGATGGTGTCCTCGCCGTGCTCGGGCTCCTGCGGCGCCGCCTCGCCCTCCGCGCTGTGCTCCACCGAGTGCTGGTACATGCCGGGGTTCCCGGACAGCAGGCGCATGTAGTACTCCTTGCTGTCGTAGCTGACGGCCCGCCGGTACCGCAGGGGCTTCTGGGAAAAGGGGGAAAAAAAAAACGCTTAGTCAGCACTTTTTTGTTTTGTTTGTTTTTTTAAACAAACAAAAACAAAATAATTTCAGATTTGACACAAAAAAAATTTTTTTTGGAGTTTTTTTGTTTTAATAAAAATTGACAAAAACATTTCAGATTTGACCAAAAATAAAAAAAATTTTGAATTTTTTTTTCAATTAAAATTGAAAAAAAAATTTAGATTTCACCAACAAAAATAAAATGTTTTTGTTTTTTTTTTAAAACAAAATTTGACCAAAAGTTTAAAAAAAAATTGAACTTTTTTGTTTTAATAAAAATTGACCAAAAATTTTCAGATTTGACCAAAAATAAAAAATTTTTGAGTTTTTTTGTTTTAATAAAAATTGACCAAAAAAATTCAGATTTGACCAAAAATAAAACATTTTTGAATTTTTTTATTTTAATAAAAATTGAGAAAAAATTTCAGATTTGACCAAAAATAAAAAAATTTTGAGTTTTTTTGTTTTAATAAAAATGGACAAAAAAAATTCAAATTTGACCGAAAGTTAAAAAAAAATTTTTGAATTTTTTTGTTTCAATTAAAATTGAAAAAAAAATTAGATTTGACCAACAAAAACAAAAATTTTTTTTTTTTAAACAAAAATTGACCAAACCTTTCAAAATTTGACCCAAATGAAAAAAAAAAATTTTTTTTTCAAAAAAATTTTTCTCTTTTCTCACCTGCGCCGAGGTGGCGCTGGCCTCCGCCTCGGGGATGTACGGGTAGTGCAGGTAGAACAGGTCGTTGCGGACCATCTTCTTCCGCATGCGGCACGGCCCCTCCGTCATCTCCAGCAGGAACTTGTCCAGGTGGGACCCGATGGGGGGGCCCCACAGGCCCCGCTCCCGCAGGAGCTCGTACTCGATGGCCGCCCACTCCTCCGTCACGTACTTGAGGGCGTTCTGCTGCCGCTGGACGCAAAAGTAAAAGTAAAAATGTGAAACTGAAAGTGAAAGTAAAAGTGAAAGTAAAAGTGAAAGTGAAAGTAAAACCTCCTGGTACTCCTTGTACTGCAGGGCCACCAGGTCCCGGACCACGGCGATGTGGGTGAACATCCACTGGAAGGTCTCCTGCGGGACCCGACGGGGTTTTAGTTTATCGTTCGGTCTTTTATTTTGAAAAGCGGGCGGCGTCTCACCTGCGCCGACGGGCTGTTCTTGCTCAGGCTGTTCTCCTTGCGGTGGCGCCGCACGCCCGTCAGCTTGGAGAGCCCGAAGCCGCTGCTGACCCGGGACAGCTTGGACTGGGCCGCCGGCGCCGCCGCCTCGCCGCGGCTGATGCACTTCCTCTCGTGAGCTGAAACGGATCGAAAGCGTTTATTTGATTTCGTCGCCCCCGGAAACCTCTTTTTTTTTATCCCCACGGCGACCGCTCACCCAGGTGGTTCTGCCAGCTCTTGAGGGCGGGCTCCTCCAGGGCGGGCCGGGCCGTGGCGATGTCCACGTGGCCCCGGTCGTTGCAGGGCAGGGCCACCTTGAAGGTGTCCTCCAGCATCTGGCGCTTGCTGTGCATCAGCTCCGTCCACACGCGGTTGACCGCCTTCAGGAGCAGCTGGCGGCCTGGCCGAGGGGGCGGGGCGACAAAAAATTACGAGTCGGCAAGTTCTCGCACTTCCTGTTTACGTTTTGTTTGTTTTAGACTCAGAATTTTCAAAAAAAAGAAAAAAAAATTTATGAGGAGTCGGCGATTTCTCGCACTTCCTGTTTTGTTTGTTTTAGACTCAGAATTTAAAAAAAAAAAAAAAAAAAAAAAAAATTTTTTTTTTTTAAATTATGATGAGTCAGCAATTTCACAAACTTCCTGTTTGTTTTCTTGTTTGTTTTGTTTAGACTCGGAATTTAAAAAAAAAAAAAAAAAAAAAAATACGACGAGTTGGCGATTTCTCGCACTTCCTGTTTCTGTTTTGTTTGTTTTAGACTCATAATTTAAAAAAAAAAATAATAATTTTTTTTTTAAATTATGACTCAGCAATTTCACAAACTTCCTGTTTGTTTTCTTGTTTGTTTTGTTTAGACTCGGAATTTAAAAAAAAAAAAAAAAA
>JAOWBL010000024.1:13099319-13123483 GCA_028564865.1 Zenarchopterus dispar | reverse complement strand
AGCCAGCTACTTAACTACTGTTAGCGAGGTAGTAAAGTAGCTAGCTAGATAGTGACGCAATCTAGTAACTCGCTAGCCAGCTACTTAACTACCGCTGGCCAGGTAGTTAAGTAGCTAGCCGCTTAGCAAGATAGCTAAGTAGCTATCTAGCTAATTCAGTAATCAAGTAACTAGCTAGGCAGCTACTTAACTACTGTTAGCGAGGGAGTAGAGTAGCTATCTCGCCAATGAGACAGTTAAGTAGCTAGCTAGCTCATGATGTAATCTAGTAACTAGCTAGCCAGCTACTTAACTACTGCTGGCCAGGTAATAAAGTAGCTATCTAGCTAGCGAGATAGTGAAGTAGCTAGCTAGCGCGCGCTCACAGGGCAGGTAGACGGCCTGGAGGCTCCCGGCGTAGCTGGGTCCCAGCTCGAAGATGGCGGCCACGCTGGCGGCGGGCAGCACCTCCTCCAGGAAGTTGGCGGGCCCCAGGCGCCACACCAGGCTGGAGATCTGGCGCTGGGCGGGGGGCGTGCCCACGTAGCCGTAGACGGTGCTCACCACCGGCGGGTTGGTGGAGCCGGAGCCTCCGGGGGCGCTGTGGATGTAGTGGAGCTAATAAAAAGAGAAGGAAACGTAAGCGGCGAGTGGGGTCAGGACACGCCCCCCTCGCCTCGCCCCTCCCCCGTACCTTGACGGTGCTGACCACCTGCCCGTCCAGGTAGAGCGTGGCCATGCTGTTCTTCAGCATGCCCTTGCTCATGACCAGCACCAGGTGGTGCCACTGGCCCTCGCCGATCAGCTCCCCGCAGCGGAAGCGGGCGCAGCAGGGCAGGATCTCGTAGAAGGACGCCTCCTCGCTCGACTCCTCGGCTGCTGGGGGGGGAGGGGCACGCGGGTCAAGTTTAAGGTAAAAGTCAGGTAGGAGGACGGGTGGGGTTAGGGTGGGGGTCTCACAGTGGCTCTGCAGCAGCTCCTCCTTGGTGGAGACGGTCAGCGAGCGGTCCTTGGCCGACAGCACCACCGCCAGGCAGACGTAGTGCTGCTCCGAGGCCGTGGCCCGCCGCACCACCGTCAGCAGCCGCACCGGGTGGGCCTGGGGGGCCGAGCTGAAGCGCTCCACGCAGAACCAGGCGGAGTAGCTGAGGCCCGACGGGGGCGGGAACAGGCGCTCGCCTGGGCGGGGGAAGGGAGGGGGTATCGGTAAGTGTTTAAGAAGACCGTTCAGGAAGTCGGCGATCCAAAATGGCCGCCCTACCTGCTCCCATCCCGCTGAGGACGGCGCCGTCGCTGACGCCGGAGGCGTTGGCGTTGTTGCCCGGGGCGTTGTGGGGCGCCAGGCTGGGCAGGAAGAGGCACCTGGTGGGGGTGGGGGAGACAAAGAGACTTCCTGAGTCGCCGGGACACGCCCACCAACTGTCAATCATCGTGCTAGCTAGCTAGTGAGGTAATTAAGTAGCTAGTTAGCTACCAAGTTACTGAAGTAGCTAGCTAGCTAGTAAAGTAGTTTAGTAGCTAGGTAGTGAGTTACATAACACGGTAGCTAGCTAGCTACTTAGCTAGCTAACTAGCTAGGTAGCAAGCTAAGTTAGCTAGCTCATGGAAGCTAGCGAGGTACTTAAATAGCTATCTACCTAGCTAATTAACTACCGCTAGCGAGGCAGTTAGGTAGCAAGCTAGCAAGTTATATAAGAAGCTAGCTAGTTAGCTACTTAGCTAGCTAACCAACTAGCTGGGTAGCAAGCTAAGTTAGCTAGCTCATGGAAGCTAGCGAGATATTTAAATAGCTAGCTATTTAACTACCGCCAGCAAGGTAGTTAGGTAGCTAGCTAGCCATTTCAGGGGTCAAAGGTTCAAGCGGACCGACCCGAAGCCCTCCAGCGAGGTGTCGAACTCCACGAAGGCCGGGGTGTCGGCCGAGCCGTGCAGGCGGATGTCGTGCGGCGTCGTCATGGAGACCAGGCACTTGACCCGGGTGAGGGGCACGGTGCTGCCCTCGGCCGAGCGGACCAGGCTCCGGCTGATGCGGTACTGGCCGTTGTCCTCCGCCGGCGCGGCGAAGACGCTGTCCGGGCCGAAGCCCTCCGTGGACGTGGTCATGCTGTCTGCGGGTGGGGGGGGGGGTCACATGACAATCAACTTCCTGTCAAGGTTTGAAGCGGCGGCGGCGGGGAGGGGGAGGGGTCTTACTTCGCATATCGGCGTCGTAGCTGAGGGAGCTGGGCTTGTGGACCCGGTACTGCTTCAGGAGCTTCTTGTCCCAGGCGCCGCAGTTCAGGGGGTTCCCCAACCGCAGGAATTCCCTAAAAACCCAAAAAAAAGTTCTCAACCCGTCGGGACCCCAAGCTGCGACCCCCAACCGGAGAGCCCGGTTACCTGAGCGCCATGGGCTGCAGGGCCTGCGACGCCAGCCTCTCGAACATCCGCTGCAGCGGCGGGTGGAGCGGGTGGTCCTCGTCGGCCAGCGCCTGCCCGCAGCGCAGTAGCAGCCGCTGGTGGAGCGCCGCGTCGCACAGCACCTGCTGGTTCCGCTCGCCGTTCACCAGCAGCTGCAGGACGTTGGCCACCGCCAGCTGGAGGTCCAGAGCGTGCTGGGCGGAGAAAGAGATGGAGAATGTGGCGGGTTGTTTCTGAAGCCCCACCCACCCAGGGTGGGGTTCCTTACCTCCGGTTGGCCGTCCGAGGAGACGGAGGGGAGCAGGTCCAGCATGGCCAGGACGGCCCCCGGGTGGATGACCACCGAGTCGGACGGGGCGGGGTGGGCGGGGCTGGCCGGGTGGAGCTTGAGCTCGGTGAGGGCTCGGGCGGGGGCCGGGGGGCCCGAGGCGCCGTAGTAACCGTGTCTGCCAGGAGAAAACCAAAAAAAAAAAAAAACTGCTGAGTCGGCTTTTTCCCCCCAAAAAAAGGCGGAGTTCAGGTCAAAGGTCAACCAAAAGGTGGAGGAAAGACGGGGAAGAGCAAAGGACGACGGGAGGAAAGTGGTCACCTCTTCCTGGCGAGGGCCGGCGTCCCCCAGGGGGAGGGCAGCGAGGTCTCGTGGGTCAGGCAGGGGGGCAGGTGCTCCGCCCGGCTGTTGCAGACGGCGCCGGGTGGGGGGGTAGGGGGGTGGAGTTAAAAGAGCAGAGAAGAAGAGAAGGAGAGGATAGCGGTTAGCGGAAAAACCGGGCGGAGAAGACCCGGGTCAAGGAGAGAGACCGGAGATGAGTTCGGTACTAGCGGGGGGTTCCCCATGGTTCCGTACGGGGCCCACTCTTTTTTTCTCGGTTAGCTTGTTAGCATGTTAGCTTGTTTGCTTTTTTGGTTAGCTTGCTTGCTAACAAGCTAGTTTGCTAAGAAGCTAACCAAGCTTGGTAGCAAACAAGCTAACCAAGCTTGTTAGCCTGTTTGCTAACAAGCTAACTGAATAGCCCCGCGGCGGCCGGCTGACCTGTCAAACGAGTCGGTGGCCATCTTGTACAGGTAGATGAAGAGCTTGCTGCAGTGCTTGAGCGTCGGGCAGACGGCGTCCCCGGGACCGCCCCCCGGCGCCGCCTCCTCCTCCAGGAGCCTCTGGAAGGGCTGGGCGTTGGAGGGGAACACCCCGGTGGGGGTCAGCTTCTTGGTGTCCGAGAAGCAGCCCAGCAGCCTGGAGGGCGGAGAGAGAGAGGCGGTTTAGGCGGGGGAGGGGGGGGGGTCGGCGACCCGGACCACCCCGGTTGGGGGCGGGGCCTCACCTCACGGCGTCCGCCAGCTTCTCGTACTGGATCTCGGTCCGGAAGAAGTGCGAGTTGGCCGGCTCGTAGCGCATGGCGGCGGTGAGCGTGCAGAAGACGGTGTGCAGGAGCTCGAACACCTGGTTCTGGTTGACCCGCTCCCACCCGTGCTGGGGGGGCTGGCACAGCGAGCGCTCCATGGCAACCAGGAGGGAGGTGACGTAGACGAAGCCGCCCACCTTGCGGAAGACCGTCCGGGTGCGGTGGCTCTCGCGCAGGACCGCCAGCAGAGCCTGAGCAGACGAAAACCCACATTCTTGAGGAGTTCTTAAGTTCTTCTTGAGGCGTTCTTAATCTGGTCTTGACAAATTAAAAAGTTTGTCTTGAGAACTACAAAAGTTCATCTTGAAAACATGAGAAGTTCTTGAGAACGTAAGAAAGTTCTTAAGTTCTCCTTGAGAAGTTCTTAGGTTCTTGAGAAGTTCTTAAGCTGGTCTTGAGAACATGTGAAATTCGTCTTGAGAACATAAGAAGTTCTTCTTAAGAATGTAAGAAGTCTGTCTTGAGAACTTGAAAAGTTCTTAAGAAGTTCTTAAGCTCATCTTGAGAACATGAGGAATTCTTTTTGAAAAGGTAGAAGTTTGACTTTAGAATCTAAGAAGTTCTTGAGAATGTAAGAAGTTCTTCTTAAGAGCTGAAGAGGTTCTTAAGAAGCTCTTAAGCTCGTCTTGAGAACTTAAAAAGCTCATATTGAGAACATGAGAAATTCTTCTTGAGAACACAAGTTCTTCAGAACTTAAGAAGTTCTTGAGAAGTTCTTAAGCTCATCTTGAGAACTTAAGTTTGACAACTTAAGAAATTGTTATGGAGGACTTAAGTTCTTCTTGAGAACAGAAGAGGTTTTTCTTGAGACCTTAAGAAGTTCTTAAGCTCACCTTGAGAACTAAAAAAACTCGTCTTGAGAACATGAGAAAGTCTTGAGAATATAAGAAGTTCTTAAGTTCTTCAGAAGTTCTTAAGTTCTTGAGAACTTGAAAAGTTCTTAAGAAGTTCTTAAGCTCATCTTGAAACATGAGGAATTCTTGAGAATATAGAAGGTTGTCTTTAAAATCTAAGAAGTTCTTGAGAATGTAATAAGTTCTTGAGAGCTGAAGAGGTTTTTCTTGAGAACTTGAGATCTTAAGAAGTTCTTAAGCTCGTCTTGAGAAGTTAAGTTCCACAACTTAAGAAATTGTTTTGGAGAACTTCAGTTCTTCTTGAGAACTTGAGAAGTTCTTAAGCTCACCTTGAGAACTTAAAAAACTCGTCTTGAGAACATGAGAAAGTCTTGAGAATATAAGAAGTTCTTAAGTTCTTCAGAAGTTCTTAAGTTCTTGAGAACTTGAAAAGTTCTTAAGAAGTTCTTAAGCTCATCTTGAAACATGAGGAATTCTTGAGAATATAGAAGGTTGTCTTTAAAATCTAAGAAGTTCTTGAGAATGTAATAAGTTCTTGAGAGCTGAAGAGGTTTTTCTTGAGAACTTGAGATCTTAAGAAGTTCTTAAGCTCGTCTTGAGAAGTTAAGTTCCACAACTTAAGAAATTGTTTTGGAGAACTTCAGTTCTTCTTGAGAACTTGAGAAGTTCTTGAGAACTTGAGAAGTTCTTTTTGACAACTTAAGAAGTTCTTAAGAAGGCGAAAATGTATTTGGATTCAATTGTAACTGTGGCGCCCCCTAGAGCCCCTAGAGAAATCGCTCCACTGATAAAACAGAGGTGAACCGGCCACGTGACGCTCCGCCGGGCCGGCTGTTTCCTGCCGCAGTTGGAAAAACACAAAAAAAAACAGCCGACTCAGCAGGAACCCGTTCCGGGACGGCTCGGCGGTTTACCCTCAGTATGTCCGTCTTGAGCTGGAGCTCGCTGGGCGGCGCCGAGTGCATGAGGCCCAGCAGCGTCCCCATGTCGTCGTCGCCGCTGGGCGACAGCACCAGCTGCTGGATGATGAGCAGGGCGTGCTCGCGGCACTGCCGGTACTTGACGATGTTGTGGACGCAGCGGGCGCCGCCGAACTCCCTGAAGAGAGCTGTTGGAAAGAGAAAAAAAAAGAGGGGGTGGGGCGTTTCCTTAGCAACGGATGTTTTTTGGTCAGGAAGCGCTAGCTAGCTTGGACGTACCACAACAGACCACTAGGGGGTGCAATAAGACGGAAAATTATCGTCAAGGGCAAAAAAACATTTTATCGCCCTATTTTTTTTTTCATTAAATGAAATTAATTTAAAATAATTTTTTTTTTTTTTAAAAAAAAAGGAAAAAAATTTTTAAGTGCGAAAATTTTTTTGCGAATTTGATGTCATAATCCGAACTTTAGGAAATCTGGTCAGTTTAAGGCAAATACGTCTATATTTACGATAAAAATCCGAAATTTGCTAGCTTGTCGGAGGTTGCCAACTATAAAAAAAAAAGAAAAACAATTTTTTTTTAAAATTTACGTTGAAAAATATATATTCACGATATAAATCCGAAATTTTCTAGCTTGTCGGAGGTTTCCAAATGTTAAAAAAAAATAAAATAAAAACGATTTTAAAAAATTTACGTTGAAAAAAGTATTTCCGAGTTTCAGTCCGAATTTTTTTTTGCGAATTTGTGCCTGGTGATGTCAAAATCCGAACTTTAGGCCGTACAACTTGCACGTCAATATTCATGACAAAAAATCCGAAATTTGCTAGCTTGTCGGAGGTTTCCAACTGTAAAAAAAGAAAAACAATTTAAAAAACTTTACGTTGAAAAAAGAGTATTCACGATAAAAATCCGAAATTTGCTAGCTCGTCAGAGGTGTCCAAATATAAAAAAACAAAAAACGATCAAAAAATTTACGTTGAAAAATGTATATTCACGATAAAAATCTGAAATTTGCGAACTTGTCGGATAAAAAAAGAAAAACGATTAAAAAAAAAAAATTTACATCGAAAAATGTCCAAAAAGTTTTTGCGAATTTGCGCCTGGCGATTTCAAAATCCAAACTTTAGGAAATCTGGTCAGAAAATACGTCAATATTTACGATAAAAATCCGAAATTTGCTAGCTCGTCGGAGGTTTCCAACTATAAAATTTTTTTTTTTTAAATCAATTTTAAAAAATTCTACGTTAAAAAATGTATTTCAGTTTTAGTCCGAATTTTTTTTTTTGCGAATTTGGCGCCTGGTGATGTCACAATCCGAACTTTAGGTAATCTGGTCAGCGAATAAGTCAATATTCACGATAAAAATCCGTCGCTTGTCGGAAGTTTTTGAAACATTTTTACTAAACTTTTGTTCGGAAATTATGTAGCAAATTTGAAACCTATCGGCTAATAGCATAAGCTAGCCATATTTAGCAGTTTTTTTTATTTAAATGGGGGCGTGGCCTTTTGATTGGCGCTCAGCCCAGCCAATGACTGCTCACCTGCGTTGGTGTTGGTGGTGTTGGAGCCCTGCAGGAGCACCGTCAGCGTCTCCATCACCAGCCAGGCCAGCTGCTTCTGCTCCTCCGCCACCGCGCTGTTTTTGCAGTCGGCTAAAATTTTTTTAATAAAAGATAAAATCAAAAAAATATAAATAAATAAAAAATAAAAGAGAAAAAGTGGGGTTACTTTATAAAGGGAGGGTAAGTCGTTTCTGGATGACATCATAAATGACTTTTAGTTTATTTTAAAACCACTTTGACGTGCTAACTCCTGTACCAAAAAAATAATTTTTTTTTTTCCAAAAATTTTTTGAAAAATTTTCTATTTATTCCAAAATAGAAAACATTTAAGTCATTTTTTGGGGATTTTAACCACTTAAATGGCAGTTTAAGTATCTGAAAGATTTTTTTTTTATTACTTATGACCAAAAAAAAAAAAAAAAAATTTTTTTTAATCAATATAATAAATTGTAGGGAATTTAAAAAAAAATTTTTTTTTGGGGGGGGGGGGTCATGATAAGAGGGTTGGACCAAAAAAATTCATTAAATTTCATAAGTATTTTTTATATAATTGTACAAAATACCTTTTCAGAAAAATTTTATAAAACCACAAATTCTGCAATCTCAGCATTTTTTACTTTTTTTTTTTTTTTCCCAAGAGGCTTGGATATGTCCACAATCAAAAGTAACCTTTATTTAATTTCATTAGTATTTTTTATATGTTGTACAAATTACTTTTTCAAAAAAATTTTATAAAAACCACGAATTCTGCAACCTCAGCATTTTTTTTTTTTTTTTTTTTGGACCGAAACCCCACTTTAGGTCATAAAAGTTGAGGTCCGATCTGGTCGGGAAGGGGACCGATTTTACCCACAATGCCATGGCAACTGTGAACTGGTTTTACTGCGACGCAGGTCACTTTTTTATAAAAAATAAATAAAAAATTTTTTTAAATTTGCTCAAAAGGTTAAAATTTTGAAGGAAACACATCAACTCAGTCGTGACAGCTGGTAAACTTTTGACCCCGATGCCAATCTGAACTAGAACAAGAACTTTTATCAGTATTGCCCTTTGGCGTCCCTCAAGGCGCGATACTGGGGCCCCCTTTTCCTTCCCCGTACCCTGGTCGTTGCTGGGCGGCGGCGGCTGCTGGGACGCCGGGTCTTTGAGCAGGGCGGCGTACTTGTGCAGCAGGTTGACCAGCACCTCCAGCAGGCCCACCTCCCGCAGGACGTCGCTGAACACCGGGTCGTGGCGGGCCAGCTTCAGCAGCGTCCGCACGGCGGTGATGCTGCAGGCGTGCGAGGTGCTGGACTTGAGCAGGACGCTGACGCTGAAGAGCTCCTTGCACGGGACGTAGTTGAGGCTGAAGACCACGAACTCCAGCAGCTCGAAGTACTTGCCCTGGGCCTCGGGGAGCTTGGCCACGCGCTCGGCGAACTGCGACAGGGTGTGCTGCGACTCCAGGATGAAGTAGTTGGCCGGCTCGGCCGCGTAGACGTTCCCGATGGCGTCCAGGAGCATGCAGGCCAGGCGGCTGGTTTTGGCCCGCAGGAAGGCGTTCTGGAGGACGGCGAAGGCCTGGATATTACGCACCGTGTGACCTGGGGGGGTGGGGGGGGGCAATACCGCCATTAGCAACAGGGGGCAGTATTGAAAAATAGCAAAGAAGAAAACTAGCAAACATACTAAACTTTTGAAGTGACCAGGTAGGATCCACTGAGGTCTCAGTTAAAGTCAATGACCAGGTAGGATCTACTGAGGTCTCAATTAAAGTCAATGACCAGGTAGGATCCACTGACTTTTTTTTAAATCCCAACTTTTCAACCCTTTACGAACCTTTCCCGGTCGGTTGTGGGAGGACGAATCCCGGGAGCAGGAACGGCGCTCCGGTCGTCAGACCGGCGGGCTTCAGCTCCGTGACCCCGTACGTGGACAGGCAGGTGACCAGGTTCACCAGGTCCTTCAGCGCGTCCTTGGGCTCGTCCTCTTTGGCCTGCTCGAGCCTGCGGACCAGAAGATGACGACGCGTGGTGGGTCTTAGTCACAGTGAGCGCCCAGGTAGGATCCACTGAGGTTTTAGTTAAAATGAAGGACCAGGTAGGATCCACTGACGTTTTAGTAAGGACCAGGTAGGACCCACTGAGGTTTTAGTTAAAATGAAGGACCAGGTAGGATCCACTGAGGTTTTAGTAAGGACCAGGTAGGACCCACTGAGGTTTTAGTTAAAGGACCAGGTAGGATCCACTGAGGTTTTTTTAGCCGCGGGAATGGAGAGCTTACCTGAGCGTGAGGTCGCAGAGGAAGGAGTAACCCTGGCACATCCGGAAGTCGTCCAGGAGGGTCTGCGACACGTCGCTGGAGTCCTTGAGGAAGCAGGAGAGCCCGGCGAACATCTCCACGATCTCCAGCGGGGACAGGTCATCCGACTGCTGCATGTTCTGGACGCACGTGGCGAGGCATTCCTTCTCTGGAAGCGGATGGGGGGGTTGGGGGTCAATTCCCAAACCGACAGTTCCCGGTGTCATTCGGGGAGCGGCACCTACCGTGGATGTACTTGACCACGTTGACGCTGAGCCCGTGCCGGGAGATGGTGGTGAGCACCTCCCCCGCGCTCCGCCGCCAGGGCAGGTTGTGGGGCGGGCACCAGGAGGTGATGGCGCTGAACAGCAGCTGGAGGTCGTCCTTCTGGGCCAGCTCCTCCGCCGGGGACACGAAGGTGCAGAGCTTCACCAGGATCTACCGCGGCGGGGGGAGGGGGAAGGGTTTGTTATTTGCTTTTTTCTTCTTCTTCTGTTTTTTTTTGTGTCTTTACCTGGACGAAGACCTTCTGGAGCAGCGCCCTGCGGTCGGCCGGCGGGAGCTCCGGCTGGGCGGGGCTCTTCTCCTGGCCGGGCGGCGGGGGCGGGGCCTGCGGCGGCTGGGGGGCGGCGGGGCCCCCGGGCCCGTCGGCCATGTGGGGCAGGTCGAAGAACAGGTAGAGGCATTTGACCAGCGTGGAGGGGACGGACATGGTGGTCATGCAGTCCACCGTCTTCTGTTGGGGGGGCGGGGAAAAGACAGACGGTCAAACGTGACATTTGAAAAGAATTGAACCATCTGTGGCGTGATATTTTGTCGTGTGTGTGTGTGTGTGTGTTGAAGCGAATGATTCACATGAAGAAACACACCCTCCCACACACACAGCTGATCGATGGGGGGGGCGGGGCGCTGGCGTTGTGTGCGCTTTTACCGCCTTTATTCTTATAAATATATTCAAAAACTCTTCAATTCTTAAGAACAACTTAAGGCATTCTTGAGAAAAATTGTTGTTTTTGTTTGTCTCTGAGAGTTCTTAAGTTCTTCTTAAGGAGGCCTTAGGACCTACCTATGGTACACTTACCGCCATCTTACGACGATTGTCGTGAGGCGGCACCCTTGTGTGAAACTCGAGGGGTTCTCAAGTCGTTGGTAAGAAGATCTTAAGGCTTTCTTAGTAGAAAAGAAGAGCTAGCCGACTGGGCTGGTGGGTGTGGCCATGGATAAGGAGGCGGAGCCTCCCCGGACAGTGTGAGAGCCTCTGTTCGGTGCGATTCGTTCATAAGAACGTCGTAATGTGTTCTTGAGGCGTTCTTACAGCCACTGTAGGAACTCTGGAATGTTCTGGAATAGTCTGGAATGGTCTGGAATAGTCTGGAATAGTCTGGAATGGTCTGGAATGTTCTCCTGACTCCTAAATAACCCAGAATCACCCAACAAAGAGGGGTTTTTGTGGCAAGTTTGTCAAAAATCTCGGGATTCTTATAAGGCTGCCTTAAGAACGCCTTAAGAAACGGTCCAAAAAAAAAAGAAGACACGTTTTTTTTTTCTGCTGACCTGTCCAGAAGAAGCCAGGAGGTTGATGGTGGTCAGGAGCATCCAGCCGCGGCTGGCCTCCTCGCTCTGGTTCACCTCCAGGAACTGGACGATGGCCCGGCTGGCCGCCTCTGCGGGAAAACCGGCAAGCAAAACGTTAAAATAAAAAATTTTTTTTTTTAAAAATGGCGGTCCTAGAAGTGAGCCCTGCGGGACGCCACGCGGTAACCAAAACCTACCTGGAAAGCTCCGGAGGTACTCACCGAGTGGAAACGGTTTAAAAAAAAAAAAAAAAAAGGGAAAAGGAACGAGTCGCGAGCGGCACCTCACCCGTGGACTTGTTGGAGGCTCTCCGCCGGATCTCCGTCACCATGAGGCGCGACACCTGGGTGGTGAACTGCAGCAGGTCGGAGAACTTCTCCATCATGCTGCTGGGCGGGGCGTTCCCGAACACCTTAAAAAAAACGTCGGCTTACTTGCCGCTCGAGGTGGATTTTTCAAGCGACGCTATAGCGCGCGGGCGGTGGACTCACCCTGTTGAACACCGGCAGCATCATGTAGAGCTTCTCCTCCTGCTCCTTCTGGGTCATGTGACGCGGGGGGTGGCACAGCTCCGAGAAGAGGCGGCGCAGGTGCATCAGGCCGAGGGCGTTGTCCTGGGGGCTGCACTCCTCCTGCCGCGGCCGCCCCATGATCCTCTTCACCATGTTCATCTTGAGCGGCTTTGTCAGGGCGAAGGCGGCCCTGCGGGGGGGGGGAGAGATAGCGCCGTTAGCGGCTAGCGCTAACTGGAGATTTATATCGCTGACGCGTCGGGCTACGCGGTTGCTAGGAGACCTAGGGTGTGGTTCCGTATGAGGAAGTCCGGATCGGTTGAGAAATGCGTTCGGGTGGAGGCGGTAGGCATGACGGAAGGGGGTTTAGGGCGGGGGTCGCTAAGTCATCTAGCTAAGTTAGAAATTAAGTCATCTAGCTAAGTTAGCTAAGCTAACAAAGTCATCTAGCTAAGTTAGCTTAGCTAACAAGTGATCTAACTAAATTAGCTTAGCTAAGTCATCTAGCTAAGTTAGCTTAGCTAACTAAGTGATCTAACTAAATTAGCTTAGCTAACTAAGTCATCTAGCTAAGTTATCTAAGCTAACAAAGTCATCCAGCTAAGTTATCTAAGCTAACAAAGTCATCTAGCTAAGTTAGCTTAGCTAACAAAGTCATCTAGCTAAGTTAGCTAGAGCCAAGAGCAAGCTGGAGCCAAGCCGCATTTAACACCCTCCACTGGACGCGCGTTCAAAAGGATTAGCCCGCCCTTTTTCCTTGTTAGCGGCTGGATTTGCCGACTCGGGCAAAAGACTTTTGGTTCTCTTTTATTTTGTCGGTCAGCCTGTCACTTCCTGTATTCTTACTTCTTTAAAAACGACTAAACTAAACAGAAACTAAAGCGCTCAGAGTTGAACACTTACACTGGCTAAATATTGTGCTGTAAATAATACACAAAGCTAGCTTAGCTTAGCTAGCATTAGCCGAGCTTCGTCCTTCAACTACTAAAATATGAATTCATTTCTGAGGTTTTTACTCATAGCTCGGTGCTAATTAGCAAAAAAAAAAAACAAAAACACAAAAAAACAACAGCAGCTACCCATTGGCTGTGCCAGCCGCCAATCAAAAGACCACACCCCTATTTTAATCTTTTTACAGTTATGACTATATTCTTGTACAAAAAAAAAGTTTAAACTTCTAAAAAAAAAAAAAAAAAAAAAAGCTATAAATATTTCTATTCTTCTTTGCTTATATCACTTTTGCAGTGAAATGCATCCTGGGATAGTTTCCATCTTTAGCTGGGCGGAGTAACGCTTATTCGGGCATTTTGACCGGACTCGAGAGTTGGTAAAAATGAGGATTTTATTAGATTTATCTATTTAACCTTTTTATTTAAAAAAATCCCAAAAGCTTAAAAAAAGTTTTATTTAAAAAAAAAAAATTAAAAAAAAAAAAAAAAGCGGTCCATGTGGTAGAAACACCAGATATAAAGGTCACCGCGGGTCACCCGGCCGAGACGGAAATCTAGCAGGAAGTCCAAAAGTGAGACTCGTAAAGCAGAAGTGGCCCGGTCTGGTAGCGTCCACGCCGCCGAGCCCGTTTCCTGAGTGGCTGTGGGTTTCATGTTCCAGAAGAGCAGAAAATAAAAGTGCCAACGATGGGCACTGTTGAAACCTCCAGAAGAAGCTGAAACAACACTTGTTTCTAAGTTCGCTAAGCTAAATCAGCTAACTCAGTCTAGCTAAGTCAGCTTAGCTGATTTAGTCATATAGCTATGTTAGCTTAGATAACTAAGTCGTCTAGCTAAGATAGGTGAGCTAACCAAGTCATCCAGGTAAGTAAGCTTCGCTAACTTAGTCATATAGCTAAGTTAGCTTAGGTAACTCAGTCATCTAGCTAAGTTAGCTAAGATAACTCAGTCATCTAGCAAAGTTAGGTAAGCTAACTTAGTCATATAGCTAAGTTAGCTTAGGTAACTCAGTCATCTAGCTAAGATAGGTAAGCTAACTCTGTCTTCTAGCTAAGTTAGGTAAGCTAACTCAGTCATCTAGCTACGTTAGCTTAGGTAACTCAGTCATCTAGCTAAGTTAGCTTAGGTAACTCAGTCATCTCGCTAAGTTAGATTAGCTAACTAAGTCATCTAGCTAAGTTAGCTAAGATAACTCAGTCATCTAGCAAAGTTAGGTAAGCTAACTCAGTCACCTAGCTAAGTTAGGTAAGCTAACTCAGTCACCTAGCTACATTAGCTTAGGTAACTCAGTCATCTAGCTAAGTTAGGTAAGCTAACTCAGTCACCTAGCTACATTAGCTTAGGTAACTCAGTCATCTAGCTAAGTTAGATTAGCTAAGTCATCTAGCTAAATTAGGTAAGCTAACTCAGTCACCTAGCTACATTAGCTTAGCTAACTCAGTAATCTAGCTAAGTTAGCTTAGCTAACACAGTCATCTAGCTAAGTTAGTTTAGCTAACTCAGTCATCTAGCTAAGTTAGGTTAGCTAACTAAGTCAGCTTAGATGACTTAGTCATCTCGCTAAGTTAGCTTAGTGAACTAAGTCATCTACCTAAGCTAGCTTAGCTAACTGAGCTAGATTTTGGTAAAAACTATCCATCAACTATGTCTGGAGATAAATTAAACTATTTGAGATTTTAAAAAGTGTTAAACGTGTACCTTCGAAGAATCTTTCACGTCTTTGTGCTATGCTAGCTAGACGACACTTCGTCCAATCCCAATTGATCCAAAATTGGACAATTCAGGACGTCGTCGACTACTGAAACGATCAGTCGACTAATTGGAAAGTAAATAGCGCCAATTTAGCGCTAAGCTTTTCAGTTTTAGCATTAGCTCGTTTAAAAGATGCGAGACCCCGGCGTTGAACCCTGTGGAACGCCACGTTATTTACCTCCACATTAGATACGACGTTAGCGCCTAGCTTCAGGCTATTTCAAGCGAAGTTAAATGTCCTTAAGTCTTTTGAATTGAAAAATAACGTTCCCCTTTTTTTTTTTTTTTTTGTCCTCCATTTTGTCCGACAAGAATTACACCCCACCCCCCACTCCACCCCCACCCCCGTCCCCATCTCTTTCTGTCCCGGATCAAAGCCAGCATTTATTTCCGAACAATGCTGACTGGAGTCGAGGGGGGAACGGTGGGGGCCGGGACGGCAAACCGGGCCGAACACATGTCCCTACGACTCAGGAGAACACAAATAACTAAATAAATAAATAAAAATCAACAACACGCCTTTATTTAGTGCCCTGTGTTCTTAGGGAATAAAAAAATCCCAAAAAACAAAAGAGCTCAAAGGATTTAAAAATGATAAATCAGAGTGTTCAAGATATTAATCCTTTAATAACACTTAAATTTTATTAAATATTAAAACAAACTACAACAGCTGCCATGTTTAACTGAGCTACCGGCAAGCCCCGCCCCCCTTCGTTACCGTTGCTAACGCAGAGAGTCTACGATACTTTTTTTTTTGAAAAATAAATAAAAATTTTAAAATATGTAATATAGGTGCTAATATAATAAAATAAATAATAATGTTAATGACATGGGTTGGCGTTGGACTCGACGCCATTTTAGCTAGCCGTGCTAAAAAAAAAAACCCGCTCAAACTTTGATTGACGGGGTTGTGGGCGTGTCCCAGCCGGCTAGCTCGCTTCCGACTTCGGAAGTTGTCTTTAATATAAATATAAAACCATAAATTTGATGGAAATTTGGTTACTTTTTAGGTCGGTTAAAGAAAAGAAAACTTCGGTTAATTAAAGATGCTTCGGCTGTTTTCGGCGAGGGGGTGTGATGACGTCACGCCACCTCCGAACGCTTGACCGAAGAAAGCTAAATAAGGAAACGGTAAACAAACCCCTCCCTCTCCCGTCCCGGTCGCCACGGAGACGGGCTTTTTCTTCTTCTTCTCCTTCTTCTTCTTCCCCCTTACCTGCCATTCTCCCGGCGCTCCGCGAGCATTTTGAAGCTCCACCGTCGGCGAGAGCGTCCGACTCCGGTGAACCCGCGGCGGCGGCGGCGTCATCCCGTCCCCGCTCGGCGGCGCGAGCACGGAGGGAGAGGACGGGAGCGCGTCGGCAGTGCCCGCGGCTTTGTTCGCGCGCGCGCGCGAGCTGATACCCCCTGACACCGGGTGGGGTGTTTTAAAAAAAAAACAAAAAAAAAAAAACCTCCCCCCCTTGAGGTTTGTGTGGTTACGTCCATTAAAGCGGAGGAACGTACCATTCACACAAAAACGGGGGAGGTGAGGGGAAAAAAAAGTTGGGATTAATCCTCAAACCTGCTGCATTTTTTTTAATTTATTTTTTAAATAAATTAATTCACTTTATTTATTTATTTTATTTCATTTTTGTCAACATATATTTTACAAAATGCGTTTTTTTTAAAAAAAGCTGCAGATCCACTACTCGCCACCAGGGGGTCGGTTGAGCTAATCTCCTTTTTGAATCTACATTATTACTAATTTTTTTTTTTAAAAAGTACATTTTTATTATATTATTTATGAAAATTAAAGTCGAATTTTAGAAATAGATGATAAATCTTTGAAAAAATTTGATTCTCAAAATTTTAAATTAAGAAAAACGGAAGTAGGCTCCCGGTAATAAATAAATACAGGAAAGATTGTTCTGCATATAACCAGCTTCCTGTTCCAGTCAGCACTTTTATTTCCTATTAGCGAACTAAATATAAAAAACTAACTTCAAAAAAATGCTGGGGCGTTGCATTTTTTAAGGGGAAATTAGCTTTAAAAAAAACAAACAAAAAAAAAACAGTTATTTTGAGACGTGTTAATGTTTATGGTAAATGAGTGCAAATAAATAAATAAATAAAAATACTTTAGGGATTTTTTTTTTAAATTTATTTGGATCAAGAAGGTGGAAACTGGTAAAAAATTTGCCCTGATTTATTTATTTATTTTAAAGCAGGGTTCGTGGGATGACCTCGGCAAATTTGAAGCCATCTCAACCGGAAAACTTGCCATATAGCTAGAGGTAGTGGCGCTATAGCGCCAATTTTTTTTAAAAAACTCACACAAATTTAATAAAAGAGGATATTAATTTAAAAACATGATGAATTTATTAGAAAAAAAGACAATTATTGCTTTTGAAGCACGGCCTGTCAATCAAAGTTAGCTTAAGCCACCCTCTTCGTTTACAGCGGAATAAAAGCGTTTAACGTGTCAGCTTGATGGCTGGATAAAACATGGCCGCCGCGTTTAGCTAGGCTAAATCAAACTTCGCTTAGCGTGCTAGCATAAGGATGACGGCTAGCTATTAGCCGACTGTCAATCAATCATATTGGGAATAAATTTAATGCTTTAGTTTAACTAGGTCCATCAGATCCCATCATGCATCAGTGGTTGAGATAGGTCATGTGACAAAACACAACTAAAACCAGCCAAGAAACACTAAGAACCAAACATTAGGTTGGGGGGAAAAAATAAATAAACTAATTTAATTAGCCCAAGTTGATAGTTGATAGAACAAAACATGGAAATTAACTTTCCTTTTTTTTTTAATGTTTCATCTTTTTAATTCAATTTTTTTTTAATCATTTTAATGACCAAAAAGAAAAATATATATTATTTTTGTTGTGTATGGGATTCTTTCACCCTAGATTTGTTGTTGTTGTTGTTGTTTACCCCAACAAACAATATTTATTAACTAAAACTTGACTAAAATTAAAGTAAAATATTAAAAATAAAAAAAGATTAAATTATATTTTAGCTTAAATTGCTAAAAAAAAAATAAAGATGTGGTAAACAAGCACGGCGGCGGATTATGATATTAGCATCATTGTCCTCAATTAGCCTACAGGCTACACCTTCGGTAAACGTCCACGGACACGATGTTGTCACGTCGAGTGGACACGGTAAACAAAAAATAAAGAGATTTAAAAGTTGTCCAGAAGTATAATCCCCACTGAAACCCCCTCGCGGACCGTGGCTTCCACGGGACCCCGTTTACGGCTTCGCCTAGCCTCCCTCCCGTGACAACGGTCTCGAGTGGTGGAAATATCCCACGCAGCCCCCCCCCGCCACGCTCGGCGGTTTTTCCCGCAGGGGAATGTTTACAAATACGGCCGGAGCTCGAGCCGTCACGCGCACGAAAAAAAACAAACAAAAAAACGCCAAAAAGCGGCGCGAGCTCGGAACCGATATGCTAACGGCTCTGCTATTAGCCACGGAGCCCCGAACTGTCACGTCCTCCTCCCTCCCCTCCAACCCCCCACGTTCACTCCTGGGCCTCGGACGCGTCCCTTCCACGCGAACCGGACTCTTTGGGTTCCGATAAGACGACCGAGCTCGCGGGGGGAGGTTGAGTGGAGAGTGTCACGCCGACGCCGGCCGGACCCCGAGCGGACGGTTAGCCGTTTGCTAACCCGCTCGGCTAGGCGGGCTAACGCCGAGCTAACCAGCCGCTCCTGGAGACCGCAGTCCCAGTTTTTTGCCCCCCAGTCCCAATCCGCCATCTACTCACCAAGTACGGCGGGTGAGTGGGGGGGGGGGGGGTTTCAGTCAGCTCCGTGGGGGCGCCCTCCGCGTACACCCACGCGTCTCGGCCGAGGCGTTAATCCCGAAAAAGCGGCCACCGCTTCCTCCCCATCCTTCCGCCGGTCGCCATTACGTCCGAGTTAGGCGGAATCTGGATCCAGTCCGGTCCTCAGGTCCCACGCGCCGAGTTTCCTTCCACATCTGCGGCGCAAAGCTGACATCTGTCGGAGGAACGGGAGCAAGGCACCCACGAAACCGAGAAATCAGTGCTCGGACCGTGGGCTCGAAGACCCCCTGGTCCTTTAAATCTCTTGATGAACCCACCCAAACTACATGCGTGGGTCCGGGTGTAGATATGTTTAACTACAGTTGACGGGCTTTGACCTCATCACGTCCCGGAAGGACACTAATGTCTCAAGAGACTAGAAATACAAAGGAAAATCCTGCAAGTCAGTGGGACATAAGGGGGGGGGGGGTTCAGAGTCCCACCTGGAGACACTTTACCCCCTACTGGGGTTGGGGATTTGATCCAACAACCTTCTGGTTAGGGTCCCCTTACTCTACCCACTACTCCACACCTCACATAGATCAACTCTGGGAGCGTAGCGCCTCCTAGGGTGGAGGGGATTGACCCAACAACCTTCTGGTGAGAGTCCCCCCTACGCCACTGTCCACCACCAGGGGGTGCTGTGGTTCCAACCTCGTAACGCCGCTTCGGTCCAGGAAGACGGCAGTCTTCGACACCTGGTCCATCGAGGGACAGTGTCCTACCGGTTGTTTTGGATGCGTCCTCCTTGTCAGGGTTTTCCTCGTAAGGACATAGTCGCTCGAAGCAGGGGGACACCAGGACAAGCGGGTCCTGGTGTCCCCGTCCCCCCCCCCCCCCCCCCCCCCCCCCCCTGCGGTAGAGACGGGGCTCCTGGGTCCCACTCGGGGACGCTAGGGGGCGGCAATTCTCCTTTTTTGGACGACGGAAGCCTGGTTTCCGCCGGAGTCGCGCAACCGCAAACCACAGCAGCCCCAGCCAGCCGTCGGCGGGTAGCGCCTTTGATTTCACACCTGAGTGGGTCCCTTGGTGGTTTAGCGCTGACTCAGCAGGCTTTCGTTTTGGTCCAAAGTTCAAAGGTTCAAAGGGGTCCAGCGGTGGTCCAGGTGAAAAAACCTGGAACCCATCCCCCAGCCCCCTAAAGGGATACAGTAGATATGTAAGCCGTGTGCCCAAACCGGAATCGACCTTTGCCCCAGGGCGCGGTGGGAATCCCCCCCCCCCCCGGGTCTGGCGACCTGCCCGTCCCAGAATCCCTTTTGTGCAAGTTCCGAGGGCTTTGGCAAACCGGTAAGCGTCAAAGGGCGGTGGGCGGTGACGGACCTGTCGGGAAGCGAGGGCGTGCAAATCCCGATCGGATTCGGGCCGCCGCGCGAAAAAAAGGGGGGGGGGGGCAAGCCCGGACTCGACCGCTTACAAGAAAGCGGCCTTACCGAGAAGCGGCGGCGGAAAAACGAAAGCTACTCCTTTCTTTTTTTCCACTCCCACGGGCTTCTGTTTGGGGGGGGGGGGGGGGGTTTCTTAACCGTTTACTGGTAACGGGACGCTAAAGGGAGCGGCGCCCCGTCGGGGGAGGGGCGGAGGGTCACCGCGGTCGTTTACGCGCATCAGTCCAATCCAATAAACGAGTCAATGTGAAGAATTTGCACCTTTTTTTAAGTGGGTTTTTTTTCTTTTGGGGGGGTGGTTCTGGGTTCGACTCCCATAGGATTTAGTTCAGCATGTGTGCCCCCCCTCCCCCCAGAAATCGATTAAAAACCCCGATTTCAACCTGGAAGTGGGTTCCCGCCGGAGGGGGTGGGGGGGGAATGGTACCGCCTCGCCAAGGAGACGACGGACGGACGGGTGGAGTGGGATCGAATCCCAAATTTTTAACCCCCCAAAAGACGTGACCCGCGTAACCCAAATCGAAATATTCCCAACACTTGAGTCCTTCCAGAACCGCCCCACCACCACCAACCCCCGCCCCACCCTTTGATCCGGTGGAGGTCGAACCCCCAAATGCGAAAAAAAAAAAAAAAGGGGCAACGAACAAACGACCCTTTGTCCCGATCTGGGAAAGCTCTTTTTCCCCCCCCCCAATTTTGTTTTAGTTTTTAGCCGTGTGAAGCTAGCTAGCTAGCTAGGTGGAGGTGGCTAGCCGTTACCCCTGCAGCTGTTAAAACACACAAAAAAACACAACTTTTATATCCTCTCAATCCTCCGCGGAGAGTTTCGTTTTCTTGTCTTTTAAACGTGGCCCCGGGGCCTTTTCTTTCTTTCTTTTTTTTTTTTTTTCTTTTGTTGTTGTCCCCCGCGCGCAACTTCGGAGTAAAACATAACCTATGAGCTTCTCTCCGTCCCAGCATGATTTTTTATTGTTTATGTTCTCACGGCTCGCACTTTGTACCACAAATTCGCTGCTCGGTTGTGCAACGAAGGAGAAGGAATGAACCCTGGGTGTAGATGATTTTTCCCAAAAAATAGTATGCAGTATGCGAATATCTGTCGAATCCAAGATGGCGGCCCTTGACCACTTTGTTGTACAAGTTTTAGGTTCAAAGTATACTTTAAATACACTATACCCCAAAGAGCTAAAGGTGTAGTATGAAGTATGTACTACATGCACTCCAATGGATTCCAAATGTAGTACGCAGTATGTACTACATTCTAATGGATTCCAAGTGTAGTTTGCAGTATGTACTAATCGATTCTAAGTGTAGTATGCAGTATGTACTACGTTCTAATCGATTCCAAGTGTAGTGTGCAGTATGTACTACATTCTAATGGATTCCAAGTGTAGTATGCAGTATGTACTAATCGATTCTAAGTGTAGTATGCAGTATGTACTACGTTCTCATAGATTCCAAGTGTAGTATGCAGTATGTACTAACCAATTCCAAGTGTAGTATGCAGTATGTACTGCATTCTAATCGATTCCAAGTGTAGTATGCAGTATCTACTACATTCTAATCGACTCCAAGTGTAGTATGCAGTATGTACTAATCGATTCTAAGTGTAGTATGCAGTATGTACTACGTTCTAATAGATTCCAAGTGTAGTATGCAGTATGTACTAACCGATTCCAAGTGTAGTATGCAGTATGTACTGCATTCTAATGGATTCCAAGTGTAGTATGCAGTATGTACTACATTCTAATGGATTCCAACTGTAGTATGCAGTATGTACTAATCGATTCTAAGTGTAGTATGCAGTATGTACTAATCGATTCTAAGTGTAGTATGCAGTATGTACTAATCGATTCTAAGTGTAGTATGCAGTATGCAGACAGACATTTGGGATTTGGGAAGCATCAGGAAACGTACATTATTTTAAGATTTTTATCACACGCCGCCATCGACAGTTGCATCATTCTTGGAAGAGCTTGTTTTGTTTTTTTGTTTTCCTGCCGGGAAGGTTCAGCTCCCATTGCTCAACACCCTTGGAGGCGGGGGGGGAAGAGGGGAGCAGTAATCGCCCTGGCACGTGTGAGGCAAGCTGCCAAGCCCCGCCCCCCTCGTCCCGCATCACTTTCACTTTTGGTTGCACGGTATAAATAGCACCTGCGAGCGGGGCTCCGCCGGATCACCACTCACCTAACGAAGAGCTAAAACAAAAATGGCCGCCCGAATCCTTGCCCTGGCCCTGGTGGGCGTCGTCCTCCTCCTCGGACTGGCATCAGGTAGGACTCGAACAGAAAACCTTTGCGTTTCTTGAAATCGATTGTTTTGTTTTTTTTTACCTGATCTCCGGTATTCCCGGACCTCCAGGCGAAGTGGCGGTGGACTGCTGCCTTCAGGTGGGCACCAAGCGGCTCCCGGACAAGAAAATCGCCAGCTACGTGGTCCAGGACGCCGGGAAGGGCTGCGACATCAGCGCCACCGTGTAAGTGAAAATTCCCAGAATTCCCTTTTTTTTAAAAAAATTAAAATTCTTTTTTTGAAACTAATTTTAATTTTTTTTAAAATTAAAATTAGTTTTTTTTAAAAATTAAAATTAGTTTTTTTTTAATTAAATTTAGTTTTTTTTAATTCATTTTAATTAAAATTAGTTTTTAAAATTTTTTTTAAAAGTTAGAATTAGTTTTTTTAATTCATTTAAATTTTTTAATTAAAGTTAGTTTTTTTTATTAATTTTGGTTTCTTTAAAAATTAAAATTATTTTAAAGTGAGAATTAGTTTTTTATTCATTTAAATTTTTTATTAGTTTTTTAAATTAATTTTAACTTTTTTTAAAAAATAAAATTATTTTTAAGTGAAAATTAGTTTTTTTAATTAATTTTAATTTTTTATTAAAGTTAGTTTTTTTAAAATTAATTTTAATTTTTTTTATTTCAATTTTTTTACTTTAATTTTAATTTTAAAAAATAATTAAAATTAATGTTTTTTTAATTAAAATTCTAAAGGTTCATCATGAAAAACAACCGGAAGCTCTGCGCCGAGCACCCGAGCGCTAGCAACTGGGTCAAGGCGACAATCCAGCGTCTGGACAACAAAACAAAAAACAACAACTAAGGTAAATAACATAAAAATAATTAAAAATAAATTTAAAAAAATTTTTTAACTCATTTTTAAATTTTTTTCTTCTTTTTTTACAGCTCCGGGGAAAACGCCCGGACGCCATTTCGGGACCTCCTCGGACAGGACCCGGACACCTTCGCTTTGCCTAAATTTTTTTAAATTTTTTTTACAATTTTTATTTTTAATTGTATTATTATTATTCTCTTCAAACCTTTTTTTTTTTTTTACATTTTTTTTTCTTTTTTAAAGATTTTGTCCAAAAACGTTTGTGGCCAGTAGCAGTCCGTGCATGAATGTGTGTGTACGTGTGTGTTTTTTAACCATTTCAAGCTCAAATTTATATATTATATATATAAAAATAATTTTAAAAAATTTCAAAAAATTGTTTTATTATTATTCTTTATTTTTTAGTCAACTGTACTGTAAAATGCTTGTTAAAAAAAAATAAAAAACTGTTTTTGTGATTTAAAAAAAAATAAACCTTATTGTGAAATTTTTGAAAATGTTCTTGTCTTTATTTTTAAAAATTGTCATTTTGATTTTTTAATGCAATAAAATATTTATTAAAATTCAATAAAAAATGTATATTTCATCATTTAACAGTTAATAGCATTTTTCAAACAATAAAAGCATATTTTATCCGTGAAATATTTCAAATCCTGTCAAATTCAACTAAATAATTTTTTTTTTTAAATATATTTTTATTAGAAATAAATATATTTTAAAATATACATTTCATCTGGGTTAAATATTTATTTAATTTCATCAGGTAAAATTAGATAAAATCCCTTTTATGGATTTAAAAAAAAGGGCTTGGTTATAGTTCAAACTGTCCAAAAGTGGGCGGGGCTTCGATTTTTTCGGGGGCGTGGCTTAAGCGGTTTATTTGGTTAGTTTGAAACTTTTTTTTTCTTTTTTTTTTTTAACGACTGTTTATTTAAGTTTATCAGCGGGAGCCATCTTTTTATCGCGTTCGGAAAGCCGGGAAAGAAAAAAAAAAAAAACTCGCAGGGAGTGGAACCGAAACCCACCCGGTGAGGTTTTTCAAGTCGGTCCGGGACTTTTTTTTTTTTTTTTCTTGTCTTCAAAATCCATCTTTCATTTCTTGTAAACACTCCGAAAACTTTTTTTTAAAAAAGCTGCTGGAATGAATTTTAATACAATTTTTTTTTTTTTTTTTTTTGGGACGTGAACCAACGCCTGAGCGGTTCCCAAACAGGAAGTCCTTTTTTTGGACTCCTCGATAGATTTAAAAAAAAGGGGGTCCGGGGGTCCGACGGCGAATTCCCAGAAGGCTCAGACCTCCCACGCGTAAACATTTATGACATCGTTAAGGAGGAGGAGGGGGCGGCGGGCATTGATCCAACGCAGATGTCCCTTTTACAGGATTTCGGTTTTCGGACCTCGCAGAGGAGGGGGAGGGGGTCAAGGACCTGGTGGGGGAAGGGAAAGTATGGAAAGCGGGAGTTGACCGTTTCGGAGGAATCCGTCGTTGTTGGTTGTTGGTTCGAATCCCGTCAGGTCTGGATCCAGACCCTAGTGGTCAGTAGAGGAACCGCAGGTCTGGATCTAGAACCTAGTGGTCGGTAGAGGAACCACAGGACTGGATCTAGACCCTAGTGGTCGGTAGAGGAACCGCAGGTCTGGATCCAGATC
>JAOWBL010000024.1:13075521-13088021 GCA_028564865.1 Zenarchopterus dispar | reverse complement strand
AAAATTTATTCCTAGTAATTAAATCTATTGTTGTTACTAATATAATATTTTTACAGATTTTTTTTGCTGGGAAAAGGTAATGCAGAAACAAAAGAAAAATATATCTGTATTTACATAAAGCTCAACAGATAATGTTCCATTTACTACAACTATTTTAACGCAATCATAGAGAGTACAATTTTATAGGTCAGAGAGCAGTCAATTTCATGTGTTTATTTTTGACTCAAACTGAAAAATAATTACTATAATTATTTATAGGTCAGGGACTTTGTCTGTGAAAGAAGCTAAGTGCACTTTTCTAACTGCACAATACTCAATCTTAACAACCACATGACAAGTGCACATAAAGGCCATATTATACAGTGAAAACTAATTAGGACCCATAATCACACATCACATCTTAAGAAGTATTGTGGGTAACTTGTAGAGACTATGTACAATCAGTTCCAAGGCCTGATCTTATTGGCCTTTCATTGTAGTCCATCTTGAAAAGTCATTTTGCTGTTAGGTTTGAAAACAGAGAGTGACTTAAATTATCTGAGCGGCCAAACTGTTATTATATTGAACAAAGGCTTCTTACTGTTTTAAATTCTAAGTGAAGATGACCAAAGATGGTAATCTAATTAAATGAATGAAACATACAAGTTTCTTCAACAAAGCCTGAGACTTACCTGTTTAGTCCAGCAATAAGGTCTCTTATGTCATCAGGCAAAATGACACGATGTTCACCCATGTCCCTGTGGTTTCCCAGGACACACACCGGTACATGGGTGGGTACTTTGGGGAGTTCCCTCAGGATGTAGTTGAATGTCCTGTAATTGACAGAATCACAATGTAAGTAACAGAAGAAAGCTTAAAAAAAGAAAAAAAAGTTTAATATTATGTTGTAGGTACAAGATTGCTGTACAACTAAAGCACACATTTGGCTTTTTCAAGCAAGCAGGTCGGATATACTCTACACACTAATGATGTCCCAACTACAATATTGTAGTCTGATTATGAGTTTTCTGACCTGCAGATTTTGTCAATACTTGGTAATCGTTTTGGACACAACACAGAATAGATTAGACATAATGGCTTAAATGAATATATCTAGTTTGTGTCTCCTCATCTTTCAGCTGAAAGACAGCAGGCTCAAGCAGAACCCTGATAAAGAGGCTATAAGTGGAAATAAGTGAAGATATACCGTAATGCTTAGATAATGCAGTTCTATTCTCTGATGTAGGGACATTTAAGTGAATGTCATTTCATCTCCTCTCTCTTTGTGACTCAAACATGTGGAAATTCTTTAAAACAAACAAACAAACAAACAAACAAAAATGTGACTGGTACTATTACTTTGAGGAAAATGCCAGGAGAGCCAATTACCTGTTATGCATCACATTGATATTTAAAAGTATGCATTCCCTAATAATGTTCTAAATAGTTACACTACAATATCTGGTCAGGATTTTGGCTTGAACGAGAGTCACCTCTCCTATTTACAGTTGTATGCAGAATTACTGAAACCTTATCTGTTCATGCATAGTGTAGCACTAATACTCAATGGTGAGACAGTGTTGCAAGAACAACACAGTCAGAGGACTCTTACCACTGCTTTGTTATGTCAAACATCATGATCACTCCATTGCAGTTTTTGTACACGTCTAGGAACTCTGCATCCAAGGCCACCTCATCTGACTGCAACAATACATATTGGCATAGCAAAATAAAATAAAAACTCTGCAGAACTTACTTTTTTGATCATACGTGCACAATAGGATCTACACAGCCAATTACATAACTACACTAGAGAGAAAGGTTACAGAGTTTGTAACACAGCAGTCATATAATAATCACCTCTTGTGGCTCATTCTCCAGTTTTAAATTATCCCCACGTCGTTTACCTTTGCCTGAAAGAACACCAAAATTACAAGTATTGTCATTAAATGGGCCAAGAAAAAATAAACTAACTTCACAATCTCTTAGGCATTTGTTAGTTTGTGATGAGTAAAGCAAGCAAAGCAGTTCAACCACTTTTTTTTTTTAAAGAGAAAAGCATATTTTTCAATACCCGCTGGCCTCAATATCTCTATTGGCACTAATGGTTCACATGATGCAAAGGCTCAGGTTCTATCTAAACATACTTTTTTTTCAAAAAGGGGAAAAAATGATTCTGCTAAACTCTTAGACTTGACAACAGCCAAACCTTGAGAGTATTGACTTTCAGGTAAGAGTGGAAGAAAAAGGTGGGGCAAAACCACAGCATACAAACAAATATCTATTCACTATAGTAGTGCTCACCTACACCTTCAGGAAGAGAGTATTTTTGGCCTGAGATGGGTGTAAGAGAGGTGCAAGAAAGACAATATCAACACTGAGGACAGAAAATCAAACAAGCAAACCAAACAAGCGTCTTTTTGAAGCAAGAAGACAAGAAAGACATGTCATAGCAAGGTCAGATTCAGAAGAAAATCTCTGATAGGCATAAATGTCATCACTCACCTTTGTCCACCACATCCCACACCTCTACCTTCACCACATCATCAGTAGCTGAAACAAAAATTGGCTTCATTAGTGAAGGTCATTGAACACAGAGGGAAGGAATTCAAATGTGCACTGTTAAGGAACTCTAGTATGGATCTTGTATTTAAACAATAAGAGGTAAGGGGGGAGTTACTAACACAAATACAGAACTCCTACTCTGAAAGTCATTTAGCTGAAACTAAATAGTTTCTCTTTTGTTACCTTGATATGGGGCCACTGGAATAAATCACCAAGCAGAAATAAAAGATGTCAAATTATCACCAAAGCAAAATTTAAGAAAAAAAGTCTCTCAGTGCTGAAAGGACTTACTTTTGTAATTCCAATGAATACTTGTGACTTGGATCTCCTGAGTGGGTATGTACTCCTCCACAAACTTTTTTCCCTGCAGTCGATGCCATAATGTACTCTTCCCAGTATTTCTGTCTCCCCGGATGACTATTTTCACTTCAGTGAGAAAGACATGAAGATTTTCATTAAACAAATTCAAAAAAGAAGTCATAGACATGGACAGAGACATACTGAACATATATTTCTTACTGTTATACTGGACGCCTTTGGCAAAGCGCCTCTGCAAACTTTGGTTCATTGACTGCAGTCCAGCAGGAATGCTTTTATCCCTGAGCTGACCTGGCTCAGATCCTACAAGCTTCTTCAGTGCCGAAAACATTTTTGAGGCTTCCCAAACTTGCAGTGGCACGTGGTAGAAAAGTGGGACTACACCTGTTAATCCCTCAGGTGGTGTCAGAAGGAAAAATGTAACAATGTATCCTGATGTTTGAGGATGTTAATGATCCATGCTTATGAGCAAATGTCAGGTCAAATGACTAAGTTGACTCTGAATTTAACTTTTTAGATTTGAACAGATACAGTTTCTTGCCAGAGGGCAGGAGGGATCTAATATGTTGTTAAGAGGATCATCTGTGAAACAAACAAACAATTGGTTACTAGCATACCTTTGTAGACGTGACCCCCCCACCTCCCACACACACAGAGACACACACACACACACAAAATAATTCGTTTAATGCCCAGTTGTCAAAAGAAGAAGTCTTAAAAATGTAAATTTTAACTGCTGGTTTTCTGTGCTTCAGGAAAAGTCAGACATTTAATTCTGAGGCTCAAGTGTAAACAAAACACGTGAATAGATCAAGTAAAGGCGAGATATGACGATAATGTGGTCAGCTGACTCCTTTCACGCCGAACAATTGACAATGAATTTGCAGTTGGGTTATTATTATTAAAAACTGACTTATGATACACTTTGTGTCAGAGCACGACTCCACGCTCTTAAAAATATATCATAAAGGACACGTGATCGACACATTGGCCAGGAAATGTTTAATTCACTTAACAGCTATCGCTTTGGGATTTGCCTTCAGCTGACAGCACAATGTGCTCTTTTACCGTATCTATTTAGCATTAGCTTACTCGTGCCATTTGCTCACGTATGAAATTACTGAATCAAGTCTTTATTATTAAATCATTAAATTATAAAAGCCAAGTAGTCTACCTGGTATGTCAAGGTCATTATAGGCTTTAAAGAGTGATGAGGAAGCCTACTGTTACCTTAGCTGAGAGGTAACGTTATCCCCCCGGCTCAATTTTAACTAGCTTTCAGCTGATGTTAGCTTAGCGTTCATCACCCGGAGTTCAATAACATAAGACAGCAAATTTAAATTAGTTCCGCGACGTAATTTGCAGTTACTCACGGTCATTTAATAAGATGAGAGGATACAATCCCAACATATTTCACTTAAAACATCTGTCTGACATCCATCCCGACAGAGACGTAGCAGCAACATTCCTTCGCAAAGACGCCAGCAAAGTGAACCTGAAGTGAAGTGAGACGCAAAAATATATAACATCCGCTTTTAATTTTCAAAATAAGACTTGTTACAAACGCGATACATAGATTTGACGTTATATACATGGTCAACTTCGAACTGGTAATTATATTACCAGTTGAAAATTCACCATGTGTTAAGTACTTGGTTTATAGCTGTGACACAATTGTTTGGTCATACTTTCACTGAACACCTGAGATGCTTTGTTAGTGTGCTTGAAAAAGCAAGACTGGCCAATCCAGATGTTAAATCGTAAGTGTTACATATTTTTCATTAATTCTAAAGCACACAACTTTCCTTTAGTGGGATTGGGCTGGACTAAACCTGAGTGGAAGCATTTTGAGAACTACCTAAAGTTGAGAATTTTTTTCTTCTTGTTGCGTGTTTTTTGTAAATAGATTCCCAAACATTTTCTGCACCTTGCACCATTTTGCAGGCCACTTAAAAATGCTTATGACACATATAATTTCAATTACAACTTCAGTGTTACCCAGATCCCAACAAGACAATGATGGAAATATCAGGTAGTGATTCTTGGAGTTTTGTCTCAGGAAGAAAGAGGATTTTTAGGAAGTTGCATATACTAGCAGGACTCTTTAGTCTAGAAATTTGAATGTATCACTAGCAAATTCTGATTTTCTTTGCAGGTATATTAGACCTTTGTCTTTTTACATGTGAGTCTAATCTAAGACATTATGGCTATTTTAGAGAGATGGAAGATTTTTAAAAAATATATATACTCTGCATATCAGAATCAGAATCATTTTTTTGCCAATGCCTGCAAAACAGGTTCACAGATTAGGAAATTGCTCTCACACAACAGTGCAGATATAACATAAAATAACAGAAAAAGTAAAAATCCAATAAAAATAAATAAAATGAGAGTAAAGCAAATAAATCAAAATAAAATAAATATACTAGGATATCCCAGGACTATTCAGAACAGACCTTTTGTAAGCTCTTTGTGACAGTGTTTAAATACTCATGATCTAACACTCCAGGCCGAACTCCAGGCCTCGTGGGCCGGTGTCCTGCATGTTTTAGATGTTTCCCTGCTTCTTCACACCATAACATAAATGACTATGTTCTTGACAGAGTTGCTCAGATGTTGATGACAAGCTGTTAACGACCATTAATTAGAATCAGCTATGTTGATGCAAGGACACATCTAAAACCTGCATGATACCGGTCCTCGAGGGCCGGAGTTCGACACCCGTGATCTTCACTTTCTAAATAATATTTAGCAAAACCTATGAACTGCCGACCGTAAAAGGGTTTATTTTGAAGACATGATTCCACTACTTCCGCGATTACCACAGCTGTTGTGATCCAATCCACTGCAGCTTCCTTTTTGATGCTCCTCCACCAGGCTAGCGGCACTCAGTACTCCCTGTTACCACACGAAACTTCTAGTGTGTACATATGGGGAGCAGATATCGGTATGGTGTCGTAACATAAGCAGGTGTACATGCTGTAATACATCCATGAAAGAACAATGAGTCAATGCCGGCGGTTATTTCGAAATTTACCCCCAGCAATCTTGAACACACCTCGCTGAATCCCCCGATATTGTTCAAGGGGAATAATGGCTGCACAGCAGTCGTCTCCACCATCTTCCTTGGAAGGCAGCAAGCCGGGCTTTCCAAAGAAAATTTTGTCCAACAATCTCGAAGACAAGCATTTGTGCAACTCGTGTCAGAAAATCCTGCGACGGCCCTTGCAAGCCCAATGCGGTCACCGCTTCTGTTCTTTCTGTTTCAACAAAATTGTGAGGTGAGTAGTGGTGTCAATGCTTGTGGGCTAGCTTGGTTGTGCTTACAGCTCATCATCAGACCCCATTCACATTTGTTTACATTTGAACGCGATTCCGTTAATTCACGCTGTATGCGATTAGAAATAAGTGACGATAAATTTGAGGACGATCTAACGGACGATCTAATTCCCCAGCACCCTGTCAAGCCAAATAAAGCACAGGGTTGTGCGAGGCTGCCCGCGCGTCCTCGGCTTCCTGTCTCCAGAGCAAGCTGAGAAAACGGTCAAAAGTTGGCCATAACACGGACACACATGACAGTATTTGCGTATCAGTTTGCCAAAAGGTATGGCAACCTTTAGTCTCACGATGTTTCACTAAGACTTTTGAAAATGAGGTTTTTGTTTTTGTGTTTTTTAGGATGACCGTATCCGTTGTAAATAACGAAAAGTCCCAGTTCATATGCTTCATTTGTCGTTTGTCAAATTAAAAGAAAGCGGGATCATTTCTTTTCATTATTAACTTACCTTATCTTTTGACAATTGTCCTAAACCTAAAGATGCCCACCTAAGGATTATTTAAAATAGTAAATGTGTCCATTTCAGGACATTTAAGACTATTAACTCAAGACAGATATATATTCTTCTTGCATTTATAAATATGTGGATGCATTTGGTTTAAAATTTAAATAATTTAAATAATGAAAAATTTGTACATGCAAGGAAACATCTAAAAGCTGCTGGATACCGGTCCTCGGTATCCAGCAGCTGACTGAAGTTATTGCTTAAGCACCAAGTGTTTGTCTAAATGTGATTAAGATCACATCACATTTTAAAACCAAAACTCTTTTTTTTTTCTAATACAGATCTTCCAGATCTTTCAAAGGGTTTCCTACCTTTTATCTTGTCAGCAACCACAGAAAAGTGATGTGAAATCTCACCTACTAGCATTATTAGAGGTTAGACTGGTGCTTCACTTTTACAGTGGAGCGCCACACAGTTCTGAGATGTGACTGAAGTCTTTTGGCAAAATCACGAGATCATGTTCTCATACTGACTGATTTCTTGTGTCAAATCAGAATTTGAATTACATCTTCTTTATTATTGAAATAATATCTGTATTCATGTTTTTTAACCTTCTAAGTGCTGGACCACAGAAATGCAGTGCTTGCATCAAAGAAGACTTGTTTGAGGAGCCTACTTCCATTCTGAAGCAAGGTGGCGTAAGTACACATTTTTTTTATTAGAATTAGTCATTGCTACATTATAAAAGTTACATTACATAAAGGCTTTTGTTGTTTATATCAGCCACACATGGACAAATTAAACAGCCTGGCACTAACACATTATTATCTCTTGGTTTATTGGTTTTGGTCTAATGTTCTTTCCAGATCAGAATGCCTTCTCTCACTGTAAAACTATGAAGTTTACTAACTCTATATTTACTCAGTATATCTGAATTTTAGGGGAGACAGACTGTAAAGCAGTTAAACATTGGTAGCATGACTAATCAGATATGTTCACCACTGCAAACCCCACTTTAAAAAGGTTCTGGATAAACTACAAAATACTTCCTCCTAATCAGCGTCATTTCTTTGGGTTGTAAATTCTCTTCTTTAACTTTGATTACAGTACAAATAGAGGAATATGAGAGAATGACCCCCAAAAGACCCAGATTCTTGCATTTGGAATCAGCCTTTTTTTCTCTGAAAGTTTCCACTTTTAATTTAATGTTACTATTACCCAAGTATAATGAGCAGTAATAAGGAGTTAGGCCAACTCCATCTGACCTACTTATGTTGTGAGAAGTAGGTTTGTGAATATAAAACTGAAAAGTGCATGAGAGTCAACATGAATGCCACAGTCTTTTTTATTGTGAAGAAAACATACCACGATGTTTAAACTTATTCTCAGTAGAGGGAAATATCTCTATTTGGTTCTCCTATGACCACATATGCAGGAGATACTGATCTTCACTAAAATGAGGGAAAGTGCTTGTTACACCACACGTTAGACTGTAGACAAAGACAAACTAACACTGACAATAACTTTATTTTCCTATCCAGGCTTTCCCAGACAATGCAGCTCGAAGAGAAGTGGAAGCCTTGGCAGCAGTCTGCCCTGATGAAGGATGCACGTGGAGGGGGACTGTCAAAGAGTTTGAGGTAAATGGGTAAACTTATTTCCATGTTAAACCCTTCATCCTTTATTGAATGATTTAGACAACTTGGTAATGGCCTAACAGTCCATTAAATGTGACATTCATGGTTACATTTGTTGTTAGAGAAGTGACAGTAAAGAACCATTTTATCACCAGCACAATATAGACCCAAACACAGAAGCTTGCTGCTTTAGTTTAGAAAACCTGACAGTATGTGCAGTGAAAAGCTGAAGTTTGTGCAAATCACACTAAGACTGATTAAAATCACAAAAAAACATCAACTAATGTCATCACAGCTATAAAATGCCAGGTATTGTCTATAGCGTTCTGGTGCTGGATTAGAGCTATTCTTTCATATTTTGTATTATGACACATGAGTAAGGAAAAAAAAACTAGTAATGCGGTGCAGGAGTCTGGTTTTTTATTCCCTGAATTTTGGCATTCCTTTCCTATAAAGTGTATTAAATTGATCATGATTTTTTTCAAGCACAATTTCACAAATCTGTATCTTAAAAAAAAACAGTCTGAAAATTGTACTCGAATGATTTGGTTTCATTAAGTATATCTATATTTGTTCTTCATTGGTTAGAAGTGAAAAAGAAAATGTTTATGTTTTTCATCTACAGGCCAACCATGAGGGCACCTGTGACTTCATGATCATCATGTGTCCTTCCTGTAAAGAACTGATGAGAACCAATGAACAGGAACACCACAATGAGAGGGAATGTCCAGAGAGGACACTGAACTGCAAATACTGCAAAGAACCCTTCCTGTTAAAGAACATAAAGGTTTATTCTTTATTTCCTTTTGTTTGTATATAAGTTCACTTATTATAATACAATACCAAGTATTGTGGCCGTCCTTAACAACTTTCTGTTGGCTGTTAATTTTACTGTCAATCCATAACTGAAGTACACAGCTCTGGTATGCGATGTACACATATTTCCCAAATGCTCAGGGGTTCATGGGTATCACCAGACCCTTGTCAACAATTGATTGTTCATTGGCATGTATTAACACCTCTCTAAAAGTTTTGTCATTTTTTCCGTATTGACACTATGCCAAGAAGAGAAATCATCAACAATGACCTTAGAAAAGTGACTGTTGCCACTAGTTAATTTAAGATGGCTCATGATGCTGTAGTTAAACAGTATGGTGTGCCAAATATAGATTATATTATCAAATGGAAGACACTAAAGACAGTTGCCAGTCTTCCCATGACTGGAAATCTCAGTAAGTTCCCCTTAAGATCAATGCTAAGAGAGGTAGCAACAAAAACCAATAGCTACATGTGAAACTTGACAATCTTTAGATGGCATTCTCATTTTTAATGAAAGATGAATCAAAAACGAGTTAAAAAGGCCTGGCTTATTAGGAAAGGTTGCCAAATGATATTCTCTAATACTGTGAAAGAATGTGCCAGCACGTCTTAAATTTGTTTCTCAACAAACAACAGGATTTTTGGAGCAATAAGACCAGAGTAAAGTTTAGCTGTAATCTGTAGAACAACAAACACAGCATATCAGTGTCAACACCTTCTACTAACAGTTAAACAAAGTAGTGAGACAGCGGTCATCTGTGTGCCATACCACCATACACGAAAACAACAGAATGGGCGAAAAGGAAAGATAACATTTTAGGTCATGTGATGAATAAGACCGAGTTGTAAGCGACACTAAAAAGGCAAATGAATCTTGAATTTTGAGTAGTTTATCACTGATACACTACAACAAAGTAAAAATAATTTCTGACATTGGTTTTCAAACTAATAAATACTCATGAAACATAAAAAATGGCTGTGTATTTCGATTTCATCATTGACTAACTTTTATTTTTGTTTTTTTAGGCTCATGATGAAATCTGTCCAAAGTACCCAATGATTTGTGAGGGCTGTGCAAAGAAAAAGATCACCAGAGAAAAGGTATCTCAGATATTTAGATCATTTTATAAAATTCTGTAGAATTGAACCCATTCACCATTTAGCTAGGGATCAAGCTTTTACAGTGTGTCTTGTATGTCATTGGCTTCCTACATTTTTTGTTTTGTTTTGTTTTGTTTTGCAGTATGTGGACCATATTAGATTCTGCAGTAAATTTAAAGCACCATGCAGATTTCACGTTGTTGGCTGCAATACGTCTGTAAGTAGAAGTTTTGGTCAAACTGTCACTAGCTACAATACTCTAACTTGGCAACTATAAGCAAATCTCCTAGATAATCAGTCATATAAAAAAAAAGAGACAACAAGATAAATCCAAGTTGGTGTGATTTTATGTACTAAATTATTAGACAAGTTATTCTTTGACTCATTTGTACAAACCTTGGTTGATCGTTACACTGTTAAATAGTTTTTAGAGAGTTGATTCGTCTTGTTCTTGTATTAAGACCACATGTTTATAACTTTAGTGCCCATATAAAGTATTACACAAGCTAATTCACAAATTTTGATACTACGCTTGAATTAGGAATGTTTACGGTTTTTGGCACTGGTCACTAGAACGATTTATAACCATTGCAATCAGGAAAGGTATAATATTTTTTCCCTATGTTGTATTTAGTAGGGAAAACATTCTTCCTTCCTAGTTGGATGGTTTTCCTTTTCTGTTTTTGTGGATGCTTCAGATAAAGTGAGTAATATAAAATGCAGCCTGGAGCCTGTTTGTTTGTGCTGAATCGGAGTGGTCTCAAGGGTTAGCTGTGCTAATTTTGGCTTCTGGTGTTAATTGCTTTTTTGTATTGGTTTTGATCATATGTTATTTATTTAATTTTTATAGACTTTCCTCAATAAATAAAATCTTTTTATTTTTTGTTTGTTTGTTCCTGAGTGACAAGTCACTTTCATATTTCTGAGACTGATATCTCACTGACAACATCTGAAGCTTAATTCCTTTATATTGAAACTATCAAGGCTGTCACGGTCTGTATGTATGGTTGGTAACAGGTTTTATTCTAGTCCATGCTGAGGTTAATGGAAAAGATATAGTGCCCATTTCCCGCTACTCTGTATTTGTTCTGATATATTAAAAAAGAAAATGGATTCTTATACTTAACAAATATGTAGTACGAAAAAGCATTTATACTTTGAGATTTCAAAACACCGGTGGTCTAAATGTTGTAAAACTGATTGTTCGCTCTTCTTTTGGCTGTCATGAAGTACATTCCATTAGTCACATATTGTTTGTAGAGATCAGTCTCAGAGAGACGTTTCTGACTTGGGGAACTGTACTGTGGATCCAGGTGTTCAATTACACACTAAAAGTCAACATATTTAATAAATGTTCATCTGCAAAATGAAGTCTAGGGTTTAGGCTGTCCTTTCTTACTTTCTTCTGGGTCTTTTCACTTTTCTGAAAATACGCTTCTAGAGTTTGTTGATGTTTATCCCTCTTTCCCTTTTGACTTGATGGAGGCTTAAATGCTTAGTAAGGTTGCTTCTGATATTTTTTAGCAACATTTGGGCCACCTCTGGAAACGGCAGCTTGGAATAATGAGCATGTTGTAATTTTCCTGGGATTTTTCCTAAAATAACACCATATTGTGGTAACTCTTCGTTACTAGTATTACTTCTTTATAGGAACAATGCTATTTTGCACTAATGCAAAACATGAACTTTCCTCAGTAAATCCAGCCCTGAAACAAAGTGCAGTCTGAAAAAATTACAGCAAAATTCAGTCACTAGATGCAGCTTTACATCTCAGAAGTTTTGTTAGATTGTTTGAATTATACCACTTGTACATAGTGACTTGGTGGGTGGCACTGTTGCCTCATAAGCACATGGCCTCAGTTCATTCTTCGAGATGCTTGTGCAGATTTGTATTCTGGTTTCCTCCCATAGTTCAGATACACTATATGGTGAAAAGTATTTGCCCATCTGCCTTGACTCATATATGAACTTAAGTTCCCATTCCTAATCTATGGGGTTCAATATGATGTTGGTCCACCCTTTGCAGCTGTAACAGCTTCAGCTCTTCTGGGAAGGCTATCTACAAGGTTAAGAGTGTGTTTATGGGAATTTTTGACCATTCTTCCAGAAGTGCATTTGTGAGGTCACACACGGATGTTGAACGAGAAGGCCTGGCTCTCAGTCTCCCCTCTAATTCATCCCAAAGGTGATCTATCGGGTTGAGGCCAGGACTCTGTGCAGGCCAGTCAAGTTCATCCACACCAGACTCAGTCATCCATGTCTTTATGGACCTTGCTTTGTGCACTGGTGCACAGTCATG
>JAOWBL010000024.1:13046849-13075421 GCA_028564865.1 Zenarchopterus dispar | reverse complement strand
TAAATTCAGTTGGCTGTGTTGGCGGCGGAGTAGCTGACAGGGGAGCGGAAGATGAACTTGGCTCATGGTTAGTGGCACTAGTTGTTAGTTTAGCCATTTCTTCCTCTAATTTTTGCTGTTCAACTTCCAAACTGCTGTTTGGAAGTTTAACTGGAGGGCTACATACTGTTCCTTCAGATTGGCCAACATACCCTCAGCTGGACTGGGTTTTTCCTGAACTGGCTGTGTTGTGTCAGCTCCTGCTTTTAGGTCTTTTGCAAAGGTTATCAGTCGATTCAAGAATTCTTGAGCCACTTCCTCTTCCTCATTTTCTACAGCTTTATTAACCTCCTCACTTATTGCTCTGATCAGCGTGTGCTTCTTTTTCAGGTTTTCTGTTGAGATCTTACAGTGCTTGCATACCTCCAGTAAATGCTTACAGTTCAACTGCAAAAGCACTTCACTGAGCTGGTCTTGCAGTCGTTCAAACTCTGCTGCTTGCATCTCTTCACTGAAGCACAACTGATCCCACTTCTGACACCAGATTTTGTTGCACACTCAATGGATGAGTCAAGTGTTGCTTTTTTATTTTTATTTGGTTAAAAGACAAATGACATTTTCAGTCTGCCACGCTTTGTGCCTCCTATAGCAGGACTGACTAATTCAGCAGACTCTATGCTTACACAGGTGGCGTGACTGCTCCAAGTGGCCAGACGTAGGAACTGCAGTATGCTCATCTGCTCACAGATTCTACGTGTTTTAACCAAAACAATATGAAATGATATCATGAAATGAAACATATGAATTTTAGGGGGTGTCCTGTTCACTACTCCCACATTGAGATCTTGATAAGGTCACAGTTTGTGTTTTTTACCTAGATTTGGGGGAGGTAGAGAGAGAGAAGGAGCAGACACCCAACTCTATAGAGATCTCCAATGACTTGTTCATGTATGTTTTTATTAAATAAATTCTTGGAATGACAGAATAAGATTTTGGATCCTTCCTAATCAGCAAACTCGGATGGGATTTTGGAATCCCAACACTGGACATGGTTGTCTTCATTTAGTTTCACCGGACTCCAAAAAAATGTCTAGAAAACCCAGTTAAAAATATGAACGCTAACTTTTCAAAAGCATATTTTCTCAAGATTTACATAAATTCTTGAGAACCAAGAAAAAAAGTGTTTTCAATATCACTTTTTTGTGATTTCCTAGTTCTTTGGTGCTAAACAACTCACAATTTAGAAATTTACAAAAATAACTATTTTATATTTTACAGTAGTTGACAACAGAACAAATCCCCTGTAATATACAGTGAGACTTTGAAATCAAAATAGACTGACACCAGATTACAATTCCTGACATGTTCCTAAACACAAAAATATGTCATAGGTAAACAAACAATATCATAACAGTATTTGACTTACCTTCTCTCTTTTTCTGGCATGTGCGTTTTGCTGTAGTCACCATTTTGTCTCATGATGACTGTGACAAAGTAGGTTCTTTACTCACCATTTGTCACATTATTTTGCATGTTTGTCCTTATTTTCACATTTATTTGGTTTGCCATTGCTTTGTAATAGTGCTTCTCTTACTATCCCGGGTTTGTTTGAAGTAGCATTGTACAATCAACAACAAAGCATTAAATCAAACCAAAGCAAACACACATTGCTAGTTTAAATATTTATTTGGTTAAAGGTTGAACATTATATTGGTTATACTTACTTTTTGTTTGCTACCTTTCTCTGACTCACCATGCAGGTATGGTGTTTGGGAGGGACCGGCCCAGCATTTCCTGTCTTTTATGATATCAGTGATGTCACTGATTGAATTATTGGGTGAAACCATGTGTGGGGTTGTTTCTTTTCTGTAGTCATTTGTTTGTTATTTTGATTTTCTTTTTCTATCTATTTTGTTAAGAATATTTGTTTACTTTAGCTATGTCCTTAAGTATACGAATTTGTGAAATAATTTAGGAGAGTAAATTTTAAAGAGTTTGGGCTAAAGAATTGTATAGCTTACCCTCTTTGTTGAAATGGTTTAGTCTGGGTGGAAAACTGGTGTATATAAAGACTGTGACTTTGGATCCAGCTAGAGGGACAATAAATCATTAATGTGAGTTTTTTTTTAGTATTATTATTATTATTAAATGTTTGTACGTCTGTTAATTGCTGAACCACTTGGGACACACTACCTTACAATGACAACAAACTTCCTCTTATCACACCCAAACACATGAAATATCATTTCAAAGGCCAGGATGTCCTCTACTAAACACATCAGGGCTTAGTAGGGTAGCTCAAATGAGTCAAAATATATGAACCAAAAACAAATGTCCACTCCAGAGGGCATAGATGTATAGGCTGGGTCTCAGGAGGATAAATCAGTTAAGTTGTAAAATACAGTCACATGTGAAAGTTAGTACCACATCTTTTACCTCCAATGTGCCTCAGAGATCTACCAGGGACAGTTGCCCCTGACAACCATGCACCATGATGAGATGATTCAGAGAGGAGAGCCACCACTTGAGAGACCTCCTGGGGAGGTGTTTGGGCATCTCCAACATTAAATAGGTTCTGAAGCAGAGATCCCAGCGCTCACCTGATCTGGAAAAACACCCAATTCTTCCTTATGCGTATAATCATTCCTTTATTTTTGACAAAACAATAACGCTTCACTATCACTAATGCCAAAGATGAAGTCTCCGTCACCCCTATCAACTGAAAACAGGGCTGAACATCAGGTAAGAAAGCAGCAAATGTATGTATAATTAGGGGCATGGATCTTTGGTAGCTCAGCCAGTGTGTACCACTTTATTCACTGACTTCTGAGGTGTGAATAATGACCTAATAGAACATTTTAGAACAGAACCTGTTTTGTTCTGAAGGCCCTGTTTTTGTCTACTACTACATGGCAGCTTTGCCTTAGAAATAGTGTACCCATTTAGTTAGGCAGTAAGCAGGACAGATAAGGGGTCCTCAACATGTACTCAGAAGATTGTTCCATTCATTTTCTATTCAACTCTCAAACAGGGAGCAGTTAATGGGTCCATGATCACAGTAAGTTGCTGTAAATGTGAATTGAGGTGGTTTTGTTGTATTTTGTGCAGGCAACTTCAGTGTGTACATAAACATTGTGCAGTCTAACTTCTGTAATTTCTGTGGCTTACTTATGAACCTAAAGCTATTGTTAGTTTATTAATGTTTACCAGAAATGTTCAAACCCTCTTACAGTTGATGTGTATCAGGCTACAAAGTATCTATACATGTAATGATTATTTTGTTGGATATTAATGCTAACAGTATGCTTTAATTCCTATGATGATATTGCTAGGAATATTTGGTTATATGTGGGTGAAGAAGAGCATGCTCACGTTTGTTTTATTTGTCCTACCAGACACCATTTCTGTTCCCTGTGTTTCAGCTGCATACCAGTCATGCTTGCTGAACATGATAAAGTTAAACAGTAAACTGCACTCTCAGCTCCCTTGTTCCTCTCTGACTGGAGGTCCATTGTAGATGAGAAAACTGGCCTAAGTCTTAGCCTCTTCACTAGCAGTATCTACTAAAGGTAAAGGTTTTCAATAACAATGTTAATTTTATTCGTGAAGAAGACCCTGAGATAGTTAAACTCCTCCACCTGGGGCAGTACCTGATTCCCGATCTGGACAGGGCACTCCACCCTTTTCCAACAGAAGACCATGGTTTTGGATTTAGAAGTGCTGGTTCTCACCCCAACTACTTCACATTTGGCTGTGAACCACTCCACTTAGTGTTGAAGTTCCTGGATCAATGAAGCCAACAGAACCACATCATCTGCAAAATGCAGAGATCCAATTCTGAGGTCACCAAAACCAGACCCTTTGCCAGGGCTGCCCTTTGTCACTGATTCTGTTCATTACTTTTATGGACAGAATTTCTAGGCAGAGACAGAGTCCAACCCCAACAGGAAACAAGTCCGACTTAAAACCGACGATGCGGACCAAACGCTGACACCGGGCATACAAGGACTGGACAGCCCTTATAAGGGCCTCTGGCACCCCATGGCCCCAGAGAACCACCCACAAGAATCCCCAAAGGACACAGTCGAAAGCCTTCTCGAAGTCCACAAAACACATGTAGATTGGTAGGCCAATTCCCATGCCACCTCCAGGACCCTGCCGAGGGTATAGAGCTGGTCCACAGTTGCACGGCCAGGACAACAACCACACTGTCTGCAGTGATGTGGACTCTGTATCGGTCTGTCATGGTGAAGAAGGAGCTGAGCCGAAAGTCGAAGCTCTTGATTTACCAGTCGGTCTACATTCCTACCTTCACCAATGGTCACGAGCTGTGGGTAGTGATAGAAATAATGAGATCACGGATATAAGTGGTGGAAATGAGTTTTCTCCACAGGGTGTTCGCGCTCTCCCTTAGATATAGGGTGAGAAGCACGGTTATCCGGAAGGGGCTTAGAATAGAGCTGCTGCTCCTCCACATCGAGAAGAGCCAGATGAGGTGGCTCAGGCATCTGGTGAGGGTGCCTCCTGGACACATCCCTGATGAGGTTTTCCGGGCCTCATCAGGAATAAGGATCAGGATACCCTGGGGAAAACCCAGGACACGTTGAAGGGGCTATGTTTCTTGGATGATCTTGGAATGCCTTGGGATTCCCCCCAGATGAGCTGGACAAAGTGGCTGGGGAGAGGAAGTCTAGGCCTCCCTGCTTAGGCTGCTGCCCCCACAACCCGACTACAGATAAGCAGAAGAAGAAGGATGGATGGGTGTTAATTTCACCAACAGACCACTATGACTGGCTGGGGGCTAATCTGGAGCATCTGAAGATGATGCTTAGCTATAAACAGGCAGTTTGTCCTGACCAAGCATCATCTAAAAATGTAGCATTCATTTCTGGTTTTACCACTGAAACATTTGAAATAAGAAATGCAGTTGGAAGCAGTTGCTGGCAGCTCTGCAGCTTCTCCATCATGGGTCAACTAAAGGAGCCAGAAACCATAGCAGATAGTTTCAGGAACCTTCCAAGTGAGATTCTCTTTGGTCCTCCAGTCCATAGCCCAACATGCTCACCATCATTTCTTAAAATAGGCGTTAAAAGCAGCATAATATAACCAGTAGACGCTTAACTTCAGAGGTAGCTGCTGACTCCTGTGGAGACATAATTTGGTTCCTGATACAGAGGTTTCATTATAGAAACATGGAAACTTGAACCACCAGTAACTTGCAGTAATGTTTTGTCAGTGAAGACGTTTTGTTCTTGTATCCAGGATCACACTTTCTCTTTTTTCTTAGACAGAAGACATATCATCACCTGCAGCAGACACCTCCTTTTAGCCCTACATGACTGTAGGCTCCAGCCATGTCCAGAAACTACTAACAGAGAATAATTAAATATTCCTCTTCAGTTCAAACTACCTGCATCCTTGTGTCTGGGAAATGTTCTTCTTGTCTCTTGATAACACGTGCCACGTCTACGGGATCTTCTAAGGTGGTCTCTGGGTGGGATTTATGAGAAATGTGCTGTCAGTCTGTGGCCAGGTGTCCTTCATGAACATGTTTTTTTTTTTTTAATTAAATCTGTTTTACTATATTTAGATGAGCCCTTATTGAAGCTTCACAGCAGTCTTTTTACCATGATCTATTAGATCTGCAGTCTAAATCCTTCCTGTCAGCGCCAAAGTGCACGTGTTTGTCCTCCTCCCTCTTCTCCCTGCTTTTATGGAATACCTTCCGTAACTCAGGAAACTTTTAGAAAAAAAAAAGATGTCCAGACGCTCTTGGTATTCCTCTTTCAAAACACTTATTTAATCTCTTAAAATGACAGGTAGACAGGCTGATAAGTGGTTATATGACAGTTTAAGACCTTCAAAAGTAAGAAAAAGCCAAATATCATTCTTTTGTAAATGAAGATGACTTCTGCAGCAGCTTCATTACAGATGGCAACTCTAAAGTGCTGATGTTGAAGAATTTGTGTGATTTAAGGTTAGAAATTAAAATAACTGCTTTCTTTTCAAAGTTACTTCAAATTAAAACAAACTATCTATGAAATAAAAGGTTTTAGGCATGAGAAAGTACTCTGCTGGTAAAAATTCCAACTGAGATGCAGACAGTTTGCATAGTAATCACAAAAAAAAAAAAAATCAGTTGTAGCTCTGACAATAAAAATCACTTCAAGCTGCACCACCTTTTTTTTTTAGTTTAGCTGAAAAAAACAGTAGGAAGTCTGACCAGTGACACTTCCTGTTTTATACGTGATACACAATCCATCCATCTCTTAACTGTAAAAGGCCAAATGTTTGAATACATCCAGATACCAGACACACAAAACCTGTTCCAACTTTCTAAAACCATCACCCAAACCAGTCTGAACCAGTCCCAACTGGTCTGAACCAGTCATCCTGTGTAGCATCTTCTCCAGACTCACCAGTTCAGAAAGGACTGGATCAACCTGCAGCCACCTTTACCCCAGCAGTTAATCAATTTACACCAGTCAGAACCAGTTCCATCAGTGCTGATTGTGAAGAGGAAATAGCTAGTAGGAAAATCCAGGGAAGACTGATCCAAACTGTTCTAGACCAGCAAGTGGCATTCTTGCTCTGACCAGAACCAGTCTGAATTGCTTCTAAACCAGTGGAGTCCAGAGCAGCATGCCAGTGGAGATGAGCATCTGGCAGGTGGCAGAGTCAAGCCACACGGACTCCACCAGACTGAAGTGTAAGAAACCAAGAGCGAAGCCGCAGCCAACATCCGACAGGTGGTGTTTACCCAGCAGCACCTGGGACACACCCACTAGGAAGGCCCACAGGTAGAGCAGGATCCTCAAGGGCACCTGCAGGACAGAAGCTTACCATGACATCCACACCTGGACAAGGTCTACCAATTCCACTTTCATAAAAAGACGTAAGGACAAGAAGCGACTGACCGCCAGCACCAGGTGGTTCAGCAGGAACTTGCACACCATGACAGCTCTGCTGGCATGAGCTGCTGGGAAAGAATACATATCCATGGCAATGTAGTCCAAAAACCCTGAAGAGAAATCCCATGGCCCTTTATGCTTCACCAATTTCTGCATCCCGGCAACTGTCATCAGATCCAAAATCAGAGCTACAGGGAGATGGATGGAAGTTAGAGACAGAAGAACTTGTTTTTACAAATGGCTGGATGGTGGTCTCCACCCAAACCTGATTACTCCAAAAAATAGGCAAATAGATGCAACAAGCAGACCTGGAAGCCACCTGGAGTATACCCACCTTTGTTCAGTTACCTCAATTTAGTTATTGTAGTTTAGCTCACGTTCAGCTATGATGCTAACTAATGCTACCTTACTTCAGTCTTTTCAACTCTGTCCATACTTAATTTCTGAAGTCAGGAGATCCAACTGGGACAACTGACAAGCTAACTAGTCAAGGCCTTGTGGTTCCCGGGTCTTTGTCAGAGGAACAGATTCACTCAGAAACACCTAAAACTGCCTCCAGAGATATATTTCCAATAGTTTTTCTCCACAAATCTGAACAAACAACACAGTTATCACAGAAATCCTCAAAATGAGCTTCTTGCTGTGAGAGGCTTATTTTGAGGATTTCTTTCTTGGAATTGGGTCCAGTGGAGATCTGGGTAAAGAGCAATTAGAGGTTACTCAGGGCCCACTATGGGCCTTGCTCAGGGCTTGCCTTAGTTAACCTGGGGGATTGAACCTGGGTCCTCCACACCCAAACCCTCCTCTGTAACCACTAGGCTACCACTCCCCTACACTCCCCTAGTCTGCTGTGAGGCTAAGAAACCAAACAAGTATTGAAATGTAACCATAGAAAAAATCGTCCAGCAAAACTCTTTTAGTACCAGATTGTGAATATGTTTATTTAGACTCTGAAGTTTTAACATGGAGGTCAATGGAGATTAACTCACAGTTGGATCCAAACCCTAATGGTCGGTAGAGGAACTGCAACTTTTAACACATATAGCATTGGATCTGACTAGCAGGACTATGTGTCCCCTTGAGACAGGAGTACATTTAGAGACAGACAGGCACATTTTTCATACCGAGCAGCAGGTTGACAAGGACTTCCTGTCCAGCCAGCATACTGCTCCTCCACAGACAGATCAAGGTTCCAAAGATCCAGGGAAGGGCATGTCCAGAGTGGGCCAGCAGGGTCACCATAGGTTACAGCGGGGCGCCAGCACTGTGGGCACCCACACATATACCAAGACGTTTGGACAGGCTCATGTCAATGGCAAGCAGAGAGCTGACAGCAATGCTACTAAATGTTGGGTTGAGCTGCATGCAATCCTGTTCCAGCCAGTGTGACACATCCTTTGAATCACCGTCTACCCCTGCGCCTCCTTCAGGACACTTTCTGGAGCCCCTGGGAGAAAAGAAAAACAAACATCCAACCAGACCGCAATCTGGATCTCATTACCTACTAGTTAGTGAAGCATCAAACCACAACAACAGCTGGGGACGTGTCTGGACCCTGCCTGTCTCTGGGGCTCTGCTGCGGGGTCTCCTGACTGAGGATGCACGTGCTGACTTCCTGGGCCCCTGGGGTTCTCCCCGCGCCCTCCAGGTGGGGGTGGGCCCTCCAACCTCCTGACATGACTCCCTTCTCTGCCCCTCACAGACACGCACACACACACACACACACACACACACAGAAAGCAAGAGTTTTGGTTGCTGGGACCTTCCACCCTACACACCACATCTTTGTTTTTAATTGCACCTACATACACAAACTTTAAGTTTTTTGTGCGGGGGAAAAAAAAAAAAAGAGGTGGAGTTATTTAAAAAAAAAGAAAAAAAATTAATTGATTAAAAATAATAATAATTGTAAAAAAAAAAATTTAAAGTATAATTAAAAAAATAAAAATAAAAAATTTAATAAATAAATTACTTAAATTAAAAAAAAATTATAATAAAACCCACCTCTATGCAACTGGGGTGGAGGAGGGATAGCTTAACGATGGAGGGGTGTTTGGGCCCTGCTTGGCCGGGTGGGGTCGCGGGGAGTCCTCGGTGGGCTCCAGGTGGTGGGTGCGTGTGTTCACGGTTCGGGGGATGCTCATGGCGGGATCCTCGGGAGCTTGTGTGGGGGCCCTGGCACGCCTTGGGTGGTGGACTGGGGGTTCTAGGACCGCCAGGGTGGGGGGTTGTCTCCGTTAAGGTGGGAGGTTAAGATGTAGCGTCAGTACAACAGCTGGACTCCTTCGTCTCCAGGTCGGTCTGAAAGCATTCACATTGTCGGGGCGCTCACAGGTGCCTCGTTCAGCTCGTCTGGGACTTGGAATGTTCGTGGGTCGCTAGTTACAGCACTGTGCCAGACAGACTGTAGTGCCATTTCCTAGCAACTGGATACAACACAGTGATGGAGAAAGAAGCCCTTGGCTGGTAGCTCGTCAAGCTAAAGTTGGAGCTGTGGCCTCCAGAGCTCCCAGGATTAGGAGAGATGAGCTTCGTGTTGGAATTGGTGAGACCTTCTGAGGGAGAGGTATTTTCCAAGGAAGAGAGTTCCTGAGAAAGAGATCAGATGGAGAGAGAGCAGTGCTCTTTAGAACCAGGTCTGAGCTTCTGCGCATCAGCAGAGACCCCTCCTGGCATTTGGGGTCTATGCCCAATAAGGATGGCAATTCCTTATCTCCAAAAGTGTTATAAAATGCAAAGCCAGCTGGGGATTAGGGTTAGGTCAGGCCTTCTTGGTTTCAACACATGACTGTGGCCCAACAGCTAGAAGTCCCCCTACAGGAAATCCTTTTTGGGAAGTTCTCTACAGAAAGAGCTGATCAAATGTAATAAATTTAATAATACTCCATCTGAATTATTCAGGAGATATGTGCAAGTTTTAATCATATGCTTTTTCTTAATTTTGGTGTAGAAACAAGAAAAGCCATGAGTAGTGGATCACTGGTTAGATGAAAACAACCTCAGATGATCCACATCATGTCACTTGTCTTTATGTGCACTGGCAACCTGTTCAGGATGAAGTCAGCTGAAATAGTCTTCAGCAGACCCCTGTGATCCTGTGTCAGAATGAGCAGGTGTAGAAAACGGATGAATGAAGTCAGATAAAAAGAAAAAAATATCAGGTGGACAATATCAAGCACTTCCATGACTCACCAAACAGTAGCTGCACCTTCAGCAGTGGTAACTTGAAGTATTGGTTTCCTGTATGACTTTAATCAGTCTCTCACATAGAAGACTCTGATCTACAGAGGAGACTATGATCCACTTAGTGACTAACAGGTGTCCAGGTCCACACTATCATACCTCCACCACCATGCTTGACAGTGGGTCTCAGGTGTTTCTGCTGGTTCTCTCCAAAAAATGGTTTTGGACATGAAGACCAAACATCCCCACTTTAGTCTCATCTGTCCAGATGACATTGCTCCAGAAGTCTGCTGGTTTGTTCAGATGCAGTTTTATGAATTTAAACCATGCTTCTGTAGTGACAATAATAATCATAATTCACCATTTTGATGAATAGTTTTACACACCGTTGTGTTAATACAGAACTTGGTTTGTTACATTGTATATATTTGATGTTCAATAATCAGTTAAAGTAAATATGGTAGTTTAACAGTGTCGGCCCCTTTAATTAGGCCGCCATGTTGAGAACTGTTGGTTTTTGGGTTAACGGACAGTGTCAACTGGTTGTTTTGCTCTCTCTGTGTTTTTTGGCCAATACAGGAGCTGAGGTCAGTCCTGTGCATTTTTTCAGTTTCTACACTTCCATGTTTTTGTCAGACAGAAGGGGTTTTTTTCTGGGAAACTTTTCTAAAGAAACTGTCCTGATTCAGTCTTCTTCTTGTTCTGATCTTTGTGGACTTTAACATTTCACATGTTCACTGAGGCATGGAGAATCTTGGGTGTAACCTGTTAAGTCTGTCCTGAGAAGACTGACAATGGTCTGTCATTGTTTTTCACATGTAAATAATCTTTTTAAAATTATTATTACAAAACTGAAATAACGCTTGCTAGACTGATGCCTGTTACTTCTCCGAGACTGCTGCTGACATCTTTCCCTACACTTAAATGTTCCAGACCAGTAAACTGCTAAAACCTTTTCTAGTAGTCTGCTTACTTGCTGAGGATTAATTCATCAATGGTGCTAATCCATTCATCAGTGATGATGATCAGTAGCACCTGGCTGCAGTTCACCCTCTTAAATTCTGTGGAGGCAGCAATGTAAACCTCAGTAAAAATAAAAACAGTTTTGAAAATACCTTGGAGCTTGTCTTTCATAACTTTGCATGGGACTTTCAGAATAAAAGCAACTGTAAGCAGCTACAGCGTTTCATGTTTGCTGAGAGGTCTGAACTGTCTGTGATGTTGAAAGATGTGTAGAAACAGCAACCCCAAGGCAGCTTCTGAACATTGTTTCTGCTTTCACTGTGGGTTTCTGGAGCTGGATTCTAGTTCTGAGGTGTTTGGACTTGTGTTTAGTCTGTATCAGGTGTTTCAGATTGCAGTCAAATATAAACTTCATGTTTATGTCAGAGACTGAGAGCACTTGCTCTGGTTGTTAAAATCCCAGAGGTTGTGTTTGGGTCAAGAGGTAGACAACTAGCTTGGTTCACATGTAAACAGAAAAGTATGACAGTGTCATTTCTAAACTCTGGTTTTTGTGGGTGTTCTGGGTCTCCATCCAGGATCATGTCTGCTTTCACTCTAAATGTCAGCTGGGTGAGAGTGGGCAGAGCATCCAGATCTTACCTCACGTCCAGGTCTTACCTCACTCCTGCATCATCCTGCTGACTCTGCTGTCTGAACACGGGTCTCTGTGGACCACCAGCACCCCGTCCCTCTCCTCCCAGGTGCTTCCTGCTGGTCGGCTGATTCAGGGACAGAAACTCAGGCCGGTTAAGGACATTATTCCGGTCTCGGGCCCGGCTCCGAACCTGACTGCCAGGCATGACTGATGGAGGCGTGCTGGACTGTGGTAGAACTGATCCAGGTGGGAGACTCTGCTAAAATTAGATCAGCTGGCCTCCTTCTGCTGTCAGCTATTCTGAGAGGTGGGATGGGGAGGGTGGAGGTTGGGATGGGGCACTGCGAGTTACATTAAAAAGACAAACCAACAATTTTACTAGTGCACGAGTCCAGATCCTGAAACAAAACAATTCACTCAACAACCAGTGGCCTGTTTGTTCTCTGCCCCTACACCTACATGTAGACCTGCTTCATCCTAGTCATGATTATGTAAGGCAAATATTTATGTTTAATTAGGAGCATGGCCTTTTTACTGATAGCAGGCACAGCCAACAGGTAGCTGCCTTCGCTTTAGCGATTTAACGCTGTATTGATTTCTAAGCTGTGAATAAAAACCTAACAAAACATAATCATCCATATTTTAAATATCTTATTTCAAATATATCTTGTGTAAATTTAACCAATAGATCACTATGACTGTTTGTAGGTCTAGAAAGGTTAGAGGGCAGAGCTTAGCTAAGGGCAGGCAGCTTATTCTAAACATAGACTATAAAAATTAATGGATGGGGCATCTTCTGTTTTTATTTGTGCAAAGTGCAGCCATGTTGTTCAGAAAGCTGATGGGAACATGCCCACCGTATGTCAATCAAAGTTAGCTTTGCTCCCAGCTCCTTCAACAAAACCCCCTAAAATGTCTGCAGATCTGCCATCAGACGTGTACACCGTGATATACAATTTAACATGTTGAATCGACGGTGAAATCAAAAATGATTATCGTGATTATCCAATGCTGGGTTAATACAAATGACTAGTTGGTTCACTAAGGGCGATAGCATTATGATTACAGATAAGGAAGTGATAACAGCTAACTATTGGCCGAGCCAACTGTCAATCATATTAGAAATAAATTTAAGGTTTTACATAAACTCTCCTGGTGCAGTACAAAAAAAATTAATCCCTCTGCCCCCCAGAGTTGTCATGAATGTGAAATCAAACGATTCAGACAAAAACATTTTTTAAAACCAGGCTGTAAATATGTTTATTTCTGCTCTAAAGTCGTACATTTTAACATGGAGGTCCAAGGGGAGTGACTCAGCCATCTCTTCATGGTCAGTTGAGGAACTGGAACCAATCTTATTTCCCACATTAGACTCCATGAGAACTGTCAACCTGTCCAGGGTGTACCCCTGCCTCTCACTTGCCATGGGCTGGGATTGGCTCCAGCAGACCCCGGTGACCCAGTAATGGATTCAGCAGATATAGAAAATGGATGGGTGGATGGACTCCATGAGAAAGTGAGATGGTTGGTGTTTAATCTGAACTCCCATGTACATGCGTCAAGACTTGGAGGAATGATGTCACTGAGGTTTTCCAGTTCTTCTTATGCTATATATTTTGACTTTGTCAGGATTATCAAACCTCGCAGCAGCAGCACCAGCGCCAGCATGCGGAACCTTCGTTCACATGTTCTCTGTTCCTCCCCGGACCGGCTCTGAAATATACGGTTGCCATAGGTTACGCCAGGCAATTTCGCTCCACTGGGACACTGCCAGCTAACGTGGCTAACAGCGGATATTCTTTAGCGTAAAATTATTCCCTATAAAACTTATGCCCACATAAAATACACGACACGTCCTGGGACTTCACTGGTGGAGTCACCGCCACGACTAACCAGCGGTGATTTATGTCTACGACACGTTTACCTCGGTTGGCCTAGATTGACCGTGTGGCGTGGCCCTGCATGTTAAATTCAGAGGGAGGTGTGGGCTTCATTGATGGTGACCGCTTGATTTATTACATTGGACCTGACCGACTGGATGGTGGGAAAGGGTTAGCCAGACCTGCGTCTTAGACCAGAATCAGGACCTGCACCATCACCATGGTAACTGACAGTCATAAACTGCGCTAATTTAAGAACTGAGTGCATGTAAACGCTGATTTGACAAAAGTAACTAGACTAAGTTGATTCAGTCCCGAGAGGTTTCTCGTTTATTTTTTTAATAAGTTGAAGGAAATGTGAAGGAAAACGCTGGTGTACCAAAACACAAAGGGCGAATAACTGAGTGATCGTTTCAATGAAGTAATTAAATGGGGGGGGGTTAAAGATGTCCCTTATGAAAACGACTCACATTTCTGATTGTGGTTATTGAGGCTGCACTTGCAGATCGTCGCCCCCGGTGACCGAAGCGATTCTGTTAATCCACGCCACGACGAAGTAGCCGCTCATCCTCGACAGTTCTGAACCAAAAAATTGGTCCGGCAGGGATTTGAACCGGAACAAGTAAACGCAAATATCCATAATCCCTAATGGGTCCGAACTTTGCGTGGTAGAAACATAGCTGAGGAGACTGGCGTTGACGAGAAGTTGTCGCACCAACGAGGGTCGAGTCACACAGCGTTTGTGGTCATTGTCGATTCACCGGATACGTCCAATGAACTAACGTCGGGGTCACCAATGTAGAAAACTGAAAAAATGCACAGGACTGACCTTAGCTCCTTTATTGGCCAAAAAACACCGAGAGACAGCAAACAACCAGTTGACACTGTCCGTTAACCCAAAAACCAACAGTTTTCAACATCGCGGCCTAATTAAAGGGGTCGACACCGTTAAACTATCATATTCACTTTAACTGATTATTGAATATCAAATAATACAATGTAACAAACCAGTTTTATATTTAATTACATTTAAAACAAGCAAAACAAGTTCTGTATTAACACAACAGTGTCTAAAACTATTCATCAAAATGGTGAATTATGATTATTATTGTCACTACAGTCGGCAGGGATTTGTACCGGAACAAGTAAACGCAAATATCCCAAATGCAGGAGACAGAGGAGGTGATCTGGTTCGGCTTATCACCTCGGTAGACCAGATCACGTGATCTATAGTCTCAGTATCTGGATCTTGCTCGGGAATGACTTTGTTGAACTCTCAGCGTCTGATCCAGATCTGTAACCTCAATCACCTGTTTCATATGGTTATCCTTCAGGTTTGGGATAGGACCTGGTAAGCTCTGAACCTGTTCAGACTGCTTTAAGCCATCTTCTTCCAGGAGCCGTTGCTCCTCTGCATGCTGCTCCATCATCCACCATGTCAGACTGTAATCCGGATGCTGTACAGGAACTGGGCCCTCCTACCAGTCCCCTCCTGCCCAGCCTGGCAGCTAAGGCCCTGTCGGAGCCGTATGGGCAGCTGCGGTACCAGGACACCTCCCTGCTGATCTGGCAGCAGCAGCAGCAGCAGCTGCAAGCGACCCCGCCCTCCACCTACCTCAGCAGGTCCCAGTCCAGCTGGTACAGCAGCTACGGGAACCAGGCGGTGCTGGTCCGGGACAACAGAGGTCTGCAGGTTGCCAAGGGACAGTCCAGGATCTGCAGCGTCATGTAGACCTGAGCTAGGACCAGCTACTGCATTCACACATCTCACCTGGTCTTCGAACAGGTAGAACTTTGCTAGAAGTACAGAGCCAGTTATGCAAACAACGCAGGCCCTCCAGAACATCGCTGGACGTGTTTGAAAGCAGCTCCGCACTGACACCTTAATCTAGCAGGAACTCACATCACGTGACATGGAAGTCTACAGACTCAATATTAAAGTACTTTTGGAATATGTGCAATCTTGTTTTCCTTGTTTCTGGAATAAATGCTCATGACTCATTCTGCACCCATGGTCGGAACCAGTGATCTATATTACTGGATTGGACAGATCATATCAGCTAGCGTGGAAGGCAACGAGCGCATAGCGACGCCATTTTGAAGAGTGCTAGTTCATATGTGAACAAACAGCCCTCAATAGTGTAGGCCTCAAATAAGCGTGTATTCTACCTCGTTCGCGATTGTCAACCTGATTCAACTGAAGCACTATGTGGTATAATATCTAAATATAACTAAACATGAAAATTACTACTTACTTGTGAAAGGATATGCCCTGGTGTCTTAAGTGTTCATTAGCATAGTTATTGCAGCCAAAAGCCAAAGACTAGATGCCTTTAGAACGATAATTCTCTTGGCTGTTGCTGGTAGCCGCCTTGCTTGCAGATAAAAGTAGCACTTTTAAAAATGGCGGCGCTGTTGACACGTCAAAAGTCACGCAAAGTCCAATACAGTAATAGAGATCACTGGTCGGAACTGACCCCACCCAACGTCGTTAAGCCCCACTAGGCCAAAATCCCAGGATGCGCGTGCGAGTGAGAGTCCAGGCGTTTCCTCAGTTTAAGTGTTTATTTATGAAAACAAATGAACTCAGAAAATAAGGATCCCATATCAGTAATTACATCAAATAATTCACTTGTTGGTTTTTGTCGGTTCGTCCTCTGCATCCGTCCATCTGTCTGTCTACTCTATCGAGCGGAGGTCTGTCTACGCCTCAGCTACTTTACAGCTACTATACAGTGCTCAAACATACAGAAGAAAGAACGTACGGCCGGAGTGCATGCAAATACATAATCACTTTTTTCCTTTTTCTTATTAAAATACAAAAATTAACTATTAGCGTCAAAGCTCGACCATCAACTAAAAACAGGAGGGTTACTGTGGCAACAAGGTGTCGGTCCGTCGTCGCACCAAGGAATCACAGATCTGAGCGAGTGCTGCGATGATTTGACATTTAATAAAACCAAGCTACCATTTAAATCAGTTTAACCATCTCCATGACTATCCAGTAAATCCACGAGGAAAACAAAATTAAGGAAAAAAAACAAACTCCACGTGTGTAAATGAAGCAGTTCTGCGATTGACGCTCCAGCCAGCAGTCTACACGTTAATAACCAAGCCTGAGAGCTTCCTTTGAAAATATCAAACAAGAATATTATAATGATCCTTTGTCTGTTCTTTTCATGTCAGCAGTTTATTTGGTAATGTTCTGTCTGTTATGGTTACTGTGGCTGTCACTGTGCTTTTAAGAGTGCACCTGGATTTCTGGGATTGAAGGGGAGGATGATGTGTGTGTTCGGCTACGCTCTCGTGCCACCTAAACTCGATGTGTGTGCTGCTAGTGCTGGTGTGGGTTGTGACCATAGCAACAGCCGTTCTTTTTCTGAGCATTCTGTTCATTTCATAAAGGCTTCCTCTGTTGAGAGGATTAAATCGTCTGGTGCTTTTTGAGTACATCAAATTTACAATATTTACCTGCCAATTACAGGGGAGGTGGGTTCCCAGCTGGCTCCCCAGCTAATTAGAAACTACACTTCTGTATTGCTGTGTCAGTGTTGTTGTCTAACTGCTGTAAAACTCTGATTCCTGCAGGCGTGACGAAAGGACTATGAAGACCTCACGACTGGATAAACAATGTTGCTGGCCCCGCCCACCTCACTCCTATTGGTTTTTAACTACGTCAGCAGAGTCAAGGCAATATTGAATTTGTAATCTCATAGGGAGGAGCGTTTAAAAATGCCCTGCACTGAGATTAGTAGGAGGGGCCAGCAAAACTTTTCAAAAGTGGAGAAGGGGCGTCAGCTTTCATTTATGACAACGATAAACAAGAAACTACAACAACCTGATGAGGTGGTGTCAGTCATGATTGGCATGTTCAACATGTGCAGTGCATGATACTTCCCACCCATGTCACCTAAACAGCACCTTTCCCCAAATGTTTTGTGAGGAAAAACCACTATGTAGACTCAAATACCAACACATGATGCAGGTGAGGTGTTCAGATCAACTGGGAGATCTCTAAACTGGCAGGATGATTGACAGCTGTTTCCCAACAGTACAAAGTCAGGAATTAACCCTGCACTTAGTCTTCAAAATCTCCATAGATAGACCCAAATGCTCATCATGTACATGCAGAAACCCTTCTCACGCTGCTTTGTTTGTTTTACTAAGGACAATAAAACTGAACGATGACTTGGAGCAGAAAACTAACAGGCCGACACACCGATGTCTTTTTGTCATTGTCCTCCTGATCAGCGAAAAGAATAGTGGAGCGTTTGAGTGGACCGGAGTCAGGTGTGTGGCAGAGTGGGTGGAGTCTGTGATGGAGGGCAGGGTTCGTACAGGACAGCGGTACAAAGACTGTTTTATACTGAGAACTTTATAAAGACGCAAACATGTTCAGCACACGACCTGAAAAATCAAACAGGAGATAAAGAAAATGTAGTGTTTAAAAAATAAAGTTCATATCATTCTGCAGAGCGTGACGGTGCTCGGCAGTTGGTATGGGGCAGGCTCTGCAGGGGGGACAGCGGGGGTTCTCTGAGGGCAAACAGATTGGATCCTGATTTATTGACTGCTCACATGATTTCCTTCTTCAGACACAAACGTTCACTGTTAAGGATCAAACCAACAAAGGCGCTGCAGAGAGACAATTCAACCGTTCCACATGAGAAGACACCAAGGTCAGAAACAAATACTTAGAAATCTTTTGTTTCCCTTTACTTACAGACAGTTGGAGGGGCGGTGGAATAAAAGGCCCAGGTCATGGTGTCAGTGGAATGTCCTTTAAAGAAGTCCTCAACTTTTTCATAAGTTCTTAATCAAACTAAGAATTTTGGCGTTAAAGAAGAAAAAAGGCTAAGAGAGAGAGCCTGACCACATTTCTCTCAATTTTAGACAGGTGAAGAGATGAAGTTCTGAGTTCTGACTAGATTTAGCAGAAATAAAGATAGCTTTTTTTTGTCAAACTGAAAATACTACCTTTAAATTCTTTTTTTAGACTTGTTCGGATCCTGGTGACCAGAATGCGACCTGCACACCAACCATCATGTCTTCTCTCTGCAACGTCTTACTGCTCATCCAGGTCACATGATGGACCTCACACTCCCATCGATACCTGGTTCATCTCCAGAACTGAACGCGTCCTCTCAGTGAACCCATCATTTCAGAAACCTTACAGAGATCAGCCGTCTCATCTCCCATGATGCTTTGCTTCTGGAATGTGTTCAGAGGTCACTGCCAGCCACCCACAGTAAGAGGAAGTGTGTCCACACATCACTACGACTCCCAGACAGACAGGAAGTCTCTATCCACTGATGCTATTCTCCTCTTCCTCTGACCTGCATCTCTCCAGAAAAATATAAAATAAAGAAAAAAAAGGAACAAAAAGAAAAACAATGAGCTAAAAAAAAAAAAAAAAAAAAGGGTCAGCTTATTTACATAAAGTCTGTGCGTGCGATGTCAGAAGTTCAGTTTTCTTTGTGTTTGTTCTTGATATAAGTGTACGTGAGTGTGTGTGATCGTAACAGACATACGTGTGTGTGTATGAGTGTGTTCAGTCTGTGTCAGAGGAAGAGGAGGTTCCTGTTGAGGAGCTGTCATCAGAGGAGGAAGAGGAGCTGCCACTCAAACGACTGGTCCCGCCTCCTGAAGCTCCACCCCCTGCTGCTTTCTCTAAAAGAGACAGAGAGATGGGTTAAAATGTGAAGATCAAGAGCCAACTTGTTTCTTAAAAATAAAACCAACCCTGAAAGTGGAGAAGACATATTTCATCTATTAACCACTAGGGTCAGGATCCATTTTAACATTTTTTACAGCAGATATTACTTTGCGCAATGTGGACGACACCTGGTGTGTAAAATCCATCTGTTTCCATCTACAAACACCTGTCATACTGAATCAGGGGTTCTAAAGAGCTCCGTGACTTCCAGTGTGGTACTGTAATGGGATGAAAGGACCACCCCTGCTAGATTTTCCATTGTCAACTGGAAATGCTCTTTGCACTTCTGGTTAGATGCTAACTGCATTTCTTTACCTTGTACTTTTTGCATGTGTAATGACAAAAGTTGAATCTAATCCAATTCAAAAATGATTAGAGAGGACCAACTGACCAGTGTGAGGCGTTCAATGAGACTCTTACTTATTTAATTCCAGTCAATTTAGCACTTGTGCCATATCATGTGGGGTGGCATATTCGATGTGAAAGCGTTGCATACATGAGCAGCAGGAGTAACATAGTAACATGGAAATCTTTACTGAGTAAACCACTGACTTGAACATTGTTGGACAGACCATCCACAGCCCCAGAGGTTTTCTGAAGAGCAGTTTTAACGTCTCTCTCATAATGCAGGACAACTTGTCAATAAGCAAGTCATGTCAATCAATGTTAGCCGTGGCAACCAGCTAATTCAGGCTATCCCTGCAGAGGCTGCTGGCAGAATATCCCAGTTTATAAATGAAGTTGGTGAAATTTGGCGACCTTGAGTGCCATGAAAGGCGCCTTATAAATAAAATGTATTATTATTATTATTATTAAATCAGAGATGACTGCTGTGTTTAAGCAACAGTGTGTCATGTGAGCACAAACTACTAATTGCTTAATAGCAGGGTGATGATGATGACACATTGGCTAGCTATTGGCTAAGTAGACTACCAGTCAAAACTATATTGGGCGGCGGCGGCGTCCGGGTGTGGGGGTGGGGGGTGTTAATTAAATAGAGAAAAAGGGGAAAGTGGTAAGTTATAACTGCCAAGTTACATATTCTAGTGTAACTAGTGATGGGTTAAAAGCAGAGGACTATGCAATTTCCTCACTGCGTGACTAATGGTTTATTTTAAAAAAAAAAAAAAAAAATCGGAACTGGCTAAATCGGTATCAGCAGGTCATACTCACTGGAAAGGTTACAAGAAGCAACTCATTTTGAAAGCATGCATAACCAGGGGTGTGGTCTTTTGACCAACAGCTGGCAGCGCCAATGATAACGTATCATCATTTCAGCGAGTCAGCACTGTATTGACTTCTGAGCTGTGAAGTAAAGACCTAATGGAGTATCATCATTCATACCTGAAAGACAACATCTTCTAGTCCTGCTCGTTACAGTCGTTTGCAACATGGCACCATTAAGCAACATGGAAAAGGAGCATCAAGAAACCTGAGTGATGTTCCACAGGGTTTTCTCCACAATCTCTGGTAGATGCATGCATTCATGTTTGTTAGTACTATCACCTCCAACACAGGAACCTTTGCAAAGCTCTGAGGAGGCTTACTGAGATGTGTGTCAAGAGTGACAGAATTTGATCAAAAGAAGATCTGAATCACATACAAACCAGCAATGTTTCATGTGATTAAGATTACTGACATTACTGAGCAATTACTGCTAAGCCCCTATGATGGACATCTACCTCACAACTTTAGCTTCACATTGCATCACCAGACCTACCTGTGTGTGACCTTCATAATCTGCAGCTCTGTGCATTTTTCTGAGTGGGCGAACTGCTACCAACTGGTACTTACGCAGCAACTTCCTCTGCTTCTTCTGCAGGCAGGTTTTGACGTAGCGCTCCAATTCTCTGAGCGTAGAGGGTTTGAGGGTTTCGAAGTCAATCTCAATCTCATCTGGGTTAGAGTCCCTCAGCGACGGCTCTCTGGACTGGATAATGTGCACAACTCGGCCCAGCTTCTCGCCCGGCAGTCGGTTTATGTCCAGACTCAGCTGCCGCTTCTCGTCGTACGACATGGGCTGGGATGACTCCTCGCCATCGTCTCCATTGGCTGAGCCACTGCCCATCATCTTACCTCCTTTCTTCGGTTGCCTGGACAAAGAGTCGCTCGTATTGACTATACATCTCCTGCACTTCCCCTGATGTGAGCTGAACATGAAAAGAGAAACTCGTACCTGGTCGCTGTTACCGTGCTGTTGGCTTTTCTGGCTGGTGCTTTCTTCTGATTGGCTGGTTTGGGCTGCTGGGCAGCAGCCTTGGGCTTCTTCTCTTCTTCTATCTTGGCCTTGTTCCCTTTGTCCTTGTCTTTCTCTTTCTTCTTCTCCTTGTCCTTCTTTTCTTTCTTCTTCTTTGGCTTGCTGACCGGTGCCTGCGACAGGACGGCCAGCTGCTCGTGCACCGCCTTTAACTGGTGGAATATACTAATCATCAATACCTATAATCTACAATCAATGCAAAGCCCCGCCTCCAGCTGCTGAATTAATTTTACATGGACTTCTTAGGCCATAGAAACATGAAGGAGCATAATTCAGACAGCATCAAATCTACAATCGTGCTGAAAAAGAAGAAAACCGGGAAGTTCTTGACCTGTGATTGGTCGGCAGCACCAACCTGCTCCTGTAGCTCGGCCAATCGTGTGGCTCGCTCCTCCTCAGAGTCGGAGGATTCGTCAGAGGAGGAGTTGTTGCTGCTGTCGGAGGAGGCAGTGCTTTTACTGACCAGTGGCGTCGTAGATGGAACAGACACCTCCAGGCCTTCGTCAGGGATCTTGGCAAACCGCATCTCAAACACGTCCTGACCACAAATGAGAAGCATTATTGATGGCCTGGCAATACAGCACAGTGGGTCATCAGGTTTTGGAACATACCTGTAACTTGCGGGCCATGGCCACCACCTCATGGTCTGGAGGATTGTACTTGTAACAGTTGGAGAACATTAACCTGACATCAGTGGCGAAACTTTGAGGGTCACTGTACTCCCCTTTATCCATCTTTTTCTGTTGGGAAAGCAAAACACCCACACATCCGTCAATAAAAATGAACACCATGTGACTCAGACTCAACAAGTCCACCTTAGTCTTAATTTCTAAACCTTTAATCTCATCCTACCAAGGCCTTAATTTGAGATTCCTGCTCTAAATTAAAACATTTTCTTCCTTTTCCCCCCCTCTCTGCTATTGTCTCAGCTGGTCATCATTCTGACACACTCCCTGCCAGACCACCGCTAGAAGTCCTGGGTCTCAGAGCATAAACCTGATCATGGTCAGCTTCACTTTAATATTTTTAATCAGTTGAGCTGGAGGACAGTGAACCTCAGGAACCAGAATTGGAAATGAGGAACACTTGTCTACAACATTTACTACTAAGCCGTGTAAACTTCTGCTTTTTTCTTGTTTTATTTTCCTAAATATGATCAAATGCAGATGTGAAAATAGTTTCCCTCCACCTGATCTCTGTTCATAAAGACTAACTACAGACTTGAATATCTGATTTTCAGAACATTCTTCCAGAAGTAGAGGTTGACTAGGTCACATCTTTTGTTTGCACCGAGGTTGCTCTGATCCCAGAATCACAAACAGTGATGTCCTCAGGTGAGTTGCCTGCCTGTGATCCTGGGTTGTGACATGTGATCACATGACCCAAAGGCCACCAGTCTGATGTCACAAGTCAGGACTCAGACTAACCTCAGCTGGACTGGTGATGATGTCATTACCCGGACAGTGCTGAGATCCATGGGGTGTTTGATGATGTCATGGTAGTCGTGCAGCTCCAGTGCCTCGGCATCCACTGGTTTGTAGAAGGGCCAGGCGTAAGCGGCATGCTTCTTAGACAGCATCTCCTTCAGGATAGCATCGCAGTGCTTCATCTGCTCGCCCAGCTTACCCCCCTTCCTTCCCACAACTCCCGGACCCCCCACTCCCACCTCGGCCCCTACCACCTCCTCCACCGTCTCTCGGCGGGCCTTGGCAGGGCGAGCAGCGGCTTCCCGACGGGCAGAGGCAAGCTTAGCTGGCTTGGTGTCCTGAGGGGACGGGGAGTCAGCGCGGCCAGCAGAGATGGCTGACGTGGTGGGCGTGGTGGTGTCAGCTTTCCTCTTCACACCTTTCTTCTGTTGGACACACAGACAAGTATGAGGATGGACTACAGACAGGGAGCTAAACTTCAGATCAGGTGACCCACTAACCTTGATGACAGGCTGTGCAGATGGCATCATGGTTGCCGGTGGCTGAGGGGCAGATATGGGAGGCGTGGCCTGGACAGGCATGGGTGTGGTAGAGATTACAGGTGTCTGAGAGGGGGATGGGGAAGGATAGGACGGGGGAGGGGAGGCTGAAGACTCCGCCTGCTGACTCACTGTAAAAGAGACGCAGATGGCATGAGACATATTTCCACAACAGTTTTCTCACGCTGCATTCCTGCTCAGATGTAGACAACCACAACAATCCAACTCTGGCCTGCTCCTGCTCCGTCTGGAATCTAAAACACAGGATGGTGGATTTCATCGTTTCCCTAAAGATCTGCTCATTCACCTATTATATTCATGTCTACTCCGCTGGACCTTTTGATGGGTGGAATTAAAGGAGCCTTCCAGAGTTAAAGGAACTGTTTGGAGTCAAAGCAACACCAGGTCTATTTTTCAAAGAAATCATTCACAAAGTTCTGGAGGCTTAAATTACAAACCGAAACAACAGTTTTGAGTGAAGATGGAAAATGTGTTTGTTCCAAAGATCATATCTTCAATTCACAAAGATTAGACAACTAAAGATGCGTTTTTATACCTTTCCATGGATGTGCATCAATACTTACATATTTATGGCTAAAGTTTTACAAGGAAAACCCCTTATGATGCACAAAAAGAGTTATCATTTTTCCTTGCCTGGACGCAGGTCACTGTGGCCCCTGCTGAAAGTAAGCCTAGAGGAGGGGCTCGATGGTGAGGGTTATTAGGCGCTCCCCATCAAGCCCCACCTCCAGGCACCCATGCGGCCAAGCTGGGAACAGCCCAAAGAGAATATGTGGGTCTCCTTCCCATGGGCTCACCACCTCTGGGAGAGCCCAGAGGGATCAGGTGCTATGTGAGCTGGGTTGTGGCCGAAGGAGAGGTCCCTGGTGGTCCGATCCTTGGCTGCAGAAGCTGACTGGGGACATGAAACATCACCTCTTTGGTGGGGAAGGAGCCTGACATGGTGTGGTAGGTTGAGAAGTTGCAGCTAGATATAGTCCGATTCACCTTCGCACATGGCTCAGGCTCCCAAACCAGTCTTCTTGAGAGGGATTGGACTTCGTTCCGGTCTGGAGCGCCCAAGGTGAGAGGCACTGCGAAGAGGTGGGCATACTTATTAACCCCCAGCTCTGTGCCTGATATTGGGGTTCACACTAGAACTAGAGAGTAGATTCCCTCTGCCTCCGGGTGGGGTGGGGGCAGATCCTGACTGTTGTTTGTACTTATGCACCAAACAATTTATAATAACCACCCTTTTTGGAGTCCTTCAGTAGGGTGCTGGAGAGTGCCCATGCTGAGGTCGCCCTTGTTCTGCTGGGGGACTTTAATGCTCACATGAGCAATGACAGCGAGACCTGGAGTGGTGTGATTGGGAGGAACGGTCCCTCTGATCTGAACCCGAGTAGTTTTTTATTTTTGGAATTCTCTGCTCGTTACAGATTATCCATTGCAAACACTATCTTCAAGACTGTCCACATGTGCACTTGGCACCAAGATACCCTTGGTCGCAGATCGATGATCAACTTTGTAGTTGTGTCATTGGATTTGCGGCCACATGTCTAGGACAATTAGGTAAAGAGAGAAGCGGAGCTGTCAACTGAAGGATAATCTTTATCATTGTAAGTACACATCTTAAGAAACACACTGAAACTTGTCCTCTGCTTTTAACCCATCACTAGTTAGACTAGGAGCAGTGGGCTGCTGCAGCGCCCGGAGAGCAGTTTAGGGATTAAGGACCTTGTTCAGGGGCCCACAGTGGCCCTCTGTTAACCAGGGGAATTGAACCCTGGGTCCTCCACACCTAAACCCATCTCTGTAACCACTTCCACTACCCCACCACCTGGTGGTGAGTTGGCGCTGATGGTGGGGGAGAATGCCGGCCAGAGCTGACAGACCCAAACATATTGTGTGGGTCTGCTGGAAACAACTGGCAGAGTTCCCTGTCAGAGAGAGCTTCAACTGTCAGAGATGAGTCCCTGACAGTGCTTCAGCCAAATCCCAGGGGTGGTGGGGGACACTGAGTCTAAATGGACCCTGTTTCATGCCTCCATTGCTGAGGCACTGTGGCTGTAAGGTGGTCAATGCCTGTTGTGGAAGTAATCCATGGACATGTTGGTGGACACCAGTAATTAGGGAAGCCATCAAGCTTGAGGAGTCCTATAACCCCTTTCTGGCTTATGGGACTCCAGAGGCAGCAGATAGGTACCAAAAGGCCAAGTGGAAGTTGGCTTCCGTTGTGGCCAAGGTCAAAGCCTGGGCATGGTAGGAGTTTGGACAGGCTATGGAAAACAATTTCCAGACAGCTTCAAAGAGGTTCTGGTCCAATATACAGCAGCTTGGGGGGAGAAGTGGTGCACCACCAACACTGTATGGTGGGGATCGTGCCTTGCTGACCTCAACTCTGGATGCTGCGAGTTGGTGGAGGGAATACTTGTAAGACCTCCCCAATCCCATTGACATGCTTTCCTATGAGGAAGCAGAGCCTTTGAACTTGAAGGTGGACTCATCTATCTCTGGGGCTGAGATCACTGAGGTGGTTGAGAAAGTCCTGGGTGGCACTGGGGGTGGATGTGATGCACCCTAAATTCCTTAGGGGTCTGGATGATGTGGGACTCTTTTGGCTGATACGCTACAAGAACATTGCATTGACATTGGGGACAGTGCCCCTGGATTGGCAGACTGGGGTGGTGGTCCCCCTATTTAAAAAGGGGGACAGAAGGGTGTGCTCCATTTAGAGGGATCACACTCCTCAGTCTCCCTAGTAAGGTCTATTCAGGGGTACTGGAGAGGCGGGTCTGCCGGACTGCTGAATCTGGGAATCAACAGAAATAGTGTCGTTTTCATCCTGACCGTGGAACGGTGGACCAGCTCTACATCCTCAGCAGGGAGTTTTGGCCAACCTGTCTACATGTGTTTTGCTTTTGATTGTGTCCCTCTCAGACACCTCTCAGAAGTTCCCCGGGAGTATGATGTGCCAGAAGCTCTTGTACGGGCTGTCTGGTCCCTGTACACCCGGTGTCAGATTTTGGTCAGCATTGTCGGCTGCAAGTCGGACTCAAATCCTGTCTGGGGTTGGACTCCGCCAACCCGCACAAGTGAAGGAAGCATAGAGCAGGTGATTGACAGGTGGATCAGTGCAGTGTCCACAGTGATACAGACTCTGTATTGGTCTGTTGTGGTGAAGAAGGAGCTGAGCCAAAAGGCAAAGCTTTCGATTTACCCGTCTGTCTACATTCCTATCCTCACCCGTGGCCATGAGCTGTGGGTAGTGACAGAAAGAACAAGATAGATACAAGCAGCAGAAATTACTTTTCTCCACAGGGTGTCCGGGCTCTCCCTTAGAGGCAGGGTGTGAAGCACGGTCATCCAGGAGGGACTCAGATTAGAGCCGCTGCTCCTCCACGTCGAGAGGAGCCAGATGAGGAGGCTCAGACATCTGTTAAGGATGCCTCGTGGACACCTCCCTGGTGATGTTTTCCAGGCACATCCCACTAGGAGGAGACCCTAGGGAAGACCCAGGACACGCTGGACGGACTAAGTCTCTAGGCTGGCCTGGGAACACCTTGGGATACCCCCCAGATGAGCTGGACGAAGTGGCTGGGGAGAAGGAAGTCTGGGTCTCCCTGCTTAGGCTACTGCCCCCGCGACCCAACTACAGATAAGCAGAAGATGGATGGATGGGTTTTACAAGCAGAGCAAATGAACTCTCCTACTTTTTCCATCTGTTGACAGTAGTTTGCACAACATTCAGGTATTAAAATAATAATAATTAAAAACACTATTTATGTAAGAACTTTCTTAATGTTATAAAAGTGATCAGCAGCAGCGAGCAATTACATTATGGGTTATAGCTCGTTTACTGGAAACATTTCCAGCCGTAGTACCATCCAAGTAGTTTCTATCATGTATTCTGATACTGGTACGGTCTTCTCTCTCATTTAACTGTTTTCTTCTCCAAAATTGAACTTCTGTATAATCTGAGCTATAGGTGAAGAAAGTTAACGCACAGCCCTGACGTGTGTGTGGTCACCTGCGTTGGCCACCGGCTGTTTGCTCTTGTTCTTCCCTCGAGGAACTGGAGGCAGCAGAGCCACCTCCTCCTGTGGCATCTGAGCCACTTTCTGGAGGAAGATCTTCTCTAAAGCTTGAGCCATCAGGACAATGTCATCTGTGGGCTACACACACACAGAGAGAGGCATTACAGTCCTGATGCAGTGCTGCAGGTGTTACCTGTGCTGCAGGTAGGTACCTTGTTGTAGATGTAGCAGTTGGTGAACATGGTATTGAAGTCCTGCATGGCCTCGCTGGCACTCCAGTAGTAGTTGTTCTCCAGTCGTTTCTTGATGGTTCCCATGTCCATGGGGTTCTTGATCACCTTATGGTAGTCCTGTAAGCACAGAGGTTAGTAAGGGGAGGCTAGCCTGGCCCTGGGGGCTGGTGGCTAACAGTGACCTACCCAAAGACACAGCTTGATGGCATCCACAGGTTGGTAGAAGGGCCAGGCAAACTGGTGTTTCCACAGAGTCTTCACCACAACATTTTGCATGTACTGGAGTTGGTTGGTCTTCCTGAACAACACACAACACATACTGTGAATACACACACTCTGGTTTACGTCCACAGTAGGAGAGCTGCTGCTTTCTCACTGGTCTGATGTTTCAGGTCTGTTGATGACTAAAAACACTAAACTTCTCCATCTGTAGCCACCAACACAAAAGAAACTAGAGTTTTCAAACAAATGTGAGCCCACCCCCCCATCCAATCACAGGCAACATCCAGCAGGTCACACACTTGTAACAGCAGAAAACAACTGTTTATATACATACTTTTTTTTAGAATGGTGGAGTCACACTAGTCTCGCAAGAGGGGCACTGAGAGAGAGGGAAAATTTGAATATGCAGGAAGACGCTTACTAGAGAAATTAATGCAAACGAGATTAATCGATTAACACGTTCAACTAGATTAATTAGATTAACAATCCGCCGACAGTCGTCCTCCGCGAGTATCAGAATCAGAATCAGAATCACTTTATTGCCATTGCCAGTAAACAGGTTTACAGACTAGGAAATTGCTCTGATGT